>JANXHW010000010.1:10292500-10570000 GCA_026170595.1 Plestiodon gilberti rubricaudatus
GGTTTCACTATATGACGGGTTTTCCAGAACGTATCCCCGTCATTAAGCTGGGTACACCTATAGTGGGTTAACACATCTGGGCTATGATACAGAGACACACACAGATGCAGATTTCAGGGCTAGCTATGGCAGATGGTGCCCCGGGAAGTCATAGTGAGGTACATGGGGGGGGGGGCTAAACACCACCCAGATAAACTCGTCATTCCCATTGAAATCAACTGGATTCAGGTGCATTTAAGTGCATGCTGGATGAGGCCATTTGAACACTATATCATCAGCAATATTACAGCAAGTCCTCACTTATAGTCGTTTGTTTAAATGTATGTTTAAACCTAAAAGTGACACGCTGGCCCACCATACTCCCCTCCTCCACACTTCCTCTTCCTCTTTGAATCTCGGGAGGAGGAGGAGGAATAACAGCAGTAGACGGCTCCCTGCAGGGTAAGGGAGGGAGAGTGACATTAGATGTGCTATCTCAGGTGCTAGGAAAACTTGAGGTGACCCTGGATATATAAGTAGATCCTTCAGTTGCCTTCTGAACATTGATGAGATGTACGTTGAGTTTATGAAATCATCACTGTTTGGACTTACCCAGACATCATTTTTGGTCGGTAGAGTGATCTGTTGAGGTCTTTCATGCCTACTCAATGGCCTCACATCAATGTCAATAACCTAATACAGCAAGTCCTCACTTAAAGTTGTCAATAGGTTCCTGGAAACTGCAATTTTACGTGAAACGACTTCTAATGAATCCAATTTTACCATAGGCAATGTGGTGTTACGTGTATGTTGCAATGTGTCATCGACAAGTAGATTACCCTAACGCGGGGGACCCCTAGGTTTGCCTTCTATGAAGTTCCATTCTAAAATTAATTGTAACAGGACAGGTTGGTTTCTGATGGGACCAAATAATTTGTAACATCTTAACCCCCAAATATTCACATTTCCCTCCCTGTGACCATATTAGCTCTTTTGCCACAGGTTAGTGTAAATAATACATAATTGTAATGAGCAGTGATTAGACAAGAAAGCTGCCATACGTAATGAATACTACACCATAAATTAGAAAATGTATATGAGTTCTTAACTCCCACTTAACGCAGGAGGAATGTAAATTCTTGTTATGACAAATGTAAGAGATAATCTTTTAAAGTGCATTTCATTTGCTCTAATAGTGAAAGCCACTTTATCGATGCCTAACAGTACAGAGTAGTGGTGGGGGGGTGGGTGGGTGGAGGAAAATGAGTACGGGATAATTTAAAGCAAATAAATAGCATGATTAAATTCAAGCATGGTGCTTACTTACAGACACAATCGTGTTATCCCTACATGTGAGTTAAAAAAGAGTAATAACAATAATAATGGAAATACCATTTTTGATTTAAGAATAAAAGGCTCCCCACGTAGATATGAATAAGTAATGGGAGTTGATAAAGGCTGTTAACCTCCCTCCTTGACTCCGAATGTCTTGCAAAGGCAATTCCAGAACAGGAAGGGGGGGGAGAGTGCGAGGACGTTGCGGGGGGGGGGGGAACAAGAGGAAATCTCTTGATTGAAAAGTTTAAGCAAAGTAATTATTTTTCTACCAGCTGCAGCCAGGGAGTTTAAGTATCACAAAACTATCACACACCTGCACATTTCTCTGAGAAACATACACAGCTGTGTGAGGGAGAGGGCATTTTTATCAGTGACCAATAGCTTTCCAGGCTCTGCCAACCTTGAAGTCAATCCTACTGCCAAGAGGGCTCTCTCTGTCTTCGTTGCCTTTTCTTCTTGCATTATTGGCCTGAAGAGCAGGAGAATGTCATAGATTTACTAAAAGTCACATTTCACTTGGGTTATGTTGTTTTGGCTCTTTTCAAGAGGGGGGTGAAAATGAGCAAAGACTAGCTGTTGAGCCAAGGACAGGTCTGAGGAAGGGAATGGTCTATGGTTGCCTGGTGTCGTTCTATGCAAGATGCAAATCCAACACACTGTTTTGTGCTCCTTGGTGAATGGACAGCATAAGATGTAACCATAGTTTAGTGACCGGTCAATTAAGCTTTGGTCTTGTCTGGTTCCGATTGCTGGGTTTAATCTGTTGCTTTTAGTGTCGTGTCTGATTTGTTTTGGCGTTTTAAAGTGTTTTGGTTTTGTGGTTTTAAAAAAATATATATTGTTAGCCCCTAGGTCTGCAATTTACAGGAAAGGCAAACTAAAGATCCATTAATAAGAAAAAAAAAGTGTCATTCCTTCACCATTTTAATTCTTATTAAGTTCGTAAAACTACCAAGATACCATCAGGACTGAAATAAAATGCCCAAACTGAATAATGAAACACACACACACACACACACACACACACACACACACACACACACACACACACACACACACACACAAAATCCCCCAGCAAGCTCTTGCAGTGATCTGGTGGAGTGGATGTTCTGGAGATGTTGCTGGTGCATCACATGAAGACATCACATCACAAAGAATTCTCCTGGCTTTGCACGACCCTATTTCACCTTACTTAGATTTTCTGTGATAAGGGTGTCCCATAGCTCCTTACACCAAGATGTCCAAGTTAGGTTCTGTAAGTTCTATTGAGTTCATGGCAATTATTTTGCATACCGTCGCTAGTAAATTCAGTATCAAATCTTCTTTATGGTATGTAAACAGGCAATTCTTCAGGAGACTATTCCTAGAGGGCAGGTATACCATCTTCAGCCATCTGTTGGTTTGTCATATCCTGAATTGTTTCAAATACACTATCCCAAGCGAAAGTAACAGGACATTGCATGTGAACTAGGGAACCTAATAGTGTTGCTTCCTTTCCGATATTTATTTGAGGGGTTTATAAGTAAGCTTTCATGGGATATCACCATGCCAACAAAAGTACGTATAGTCAGGGCGATGGTGTTCCCAGTAGCTATGTATGGTTGCGAGAGTTGGACCATAAGGAAGGCTGAGCGCCGAAGAATAGATGCTTTTGAACTGTGGTGCTGGAGAAGACTCCTGAGAGTCCCTTGGACTGCTAGGAGATCAAATCAGTCAATCCTCAATGAAATCAACCCTGACTGTTCCCTGGAAGGACAGGTACTGAGGCTGAAGCTCAAATATTTTGGCCACCTAATGCGAAGAGAGGAGTCTCTGGAGAAGACTCTGATGCTGGGAAAGATTGAAGGCAAAAGGAGAAGGGGAAGGCAAAGGATGAGATGGTTAGACAGCATCACCGATGCAACAAACATGAAAATGAGCGAACTCAGGAAGATAGTGGAGGACAGGAAGGCCTGGCGGGATATGGTTCATGGGATCACGAAGGGTCGGACATGACTTAACGACTGAACAACAACAATTCTTGAGATTGCATGCATGTAGCACCTGTTTACTCAGTTGCGAGTGGGTGGCACGCGTATGCAATCACAGGGTTAGGCTGCGGCTTTTTTCGGTGGTTCTGCCTCACCTGCCGCCCCTGCACCGCATGTCCCTAGTTTTGATCATGGTCTCCAAAGTGACTTACAACATCAAATTAAAACAGTGTTAAGTAACATAAAATAATAAAACAGTCAGCACTGAAAAATGCATAGACTGTCATGATCCACCTGACAACACACTAGCAGCATAATTAGCACAGAGCCAATGTGAATAAATGTTGGTGCATATATGTGAGGAAAGTAGGTTTCTTGGTGAATAAATATGGAGATGGGGTGCCACCACAGAGAAGGCCCTTTCTCTGGATATTTCTATACCACTTTTCCATAAGTGTTTTATATAACAAAACACTTACAAAAGTGTTTTATATAACAAAATAGAGGTCCTATTCACACACCAGTCTGTTAACCAGCTACTGCATGTTCAGAGGCCTCCAGGTGATGCCAGTAACAGCTGTTAGAACTGATAGCTACTGGCATATATGGAATTTCCCCCTCCAGCCCTCTCAGTAGCGCTGCTGCCATTATTCCATCCTAGCTCACTAATCCTTCAGCAATAGCCAAGTTTGGTCTAATCAGAGTGACTTCCTTGTTCCTTTCTATTGTTTGTGGAAGCCAAGGGATGCTGACAGATGTGAATGAGTAGCCGTGGCTGACAGTATTGAGAAGAGCAGGGTGGTACTCTCAACAATGGATGCCTGTATATACAGTATCAGTTTTGATAGCTGCTGCTACAGTCACTCAGAGGCTTATGAACATGTAGTGGCTGGATCATAAGCTGCTACTACGTGATCAGACACATAGACCAGACATTTGACAATCCTATGACAGACAACGTCACAGACATATTTTCTATTATATCCCTCTCCTCCAGTCTGGAATATTTTCTGTACCAATAAACTCAACTGTTTGAGATGTTCTAGTTTTCCATCTTGCTGAGCCCTGCAAGGACGAAATAGATTTCCTTTTAATTTTGGACCTATAAAACTCATCATTGTCCCCATCTGTTTAGAAGGCACTCGTCGCAAATGTGGGTGAGGGAAATGATTTGGAAAGGGCACATAAGCACTCAAACTTCCTGGCAAGTCATCTCAAGTACAGCGACTTCAGAAGCCACTGGGAAAAAGAGAAAAATTTGCTGCAAGAATATCATTTTATCCACTTCTTGCTGGAAGCCACAGCAAAGAGGTCTGCGGCTTTGTCGATGCTGGCACGTGAACTGAAAGGGAGATCTAACCTTAGGTTATTTTCTTTAATCTCGGAGGAACCAGCCATGCGTCAACGTGCCCATCCATTTATATTGTAGGATACATTTCTTTTTCCTAATCAGATTTCTCTATCTCCCTTGATTTTGATTAATTTTTCTTTTCCACAGTCCTTAATATTTTGCTTTCTCTCACATCCTGCCCTGGCTTCTCCTTGTAAGCTCCATATGGATCCGTGCTTGCACTTCCAATGGATATATTTGCTTGTTTTCTCAATGTTCCTGAGAGAAATCCAACTTCTTAAGATCACAAATTGTTCACTTGGCTCTCTGATGGTAGATATTTTTGATAGGCATATCTGTTTTTTTAGCATGACGACTTGCGTGGTACTTTCCTGGAGTGCTGGAGTTCACAGACTACAGTTAGAAAGAAGTGCTGTGGGTGGTGTGGTGGCTAATAATAGCTAGGCTTACCAGATCTCCAAGCGGGACAGAGTGCTAGACCATTAGGAGAAGGAATGTGGGCAGGTGTAGCTTGATAAACCTTAGAGCACAATCCTAGGCATCCATGGGGCTTGCTTCTGAATAGACATGCCTAGGATTGTGCTCTAAGGTTTAACAAGCTACACATGCCCACATTCCTTCTCCTAAAGGTCTAGCACTCTGTCCCGCTTGGAGATCTGGTAAGCCTACTAATAGCACAATCCTAAGCATAGGCCAGCGAGTGGCGCAGTGGGTTAAACCGCTGAACCATGAGCTGTCGAACGAAAGGTCGGCAGATCGAATCCGCGACAGGGTGAGCTCTTGTTGCTTGGCCAGCTCCTGCCAACCTAGCAGTTCCAAAGCATGTTAATGCGAGTAGATAAATAGGTACCACTTGCGGGAATGTAAACAGCGCTCCGTGTTCCAGCTGCATGCTACGCGCTGCGGCAAGGAGAGTCATGCCGGCCACATGACCACGGAGGCGTCTTCGGACAACGCTGGCTCTTCGGCTTTGAAATGGGGATGAGCACCAAACTGTAGAGTCGGACACGACTGGACTTAATTATCAGGGGTCACCTTTACCTTTTTAAGCATATCTACTTGGATGTAAGCCCAATCGAGTCCAATGGGACTTACTTTCAGGTAAGTGTGTATAGGATTGTAGCCTAAGAGACTGAATCTGTGTTTTTAGACTTCCCTGATTTGAATCTTGCCTTTGAATTTCCACTTGGGGGCCAGAGGCAAGCCACTCCCTCTCATTCTCAGTCCTCCCACCTGTAACATGGGGCTAGAAATGCTTACCTTGTAGGACATTTGTAAGCAGTGTATGGAGATAATGGATGCTGAGTACCAGGGGTGTCACTATGTACCAGGGGTGTCACTTTATGGCCCTGCCATAAAGCATGCTCCTAAATGAGTGTGTGTATTTGTAAACAAACATACAAAAATAAAAGAAAAGTGTCTAGCGCTCCAGTGTTTTAGAGATTCTGTGGATAAACCACTCCTGGAACTTCCTACCAAAACAAAGTGGGGCGAGACCCTCTCTAACTATGTGTAGAAACTAAATACATTTTCAGGTACAGTAGGGCCCCGGTATCTGTGGGGGATAGGTTCCTGGCCCCCTGAGGATAACAGGAACCTGCGGATGAGATCGAACGCTATCTTCCGTGGGGCCCCGCACCCCCCCCCCCATGGCCATTACAATATTTAATTTACTGTCGCTGGCGTGATGTAAGCACCGGCGCGGGTCTTGTTTAAACCAAACGCTATAAGCAGCAGCTTCCTGCTTATAGCACAGCTTCTGACTGAGTAGAGCCGGCAGCTTCAGTGCTAGAGAGGTTCCAATGTTAACAGGAACTTCCTTTAACTTGCTGCTTATTGTGCTTGTACAAGACCTGTGCTGGTGCTTGCTTCGCGCCAGCAACTTAAATGAGGTACTGTAATGGCCTCCGGGGGGGGGGGGGATTTGGCATCCGCGGATAAGTGAAACCACAAATGCCAGATCAAGAGATACACCCTCCCCCCCATATTGTCAACATTTCTAAAGCTCATGGATGGGAAGAATGCCTACCACCATTTCTGAGGGAGCTTTTGCAGATCTCTGTACAATGAAGACCGTTGTCACTCTCTTCTTTATGTCTTTTTTCCTCCTTCAAAGCAAGCAGGCCAAGTGGATAGAGCCCTTTCTAGCTCGACATCTATTAGTCTTATTGAGTTCATAATTTACAAATGGGGTAAAGCCCTTCCCACAAAAAATGGATGAATGTTTTTCCTTTAACTCTAGCTGAATTATGTTTTATGCTCAAAAACACTATGCACTACATCTTCTGCCCATCATATATCATATACTGTTGGAAGGAACAGGGCATATGAACAAATGCTATATAGCATATTGCAAAGCACAAGAAGATTAAGTTCAATCTATAAATAGGGCCTGGAATGTCTGTTTTTAAATAAGGGAAGAAAGATGGTATAACAGAAGTTTATAAAGACAGTAGGAGTACTTATGGCCTAGTTCTTACCTCTTACTATTTTCATTTAATTTTCATCTGTGGTACTCAGTAACTAACTGTGATACTATATCACAATTCATACAAGCCAATCAACCACTTGGGAAGCCCAAGTTGATCAAATTTGGGTTGGTGGCTCTGAACAATGTTGTGGCAGCCTTGTGTCCACACCTCCTCTAGGCAGGAGGTGTGGTCTGGAGGTTGAGCTGTCACCTTGTTTGAAAAAGCTAAGCAGGATCAGCTACCTTGGATGGGAGACTGAAGCCACTGGCGGATCTCTGTGGAGGACTACTGAGGAGTCAGCTGGCAAGTAACGGATAACTTGAGAATCGGTCTGAGGCGTGATTTGCAGCTGCTGCAAAACTTGGAAAGAGCAGGAGCTGGCAGCCAGGATGACGACTGCCACCAGCGTCACTGTAGCGTGGCGCGCAGGGCGGGTCGCCGGGGGGTGACGCACGCAAAGGGTGACGCGCGCGCGCACCCGCACACATTGCCCCTGTCCGCGCGGAGGCTCCGAGGCCGGAAGAAGGCCTCGGAGTGTCCACCCCATCCGGCGGTCTGGGGCCTTCTGAGAAGGCCCGATGCGTCAACGCGTAATTTATTTGCTTTTTCGCGCATGCGCAGCCCTTGCCCTCAGAAATAGTCTGCGTATGCGCGAGAAAGCTAATAAATTACACGTCGACGCATCGAGCCTTCTCAGAAGGCCCCAGACTGCCGGACGGGGCGGACGCTCCAAGGCCTTTTGTTAGAGCCGGGGGTAAGCATCACCCTAGGGTAGGGGTGACGCGCCCTCTAGTGACGATACTGACGACTGCACTATAAAGGGAAACATCTGGAGAAATGGAGGGTTCTATGAGTTTCCCATGGAATAACACTTGTAAAACCCCATTTGAAAAAAGGGGTCTGTGGTCAGGCTGCCGATGCAAACCACCTTGAGTTTATGAGAAAGGTGGTACTGCTAGTAAGTTTGGGGTATCACACTTAGATTACCCCACCACTGAAAAAGGAGCTGGTGAGGTTGCTAGAACATTGCATAGAGCCACCAACCCAATTTGGTCAACTTGGGCTTCCTAAATGGTTGGTTGGGTTGTATGAATTGCATGTCGCTTTTGAGCATCATGTCAGTGCTCGAAACGTTTTTGGATTTTGGAGCATCTCCAATTTCCGCCCGATGAGCGATGTTCAAGCTGTACTAATCAGTAGGGACAACTCTTCTTCTAGGTACTTATGAAACTGACATATTGAGTCAGACTATAGGGGGTCCAACCATGTATGTATTCTCTACACCAATGTTTCTCAAACTGTGGGTTGGGACCCACTTGGTGGGAAGGGACCTGATTTCTGGTGGGTCCCAGGTGATGGAAAGATCAGATAAGTAATTGCCACAAGCCCTGAGACTATTCAAAGATCAGATAGCTGCTAATTGCCCTTCAAAGAGCTGAGATCCTGCAGTTTGCAAGATACCTGCTAATTACCCTTCAAAGAGCTGAGATCCTGCAGTTTGCAAGATAGCTGCTAATTACCCTGCAAACAGCTGAGCGCCTGCAGTTTGCAAGATAGCTGCTAATTACCCTGCAAACAGCTGAGCGCCTGCAGTTTGCAGGCTTTTGTAAATATAGGGAGATAAACGTTTGAGCGTCTCGTAAAACTAGGTGGGTCCCGAAAAAGTTGGTCCCAGTGCTAAAAAGTTTCAGAACTAGCTCTACACAGTCTAGCAGCAGATCTTCAGAGATTCAGACATGAATGATTCCCTACCTTGCCTGGAGCTGAGAGAGATTAAACCTGGGATTTTCTGACCTATGTCCCTTCAGGTAGAACTACATGCAAGTCCATGTTACAGCTGCTGTTTGTTTTCAGCATTATCTTTTTCTATGTGTATCAGTTATCACAGTTTTTCCTCCCTCTCCCCCCCCCCCACCTGCTACCTTCCTTGGGAAAAAAGTATGTCTATATTCATAGGTCAGTCAAGGAAGCAGCCAGATACAATTTTCACTCCTCCGTCGTGCCCCACCCTTTACCCTTCACTCTTACATAGACGAGATAGTTCATCTCGTCTTTTAGTGACTATACTTTTGAAAGATCTCATCACTCAAGTAATTCCACAGAGGGCTCTCTTTAAAAACAAAAGAACAACAACAAAAAAAGACGATGACAACGGAGAAAAAAAAAAGGGAGGAAGATTCATAACAGGCACTAAACTTACCTGCTTTAAAAGCTGTACCAATTTTGCTGGGACATGTTTGGTTTTCATTAATCTCAGCTAAATTAATTTGCCTGTTGTAAATTGGACTGGCAAATGTCGTCCAACTTTCAGTCCTATCAGAGGAGGAATGGTAGCTTTTCTGACGACCGACAATGTTTACGAAGTCTTAAATAGAAGGATATATGTGTAGGCTAAAATTCTTGAATCAGGTAGTGTTATAGTTTCCCCACTGAAATGGGAGCAATTAGGCTAGACACCCTCCTCTTCCTCTCAGCCAAGCTGCTTGGGTGACAAATATGTCAAATTAATACATCACCAGGTATGAAAGCACCGTTAGAATTTGACTGAGGTACTTCTGGCCTGAGAAAGGGAACGATTTATCAATGCAAACTTAATAACATCTATTTGAATCTAACTAAAAATCAATATTTCATTACCAAATTGTTAGTGAGAATGAAGAAAAATTGCGGAAGTCGGGCAGTTTGGTGGAAGAGAAGCATCAGGAGTTCAATGCGGAGACGGAATGATTCATGAGGCCAAGCCGGGAGAAGGGTGAAGGAGGACGAATGCGGGAAACTTGGAGGGCCCCTCTCTCTTATGACCTTGGTGGCAATAGGGGGGGAAAATACAAGAAAATGAAAGTGACTGTCAACTCCCAACAGGGATGGATCATGCAATAAATCAAGCACAGCCCTGAGAGAGAGAGAGAGAGAGAGAGAGAGAGAGAGAGAGAGAGAGAGAGAGAGAGAGGGCAACAGAGAAAGAGAGTCTTGCAGGGGGGCTATTCGTAGGGTGCAAGGGGTCATCACCAAACAGGGGAGGGAAATTGTTGGTTAATTTAACTCTTTGAACCTTGGGTGCCTTTTATTTATTCATCAGGGGCAGTTCATAAAAAGATATCTGTGCATCTCTGCCGTTTTTAAAAACAGAGTTTACATAAAGCCGTGTCGGGGGCAGATGGATGGTGAAGCATTGCATGCTATTGGCTGAGATTTAAAGTACAGATCCAATAAGCATTTCCTTCAGCCTCGGAAAAGAGAAAAATGAGAGAATGAGGTTTGTCTGACACATAACTAAATCAGGAAGCCCAATCCTTGAGAAGGGTTCCACACCCTCCCCCTGCATATATGTGATTTGCACAAAAAGCCCATATCTTTAAGAACATTAATACTGCTATTATTAAAACTGTATTGATCTAAACGGAAAGGCAGAGCCATTTGTTTAAGCTTTAACTGCACGTGGCATTTAAACATGGGTTTTTTTTTTCTCCATATATATCTTTTAAAAATTAACTTTCAATGCTTTGCTTAGGGGTTATTATTTTTTGTATCTCTTCTCCGACAACATGGTACCTTGCTGAATAAAAATACAGAGCAGAATGGAGAAATTTGTAACTGTCCTTTAACAATAGATAGCTAAGAGCCAGTTCAGATATGAATGTCACACACCTCTCCACATTAAATTAAAATTTATTCTTGGGAGTAGATTGTTTGCTAAATTGTGACACACAGCACTGCCCGTGTCTATCCATCAGGCATCTCTTTTTACACTTGCCCTGTCTCTTCTGATTGAGTCTTTTTTATCCTTCCTAATCCATCAGCATAAAAAGAACTTGTGTTTCTTTCATGAGGCAAATGAAAGGGCATCCATTTCAATAGCCAACCCTGGAAAGTGACCCTCATTCATTTACAACTAGAATGAATGGCTTCTGCAGGAGCGTTAGGCCTAGTGCAAATCACGGGCCTAGCAGAGCTTTCTTGAGTACAACTTACTCAACGGACGCAGCAAACATGGATCTGGCCCAGTCATAATAGTTCATTTGCAGCATCCATATCACACAATTAAACTATTCCGAGAGCTGCTTTCAAAGGTCATCTCAACAGTGAGATTTGATGGCAAATTGGAGGTTCTTATTTTGAGAGAAATTTCTGAGGAACTTCAAGCAATCAATCCACACACACACACACACACACAACTTTGGTGGTGGTGATGCAGCTCCTGTCAACTCAAGACATCCCCATAGCACTGGGACCCACTTTTTAAAATGACACAGTTATCAAGAACCCACCCAGCTTTACGAGACTTTAGAAAAAGGTGATCTAGAAAGAAATAATATTTTATTTATTTGCAAAAAAAACCCTCAATCCATTTCTCGTAATGAGGCAGCCCTAATTAAAAGCCTCAAGGCTTGAGGGGCTTAGCTATGTGACCCAGCCTACCCCCACTGCCTCTCATTGACAGAGAAAAAGATGCTCAAACATTTATCTCCCTATTTACACAAGCTTGCAAACTAAAGCTTGCAAACTATAGGAGCTCAGCTGTTTGCAGGGCAATTAGCAGCTATCTGATCTTTGAATAACCTCAGGACTTGAGGCAATTAGTTATCTGGTCTTTCCATCATCACCCCTGTTTTCATTGGAGGCTCTGAGGGACACACCGGGGCTTATGGTGCAATCCTGCCTATATATAGGCCAGCGGAGTGCATGCTTCGCCGGTCTAAGGAATTGCAAATGTGCCACAAGGTACTTTTGCGGTTCCTCTGGAGTAAGCCGCAGCGCTGGCGCTGCTCAATCCCCCACCTACCTGGACCTGCGCCGGCCATCCCAGGTGAGTGCTGCGCGGGTCAGTTCAGGGGCATGAGTAGGGCGGGCCACGGTGGTGAGGGAGGGGACCATTGGCTGGCCCGCCCAGGGAGGGGTCAGGGATATCGTCGCTGGGTTGCGCCGATATACAATGCCCTTTCCCAGGTTGGGTCGGCCTTACACAGCCTCCCTGGATGTGTGCCAGCTAAAGAGCTGGCATGCATCTGAAGAAGCCCATTGGGGCCTCCGGCACTTACACTAGGAATATAGATTTTTTAGGAATATAGATTTTTTTTATTTTAAAATTACTCACTACCAATTACTTTACACACCCATGTGCAAAACAAAGAAACCATACGTAACATCTCATTTCACAACTTGTAACACTGTCCAATACAATATGGATATTTCCTACTACAATATAATATAATATAATATAATATAATATAATATAATATAATATAATATAATACTCCCAACTACACTGTCTCCAATACAAGGCCAAAAATCATATATGACTTTACGTGATTGCTGGCATGGTTTCTTGGCTCCATGGCCAAAATTTGGTCCATTTAACCCTTGACATTTTGTCTTTTTCATAATTGCTTATTGTTTTTATTTTAAATAAAATCATTTCAACTGAATTGTTGATATTTATTTCCTTGCCCGTTTTTATTTCGCTATTTCTTTGAAAAGTTAAAACTGATAAAACTAATAAATTGATTAAACGTAGAGTGGACCATGGAACCATCCAACAATTACTTATTTTTGTTCCAGTATGCTTTCTTTTTGTAGTTTTCTTACACTTACACTAGGGGAAGGGGACAAACGAGGTGAGCCCGGGTTGTGCCGGTGTGGCCCACGTTCCAACTAGGATGCAGCGGCTGGCCCTTTAGGTCGGCCGCTGCATCTTAGGCAGGATCGGGCTGTTATTCACATGACCTTGTTTATCATGTGATGGCTTTTTAGGGAATGGCTATCGATCACAGATGGAATGTCATGAATGGGGGCTCTCTTACCAAATGATTTGGGGTATCAAAAAATAAGTTTATTATGTCATCATTACATTAAGGGCTTTTGGCAGTCATTTCTTAACTACAGTTATCTTCCTGGCATGGGATCAGGCCTGAAAGTGATCCCTACGCATAGATTCCCCTTCCAAATTATAATGCATGAATGAATTATCCATATTAATTGCTTCCCTATGGCAAGCGGTGTTTGTATGCAGTATAATCTGGTCTTTAATTTATTTCGTTTTAGTAAGCATCTACAGGATAAGTTAAGCATATTGCATTTCAAGGTGATAATTCATAATCTTATGTTTAAAAATGACTAATGATCACAGTCAACAGAGCTGTGCCTGGAAATGCTTATTATTGGAAATATGGCGGAGGGCCTATATCATATCGCTGACTACTCATTTGTAGGAGCAGTGGCTCCAAACCACCAGGACCCCCTTTTGTAGAATGACAATCTGTCGGAACTCCCTTAAGAAGACCTAGGGCCAGAAGTGATAGCAGGAAGCAGGAAGTGATGTCAATTTTGCCAGCAGGGTTGGAAGTGATGTCAGTAAGCAGGAAGTGATGTCATTGTTTTTAATAAAATAAATCACATTTTTAAAGTTGTACTTATAAGCAGCCCCACGTTGGGGGGGGGGAAGTAAGCTAAAATTAACAGAGGTGCTAAAGGGTAAGCAGAAAGTAACACAAGTTGAGCAAACAAGCCCCAAGAGAGCATCAGACACTTCTTTCTCTGCAGCAGGGGTGGCCATCCAGCTGACATCCCACGACCCCCTTGGGGGTCCCAACCCCCAGGATGGAAACCACTGGTATAGAGGTAGAAGAGGAGTCTCGTTTTTAAACAGAAATGCAAAAATTCTTTATATAATGCATAATTTCCCTGCATTTAAAAGGACTTCTCACTCCCAGGTTCTAGTGTTTGTTTTGCAATCTGCTCTGATCTTATTACTATGCTGTTTCTTTTATCACCCACAAGTATCAAGGAGAACCTCTTTGAAAACTGCCACCTCCCATTTAATTGCCAGAAATCGTATCCGTTTAATTGACAGAAATCATATTTAACATAGCCTCTCCACGGCGGTATCAGAACTTCAGGCCATAGTTCATCTGGAACTAGTCACCTGAGAAAGGAAGGGAGTACAGGGAGATTTGCCATAGATACCTCCTTGCACCAACAGGCCACAGCTGTCAGGTAACATTCCTTGACATTTGTCAAAAATTCATGTTCAAGAGGAGCTTTATTGGATCCGACAGGCAGCCAGAACATGCCAATTATACAAGTCCTAGATCAGGAGCGGGGAACCTTTTCCCTGGCGAGGGCCATTTAAGATATTCTAAATGTGCTTGTGGGCTGGCCGTGAGGCCGCTTGAAATTATGTATTTATTTATTTAATAAACTTTATTAAATAAATAAATAAACCCTTGCCAGGGAAAAGGAAGAAACTGGGGCTGCCGCCGCATCAGCCTCTCCACGCTCACCCTCCCGGAGCCTGGGAGAGTGAGCACGGAGGCCGAGGAGGTTATCGGCCGGGCGCGGGGGACACTTACCTTGTATCGGCGTGCAGCAACCATGAGGGTGATCGTCGATCAGGAAGAGGAAAGTGCCTCTCTAGGAATCGCTTCCCTAATCTCACTGGTGAGTCACCAGCGAGATTAGGCGATTCCTAGAGGGGCGCGCCGCTTCCTCTTCCTGATTGCCCTCATGGTTGCGCGCCGATACCCGGTAAGTGCTTGAGCTCATTCCGTACAGCCCGCCGAGGCTCACCGAGAGGAAAAGGTTTTCCTCTCGGCGGGGTGGGCCTTGGCGGGCTGGACGGAATGAGCTCGGGGGTGGGGACCAGGTGGCCTCTGGGGCCGGATCCGGCCCGTGGGCCGTAGGTTTCCCACCCATGTCCTAGATGCTGGGTGCTGAGGGCATTTCTGGAAAGGGCTGAGCCAGCATGGTGATGCCTGTATGGGCTTAGGATTCGGCAGTTGCTTTGCCGTCCAAGCGGTATCGATGCAGCGTCCAAATAGGATTGGGGCATAAGCCTGCAATCCTACATGCATTTTTCTGGTAGTAAGTCCCACTGAATACGGTGGGGGTTATTTCTGAGTAGGCTCACATAGGATTTGCTGTAAGATGAAACCTCTTGCCCAGTGGTTCCTAAACTGGAAGGCGCGGCTCCCAGGGGTGCCGTGGAAACCAGCCAGGGGAGCCACAAAGTGCCACGGAATCCTCTCGGAAAATAGTGCAATGCCAATTGGCAGGCATCAACATCATGTAGTGAGGAGTGCAGCCAATGGTCGAAAATGTTTGGAAAACACTGCTTTTGCCTGTAAAGCTGCATACCAAGTCAAGAATAAAAACAAAAAAAGTCTTATGGAACTTTTTGTTTTTGTTTTCTTTCATCTTCCTCTTGCTACCACATTCATCATGGAATTCTGGAATTTTAATATAATTGCCTTTTTGTTTTGTTTTTTCTCTCCCCCCCCCCCCCAATTCCTGGACCTTACAGACTGGTTGCCTCTAGCCTAGTAAAGCCAATGAAATTTAAAAGGCCTTCGCTGTGCAAGATTGTAGCCATAATGTTTATATCAGTGGAGGAAACAAGTGGACTTCAAGAAGGGGAAAAAAAAGAGTGCAATCGGAGCATGTGAGAGATAGCTTTTGTCTTCTTTATCACCACTTTCTTGCCGTGGTTACAGAAGAGATATTGATGTATCATGGAGATTGCTGCAAAAGTGTGATTTTTAAAAAAAGATTTTTATCAAAACTCCAGATGGTCTACGTGCAATTGGACCCGACATGGGCAAATGGGATGTTTCTTTGTATCCGGATCCAATTTCTTTGCCAAAGCCGTACCTTCTTACACTCACTCTTGTAACACTGTGTTCATACTTTTGTCATTTTTATATATCAAGACAGGATGTCCTGCACATGTTCATAGACAATGACGGTAATTAAAAACATTAATGATGTAGAGATGTTTAGAATAAAAGCTCATTCTTAATGTATCCAAGAGGTAAAATAAAAGCTTATTCTTAACGTATCCAAGAGGGACACCAACTTCAAGATTTGGGAGGGAGGGAAGAGAAAATATTTCAGTGCGGTGTGAAATGCATATACGTATTGAAGGTTAAATTCCAAAAACATCTTAACATGCTGTCCAACTGTCCCTATTTACCAGAGACAATCCTCTTTCCTGGTACATGTCACTATTTTTCAATGCAATCCTATGCATGCCAATTCAGAAGTGTGTTCAATGCGGGGGGGTTCATTGTGTGGGGTTCATTGAACCCCCTTGTGTTCAATGGAGTTTACGCCCAGGAAAGTGAAAGGATTGCCTTTCAATGATGCTTCCTTAAAGTTTTGTTACTGTCTGTTGCTAGTGTTATTCATCAGGATTTCGTTCCCTGGTCTAGAAGTTAAATATGAGTTGGTGGGTGGATTCATCTCATTTCAAGCACATATGCACACAAATGCATGCGCATAAACACTAAAAGGCGCCAGACAGTGCACAGTCTGCCATCTCACAGTCTGCCATCTCGCACTCGGTAGCTTCCGAGTTGTCTATTTGAACCATCGGCAATGTACTATTGGACAATTGCATTTTTCTCATATCAAAATTTCTGACTTGGTTTTTAAATCACTGGCAGATAGGCTATTGCCGATTAAATGAATGCAGCCAGGAAATGAACCACCTTCAACACTGTGCAACAGTGAAGAGTGTGCTGCTTGCAAAGTGAACTTTGGTATAAAAATTAGGTATGTTACAAGTAGCCAGCGGGTGGCGCAGCGGGTTAAACCGCTGAACCATAAGCTGTTGATCGAAAGGTCGGCAGTTCGATTCCCACGACGGGGTGAGCGCTCGTTGCTTGGCCAGCTCCTGCCAACCTAGCAGTTCCAAAGCATGTTAATGTGAGTAGATAAATAGGTACCGCTTGTGGGAAGGTAAACAGCGCTCCGTGTTCCAGCCGCATGCTACGCGCTGCGGCAAGGAGAGTCATGCCGGCCCCATGACCATGGAGGCGTCTTGGGACAACGCTGGCTCTTCGGCTTTGAAATGGGGATGAGCACCACCACACCCTAGAGTCGGACACGACTGGACTTAATTGTCAGGGGATACCTTTACCTTTATGTTACAAGCAGGTCCCTGTTTTCGTCTGTGAAATGTTGGAGGATATGTGCAAGAACACCCCCAGCATTGGCACATGACACTGTGGGTGATTGCCAAAGCCACAGTGCCCCATTAGAGCTCATTGTAGACACCTGTCCTTGGGCCACCTCACAAAGAACTGGGCCTGCACACCATTTTTCACCCCACAATACCCCAAAATAGTTACACTAGTGCAGTGGTTCTTAAACGTTTTAGCACCGGGACCCACTTTTTAAAATGACACTCTATCGGTACCCACCTAGCTTTACAAGACTTTAAAAAAAAGTGATCTAGAAATAAATAAATGCATATACTTATTTACAAGTAAAGAGCTCAGCTGCTTGCAGGGTAATTCGCAGCTATCTTGCAAACTGCAGGAGCTCAGCTCTTTGAAGGGCAATTAGTAGCTATCTGATTTTTTTAATAGCCTCAGGGCTTGTGGCAATTACGTATCCGACCTTTCCATCACCTGGGACCCACCAGAAATCAGGTGCGCGACCCACCAAGTAGGTTCTGACCCACAGTTTGAGAAGCACTGCACTAGTATATTTGTTGGGGGGGGGGGAAATAGCAGCCTCCCCCACAATCAGCCAAAGGAGAAGAACACACTTGCCACTTCCACCCAGGGAAGTTCTTCCACAAACCTTGGCAGCATTCATGGAGGAGGGGATGCCCTGAAGGACAGGTTGCCGAGCACATAACTCAGTGACGGAAATAGAGCCATAACTTTGAGCACCTCCATTATCTGCCAAAGGTTCCAATTCTCTCTCCAATATCTCTACGTAAAGCCAAGAAAGACCCATTGATTGATACTCCGAAAATACTGAGCAGGTACCCATGAGGGAACCCTCAACCCTGGAGCCAGGATTGGCTGTGCAAGAAAATTTGTTTTAATGCCACAGGATATGGACTTTCCTGTTGCCAGAGTCGGCGACTCACCCAGCGCCCTGGTTGATCTCTGGAATAGGGAAATGACCAGGGCTCTGGATCTGATCGCTCCTGAGCGTCCTCGACCAAGCCGCAGAGTCAGAGCGGCCCCTTGGTTTACTGAGGAGCTGCGGACGATGAAGCGGCAAGGTAGATGTCTAGAGCGACGGTGGCAGAAAACTTGTGCTGACTCCGACCGGGCACGGGCTAGAGCTCACTTTAGAGCCTATTCTGTGGCGGTGGCGGCAGCTAAGAAGGCTTTCTTCTCTGCCGGCATCGCGTCTGCGGAGAACCGTCCAGCTGAGCTTTTCCGTGTAGTCCGGGGCCTGCTCCATCTGCCTCCCCCCCAGTAGATGGGGCGGAACACACGGTGGCTCGCTGTGATGAGTTTGCAAGACACTTCGTAGACAAAGTCGATCGGATTCGGCATGACTTGGACGCCGCGTTAGCAGTATCTAATGATGTCCCTGAGGCACCTATCTGTTCTTCTTCCTGGGATTCTTTTCAGCTTGTAAATCCTGAGGATGTGGACAGGATTCTTTGGAGTGTGAGACCGTCTGCTTGCCTGCTTGACCCTTGTCCGGCATGGCTGATTAGAGCTGCCCGGGCGGGGCTGGCCGAGTGGACGGGGAGGGTGGTAAATTCATCTCTGAGGGAGGGGATGGTGCCACCGTCTTTGAAGCAGGCGGTGGTGCGCCCCCTCCTGAAGAAACCCTCCTTAGATCCCACTATCTTGAATGACTTCCGGCCAGTCTCAAATATCCCGTTTCTGGGCAAGGGGATCGAGCGGGTAGTGGCGTCTCAGCTCCAGAGGGTCTTGGAGGAAGCTGATTATCTGGATCCATTCCAGTCTGGCTTCAGGCCGGGGTTCGGGACAGAGACGGCCTTGGTCGCCTTGGTGGATGACCTGCGCCGGGGACTGGACAGGGGAAGTGCGTCCCTGTTGGTCCTGCTGGACCTCTCGGCGGCTTTTGACATCATTGACCACGGTGTCCTCCTGGGTCGGTTGGCTGGGTTGGGGCTTGGAGGCACCATTCTGAGGTGGTTCCGCTCCTTCCTGGCTGATAGATCCCAGAAGGTGGTGCTGGGGGATGCTTGTTCGGCCTTGAGGTGTGGGGTGCCACAAGGGTCAATTCTGTCCCCCATGCTGTTTAATATCTATATGAAGCCGCTGGGAGAGGTCATCCAGGGGTTTGGGGTAGGGAGTCATCAGTATGCGGATGACACCTAGCTCTTTCTCTCCTTTCCACCCGACTCCAAGGGGGCGGTCGATGTCCTGAATCGTTGTCTGGAGGCAGTTGGGAGCTGGATGGGGGCAAACAAGCTGAAATTAAATCCTGATAAGACAGAGGTTCTTCTGGTCCAGAAGTCTACGACTCAGGTACTGGACTATCGTCCTGCTCTGAATGGGGTTGTACTCCCTCTGAAGGAGCAGGTCCGCAGCTTGGGGGTTCTCCTGGATGCGCAGCTGCTCCTGGATTCCCAGGTGGCACCTGTGGCCAGGGGGGCCTTTGCCCAGCTTCGGCTGGCGCGCCAGTTGCGACCGTACTTGGACCGTGCAGACCTGGCCACAGTGACTCATGCCCTAGTGACATCTAGATTACTGCAATGCGCTCTACGTGGGGCTGCCTTTGAAGACTGTTCGGAAACTGCAACTAGTGCAGAATGCGGCTGCCCGGGTGGTTGCCGGGGCCTGTCGGTTCGACTCAGTCGGACCATTGCTCCGGCGGCTACACTGGCTGCCGGTTCGTTTCCAGGCACAATTCAAGGTGCTAGTTTTGACTTTTAAAGCCCTTAACGGCTCGGGTCCAGGGTATTTGAGGGACCGTCTCCTTCCTTATAATCCGACCCGTACTCTGAGGTCATCAGGGGGGGCCCTGTTAACCGTGCTGCCATTGACAGAGGTGAGAGGGATGGCGGCGCGGAATAGGGCCTTCTCGGCAGTGGCGCCCCAATTATGGAATTCCCTCCCCCTGGAATTAAGAACGGCTCCCTCTTTAGAGACCTTTCAGTGGGGCCTTAAGACACTTTTATTTAGGGAAGCATTCGATGTCTGACATGGTGGGCTGGCGTTTTAACAAATGGCTTTTTAACAAAGTACATGCAAGTTGACCCACTGGGGTTGTTATTTTTAGTTGTTTGTTTTAATTGTTTTTAATTACTTGTTTTTAATTTTTAATGTACATGTATTTTAATGTTGTAAGCCGCCTTGAGTGCCCTCGCTGGGAGAAAGGCGGCATATAAATTCTTTAAATAAATAAATAATTATACATGTGCCAAAGGTAAAAGCATGCTCCTTGAAACACAGGTGAAACGCCCCCTCTCCCTTCCTTAAACAGTACCCCTTCTTATCCACGTCTCTAGAGAGCGTATAGATAGGACACCATGACAGCTCTCTTTTCAAGAGTGGTGTGACTTCCTCCCCTGTTGGTATCAGATGAGCTTTCAATGTATTGATAGCACAGAGCTTTGAGGAGCAGAGCCGGGCTCCTTTGATTCTGTGTGCGAGGAACTGTGAAACATTGCTCATGAAAATCCATTCAGCCAAGGCCTTCTGGAGTCGCTACTTTACTCTGAAGCTTTTAAATGTATTCCGATAGAGAGGCTGTTTCATATTCCCCTCAAAACCCCAGCAAACTCCAGATTATGCTGGGAAAAGGCATCGTTCTGAAGTACAAAAATATGAAAACCCTTCTTAATCACAACGTGCTTAAAGGATTTCCAAAAGCTATCTGATGGTCACATTTTTACAGCCCTGGATAATTTACTAATTTTCTTTCAAATCACTTCTCATCTTAATAACATGATCTGTTAAATAAAATCCCTTCCGTTTCTGTAACCGGGGGGGGGGGGGTGCAGGGGGAGGGATGACAACCAGGGAAAGGAGGACAGATGAAGAAGGCTCCATTTTCCCCTTTTAAGAAATATTTTCAGTCATAAAGCACCACAGTACTCGATCTGTGGCACAGACAAGGAACAGACACTCGGCTGTCTGAGGTACACGGTGCCATAAACTCCCGTACTAGAAACAGATGGTAAAAATGCCTTGGAAGTAACAAACTACTGTATCAGTGGCTCTAGCCTCACATGAGAGGAGATTCAAGCCTCAAACATTTGGCTGGGTGCCAGCCAAGTTCTGTAATTCAGCAGTCAGTCTTTGCAATCAGCAAAGGTACAATTTATGGCAAAGGCCTTATTGGTTTAAGAAGTTTCCAGAACATTTGAAACTGTTGCTTGTTTTTCAGCCTTGAATGACAGAGATAGATGACGTGCTTGTCATGTGCCTTATAAGCAGACCCACCATCTTCTTGGGCCGTGGAGCATAAATGTCAGACAACCAGATGTCGTCTTTAGTATTCTACTAATTGTAGATTACTAATAGATTACTAACTGTAGATTAGTAATTACTAATACTAGTAATCTAGCATTTATCCATACTAGATGTATTCAGGGCCACTCAGAGGAATTTTATCAGGGGGTACAAAGTTTCTTTTGGGTCCCTTCCCTTCATGTAAATTTGGCTCCTGGGCCCCCCTTTTTTGCCCCTGAACCCACTTCTTGACCCATTTCTGGCCCTGGGTCCGGGTATGATTGTACCCCGTTAGGCCCCCTCTCAGAGGCCCTGGGGTATTTATCTTGTGTTTTAGGCATGGGAGAGAGTAGGGGTGCAAATAGTGTGTGAGGCATGGAGGGATGAGGGGATGCCTTTTACCTATAGTCTATGCATCCCAGCACTGGCGTCGCTGGAGGTGGGGCGGAAAGCTAAGTTCTGCAGCTTTCCGCCCCACCGTTACTCTCCTGCACGAGGCACCCCGCCCCTTCATTGTAGGAGCCCATCAGCGGAGAGAAAGCAATGCGCAGGGACTCTCCTGCGTGAGAGGAAAATAAATATATATTTAAGCAGCTGCTTACAATGCTCTTTGCACAGTTTCTTCAATTGCAGAAGTGCAGGAATTCTGGTTTGATTTAAGAGCGAATGTGCAAATGGAGTTCCTTCGCTTGTGCTATCCCTGTAAATCGAACCGGAAGTCCTGCACTTCCACATTTGAAGAAACCGTGCAAGAAGCGAGGTAAAGAGGTGATCCACTTTCCACTCAAGGTGGAAAGCCAATCAAGTTGGGTTGCATCCATGGCAGCCTGGTGGGAGGCGGTGGCCAACTTTGGGTGAAAGCCCCCCCCAAATCGGTCACCTTTTCACCCCCCTGCAATGCGCCACTGATGTAACCCGCACCACCTTGTCACCGCTGCCTATAAGCCCAATGAAATTAGCAGTTGACCCAGACATTTTGAATCAATAGCTGAAAATGTGCAGGGTATGCACTCATTTGCACCAAATATAGGAAGTCCTTCCAAATCCTAGGTTATTAAAATCCTAAGTTGTTCTACAAGATCTACTGACTAGGCTGAGCGCAAAGAAGGTTCTCTTCACTTCATTAGTTTCACATATGTCTCACTAGTTTCAGAGCTATGGGTGCTTTCTATTAAGCAAAGAGAAAGTCACCATTTTCCAATATGGCAGCTTTCCCCAAGTTGGATTTTTCAGGACTCGCAGTACGTGTATTGTAGCTATTTAACTGTTCATACCCTGATATTTTCAGATTTTAATTCTATGTCTGGATCAAGCCTAAAATTTTGCTAATGGCATGGGACTACTAAGAGTCACAGAACCAGCACGTTGTCGTCAGTTCAGGTAAGAGAGAAGTTGGAAAATTCTGCCAGTGACAGGCATGTTAGCAGTAGCTAGCAAACATGGGAAAAAGCTTCTTCAAGCAATTATGTTAACATGTGACATGATGAGCTAAGTGGCAAGTATCACACCTATGAGTGGAGCTGGCAAAGGGATTTTCATTCCTCTCTGGAAGACAGCGAAAGAAATGTCACTCGATTCACTTGGCATTGTTTTAGTCGTTTTGCCATGAGTGAAGGGAAATGTAATGTGAGCATTGTACTGGAGGGGCAGCTGAAGGTCAGAAGTGAAATATAGCTTTCTGCAACACTTGGTCTCCATCTGAATGTTACCTACATTATCATCAGGACTCACTGTCATCATGGGGAGACCTTGTCAGAAGAAAGAGGTCACCTAGAAGCTGGAAGAAAAATTGTGGGGGGCAAGTCTCAGGATGATCGACGACACCAGAAGTGAAGCCTTCCGAGAGTCTCTGTCCCCCCAACCTTCCGTTAGTCTCTCCGTGTGTGTGTGTGCTTGCAGTTTTGACAGCAATAAATTATTGGCAAAAGACGTTCTTCTTGTCTTCCTGGAATTCCATCTGGAGCATTAGCGACCGCTCTCGCCTAGCACTTTCCAAATGGTGCTCCTAACTAAAACCCTGCTTTGTATAGAACTCCAGCTACATCTTGATAAATCTTGCAGTTAGCTAATCCTCTGGAAGACGACGGAATATTCTTCGTTGGACAGCAGGCAAAGTGTAATGGAGGTGCACTCCAAGTTCTCGTTGGCTGCAGCTGCATACGTGCACTGAAAATGCTTCTGTACCAGATGCGTTACCAGTTCTACCCCGGGGGTGACTGAAAGTCCATGGTTGCTTGCCCTATCTGATAAATGACCACTTAGAGCTCATACAAACAAACTCTCTGAAGGTGACCTCTCACACTCCCAGGGTTGTGTCAGTTCCAGTTCTTATACTTTTGGCAGAGGAAGGGAAAGACAGCTTGTAGCCAGCAGAAAAAGCAGATCACTTAGTTGCTTGGACCAGAGGAGAGTAGTGGGGGTGGGGTGGGGTGCAATGCTGGGACTTCTCCTGCAGCAGGACTGATGACATAAGCAGGACTGCTGTGTTTGAAACTCCCCCCCCCCCGAACCTGGAGCAATGCAGTCCAAGAGGATGAGATGAAATGAGCTTCATTTTTAAATGAAGTATAACCATCAGGCTCAGCACAGGCCAACTGAGAAATTTGCCTAAGGGCACAAGCCAGTCTCCCCGCCTTCAGATGCAGGTGGTTGATGCAACAGTGGTTGATGAGGCACAGATGTACAGAAAGCAGGGAGAAAGTAAGACTTGGGGGTCGCGTACTACCTCCAGGGCCGACGTCCCAACGTGTACCACCGGAAGTGATGATGACATAATTGCCACTTACTTCTGGGCTTTCCGCCATGCTGGAGCCCTGCAAATGAAAGTAAGGGGGTCAGGGTGGGCAGGAAGGCATTTCCCAGTGCGGGGAACCTGCATGCTCGAGCTCTGCTGCCCTCCTGGGGCCGCTTACTGTCATTTTCAGGGCTCCGGCATGACCGACATCTTGCCAGATGAGTGTCGGTGTACTACTTACACTCCATGTACCACGTGGTACACATATCACCAGTAGTATACCACCACGTGTACCACGTTGGTACACAACCACCACGTGTACCACGTGGTACACATACCACCAGTAGAGAACCCCTGATTTAAGCTGCTGTGAGCTGCCCTAGTGGCCTCTGCAGGGGCAGCAATGGGATAGGTAAAGGTATCCCCTAGAAAAGGTAAAGGTATCCCCTGCACGAAAGCCAGTCGTGTCCGACTCTAGGGTGCGGTGCTCATCTCCCTTTCTAAGGCCGAAGAGCCAGTGCTGTCTGAAGACGCTTCCATGGTCATGTGGCCGGCGTGACTAATGGAACGCTGTTACCTTCCCGCCGCAGCTGTACCTATTAATCTACTTGCAATGTCTTGCTTACGAACTGCTAGGATGGCAGGAGCTGGGACAGGAGACGGGAGCTCACTCCGTCACACAGCACTCGGGTCTTGAACTGCTGTCCTACCGACCTTCCCGTCTGCAGTTCAGCATCTTAACCACTAAGCCACCGCGGCCCCCTAGCAAAGGGATACAAATCTCTTAAAATAATAAAGTACTACTGCGATACTATAGGGCAGCTTCATAGTTTTCATGTTGCCCAGCACAGTGGTTGGTGCTAGTATCCATAGCAAGCTTGATTGAATGACCTTTGGTTTTTCTAGTTATAATCCCCCATTTCACAAAGAACTTAGAGGGGAGGGATGTTGGAAACAGCACACAATATCCTTATCTGGCTACGTGTCGCAATGATCGTGGGCACTTTTGGAAAGTGTTTCCGCACTCAAAAATATTGCAACACATCATCGAGCGTCTGCAGCTAATAATATTGGAAACAACAATTAAAAAGTTGGTCCTAGCATTATTGCATCTCCGATTCCAAAGCGCCAAGAGAAACCTGAGAAGACTCGTAAACCTTTCCCCGAATACTATATTTTATGCAGTCCAAAATGTGACACATGGGGTCTTTAATAATTCACTGCTTGTTAACATTAAACAACTGTTAACATGCTCAAATAATTAGTTATGCTTGCTTGACATGTTTGCATCTTTAATAATTGATGCATTTATCTTAATTACTAACACTACTATGGTTGTAATATGCATCTTTTTTCCATCTTAAAATTTTAACAAAAACTGACTTTTTGCCAAAAATGATTATCTTCTAAGTTTTAATTACTCATCGTAATTAAATCGCAACGCCACCCTATTTTATTTTTTTAAAAAAAAATCTTTCGTGGAAAATATTTAATGGAAATGAGGTGATTTGTTGTTTATGCATCACAGTTGGTAAATATTTCATAAGTTTCATATTACCCTTTCCGCGTGCATTAAAAAAAACACAAAACTTCTGAGAATTCTTAATAGGAGACACAGTTCTAAAACTGCTCTGGGAGTCGTCGTCCCCCCCACTTTTCCCCTCCCGCCAAGGTTTGCAAAAGTAAGTGAATCAATGAATAAAAAAATATATAGGGCGTGGATGGGAATAGGGGCCAAAATATCCAAGAATGCTATGGGAGCCTCGGGTGTGCTTATTTTTGCATGAAATGAAGATGAGACATCAGCACACACACGCGTGCGCGCACGCACACACACACACACACACACACACACACACACACACACACACACACACTTTATCAAAAATGTCCCCATCAACATGTTTCTTGCATGCTGCTAATAGCCATGGTGGGAAAGTTGTTTGTGTGCACTCGCGCGCCATCAATTATTTATTTATTAAAATGCTCCTGGAGATCGGATGAAACTTAATTTAACAATGTCAGCCAATTTTGCAGAAGGGCATGTTGTTGTTGTTGTTGTTGTTGTTGTTGTTGTTGTTGTTGTTGTTGTTGTTGTTGTTGTTGTTGAGAGGGGTGCTAGTATAAGATAGGACATTCTTGCTATTTGAAAGAATATTAAGGACCTTTTCTTGGATGCTGGAGGAATGAATGAGCAGGCTACTTTCTTTCTGTATGTCTGTGTTGGTTGGAGAGTTTCAAGTGTCCTCCCTTTTAGGAATGTAGGAAGCTGTCTTATATCGGTCCAATCTAGCTCAACAGTGTCAATATTTTAAGACTGTTGTGTAGAGGTCTGTGGTTCAAACGGGAAAAGCTCCAAAATTCTGTTGTTGAGTTTGCCCAAAGCCTTGTGCGTGTCTAACAGTAACCCTTTGAACTCCATAGAAGATGTGTGTTTCCCCCACTTTGCAGCAAAAGAGGCAAACTCCAAAAAGGTAGAAAAAAATGGAACCAAATATAAACAGGTCTCTGTAGGCCCAAACTATTTCAGTGGAATGCCTTTTTCTGGGGCTCACATAAAATTCCTCCAACAACATAGATTCTCATAAGCTGGAACTACCCTGGCATTAACAGAGCAATCCTATCCAATTTACCCCGCTGGTGTAACCAGTGGTGCAGCGTGAATGGGAGGCCCCAGAATGGAAAGGGGATTTGAATGGGGATTTGAATCCCCCTCCAACTTACACCACCGGGGGAAGTGGTGTAAGTTGGATAGGATTGCGCTGTAACTAGCTCAGCGTCATTGACATTACGTTGTGCGCAGAACCTCAAATCATCTGGTGACATTTATCTTAAACTCTTGGATCCAACCGTGTAACAGGTTTGAATTTGTACTTAACATCCAAATTGGCTTTCAGGTTTGTGCTTTCCCTACAATTATTCCCCCCCCCCCCGCTATCTATTCTTAAACATAGTTAGGTAACGGAAATCTTCAGGCTAAAGGATGGAAGGAAGGGATAGTACGTGGGGAACAAATGTTCTCATTTTACCTCTCTGTTACCTTGGTGTCTATCCAATTCGTCTCAATAAGAATATAGGGATATTATATCCGAGAAGCGATTAGTTAGATGTCTGCATGCTTCACTTGCTTGCTGATCATGTCCTACTAGTCATGCGTGTTTATTTCTTGAATACTGCAGCAGGAACATGGCTCTACAAGAATCCATCAGGAAATATTTTTCTCTCTTTCCAGGGTTCAGGCATCTTTGATTCCATCACTATCTTTGACTACTGCTTCACGAATGCCCAGCATGTTCAGAAAAATCATTCACACGAGGTTTTTACAGTCCTTGTCGTTCTCTCTCATCGACTGTATTTTCCTTAAGTCTTCCAGGCGATTTTCAACTATGTAAATATATGCAGCTCTATGTCCCAACCAGTATGCATCTCTAATCCCATTTCAAACCAACATGCAGCTCTGCGTCTCAACCAAGTAGCTTTCCATTCTAGCCGATCATTCTTCTATGCAGTTTTGTCTAGGGACACGCATCGTCCCTCGAGACGTATCACTTGTGTTGCAGAAACACGTTTGGTGTCTCCTGAAAATTCTCAGATGGGAATTCAGCGTCTTGGGAAGAACCCTGAAATTCGCTTCAAGTTTGTTGGAGCTTCACTTAGTTTTGTCTTCACACTTCAGACTTCAATTTCAAGGCTGTAGACCTTGCCACACTTTAATGTCCACATGGCAGGGAGCTGGAGAGGAGCATTCATTTCCTGCTTGTGGGCCTCCTAGAGGCACCTGGATGCTTTTGGGAGGGCTCTTCTTGGCCAAGGGTACCAGTGGTACTAGTTCTACCAGTGGTACTTCAGCCAACTGCTGGTGGCACTCGGTCAGCTCGACCACTGGAACCCTACTCCAATGCGGTGCTTTCGGCAGTATGTTTTCACTCCAAGAGGCTCCTGCCTTTGGCTGAGCCTCTCGGGAGAGCTGAGAAGGGTCCTCCCACCTGCCCAGAGTCTCCTATCTGCATTTTCTGGCCTCCCAAAACCTGAAAACCAGGAAGTAACTGGCAATGATGTCATCGCCGCCAGTCACTTCCGGTGGAACACAGCAGGAGAGTGGCGCTAGAGGTGGTACTCTGCAGGGAAGGGGTGAGAAGAGCTTCTCTTCCTTGTTGCCTCTGTCAGAATACCAGAATTCCATCATTCCAATACAGCCAACTAGCAGAGGTTCCTAGCTAGCCTCCAACCCAGGCACTGACTAACTGGAACATGCTTAAACGTTCATAATACAACGGTACTATATACTGCCAGACCGCATTCCTATAATAAAATAGTGGGGCTCTATGGAGATGGCCCTCTGGACAAGGGATTAAACCCTTGGGAAAACAAATGCTGATAACATAAAATTACACTAGAACTTTCAGAGACAGATTTCTAGTGGAAATACTTAGAATTTCAGTCGCTACCCATTACAGTATTAAAAACAAGTTGATATAGCCAAGCAATGTTGTTTTAATTAAATATTAAGACATCTCAATATGGGGACATGTTCAAAAGTTAATATTTATATTTGTCAGAAGATTCGACATTTTAAAATAATCTTTGACTGAATGGTATTCATATTGCTCCAGAATGGGTTTTTGAAGTGCAAGTTGGGGGTTCTAGCTGAAGTCAAATATCTTTGTTCCTATATTTTTATTTTACTTTTTATTGTTGGTATATTTTAAGTCTAGAGCAACATAACACATAATGTAATTTAGAATATATATATATATATATATATATATATATATATATATATATATATATATATATATATATATATATATATATATATATATATATATATATATATATATATTGCTTTGATGTAGGATGAGATTGGTTGGCCTGAAGCTGAACTGCTAATAAATAAATGCATTAACTCATTTAGTTTTGTTTTATTTTAAAGCAGCTGTAGTGTTTATAAAGAACAAAAAACATTCTTTTAACTGTTTATGACCCTAAAATGTATAAGCTAAACGTAAATAGATTTAAAAAAAAAATAGGTACACTGAAAGTATTCAAAATGTTTAGGATGATGTGATATGTTTAGGATGATGTGATGTTTAGGATGATGTGATATGCAAGTAGTGTCTGAGGAGATGTCTGGCTCTTACTTAACTCCTCTTCCCATTGACTAGACCAAATCAAGCAGGTTTTGGTCTAGTTAATTTTTTACTCCATTGACTTATTTGGGGCAAGGGAGGGACTGCTTTTATTCTGAGCTAGTCAGTTTCATTATGGAAGAGAAAGATTGCAATTAGACATTGGAGAAAAGACTCTTCTATGCAAGGTAATTGTTACCTCAACAATTACGGCTGGATCAAAGGTTGTACCACAATAATGACAGAGGAATGTCACTCCCATTACAGAGCAGAAATGATTGTTGATGTGCCGTGTAAGAATGCCTTTCTACGGCATGATTCAGATGCAACACCAAATCATGTTTTGGTATTATGTGAGAAAGCATTTCTCTGCCTCCTGTCCTGGTTTGAAAACAAGTCATGGTTTGCCATTTTGGATGAAACCCTGGTTTCTGATCCTAGTTTTCATGGATAAGCACAACCCCCCATTTCATGGTTTTCATGATGCTTATCACTGGCATCACTACAGGGGGGGGCAGAGCTGTAAGTTCTTCCGTGATCGGAGCCTCCGTTACACGGAAGAACGAAGCGCCCCGCCCCCACGCCTTCCGACCCAGTCAAAGTGATGAATGCACGTTGTTTTCACCACTTTGAATGGGTCGGAAGGCGTGGGGGCGGGGCGCTTCGTTCTTCCATGTAACGGAGGCTCCGATCACGGAAGGACTTACAGCTCCGCCCCCCCTGTAGTGACGCCAGTGGTGCTTATTTCATGGTTAAGCACCCCACCCCACTTTTGGGGTGTGTGTTTTTTCCCCATAGATGGAATCCATCTGTGATCTTTTGATCTTTCTCTGAAAATGGTCCAGGATTGGACCGAAACGTTGGCTTCACTGCTTTAATTTACTGAAGGAGTGAGTAATAAAGTACCATGGCATCTTTACCCGTTTGTACGGTACCTGGCGTGGGTGACGAGGGAGGCGGGGTCCTGAAGTCCTCCTCGCCGTCTGAGCTGTCTGGCGTTGTCCGGTACGCCACTGGTAGCCTTACCCCAGTCAGCCGTGGTACTCCCGTGTGTCGTCCTCCCACTGCCAGCGACGGCCGGATGGCCCTCCTTCCGGGGGTTGCAGCTGCCGCCCCTGCCTTTGGAGGACTGTCCTCCAGCGTTGGTCCCTGCCCTGCCCAGGAGCGGGGTGGTATAGCCTTGGCGTGCCTCAGAAAGGGGCAGGGTGGGGGCTGCCTGGCCCGGTTCCACCTCTGCCCTGCCTCTCAGGAGCTCTCTCTAATCCTCTGGCCTTCCACTTGATCCGTGACCAGTCTCTTGCTCCTCCGCGCCTTCATCCTCGGCGTGCCTGGCCTTAAATACCTCCTGCTCCGCCTCCCGCTCCTTCTTCCCCCCGGGCTCGCCCTTACCGTGCCCCTGACGGGGTCCTAGTGCCTGCTCTGCTCCTCCCCTGCCCGGTACTACTTCTCGGCCCTTGCCGCTCCCGCCCCCCGGGGTGCCCCATAGTAGGGTGGCTGCGCCCCTCCTGTGCCCCCTGACTGGCAGGCCCCCGATCGTGGCCCAACGGTCAGGCTCGGGGGTCTGCCAGTCCGTCGTTTGTTTTGATTGTGTCTGCTTTCCCGCCACGTTGCCTTGTTTGCCCCCGGGCTCGTAGCCTGGGGGCGGGACTTCCGGTTCCTCTGGCGTGCCGGCGGAGGTGCGTTTCTCTGTCCGTTGCCCCAGCGGGCCGAGCAGCGGGTTGTTGGGCTGAACGAGCCCCGGAGGAGCCCCTGTGCCTCCCCTCGACGTCTCCTCTTCCGACCTGGCGGCTGTAGCGGGAGCGTCAGGAGCTGCGGGTGGCTCCGTGGTCTCCTGGGAGGGTGAGTGAGTTGGCGGAGGGGTGTCCGGGCAGGCAGGCTGGCCCGGACACCGTTTTTAAATCGTGTTAAATAAAATATTACTGGCAAATCAATAAATATTATTTCTTTCTAGATCCCCCTTTTTTCAAGTCTTGTAAAGCTAGGTGGGTCCCAATAGAGCTTCATTTTAAAAAGTGGGTTCTGGTGCTAAAATGTTGGAGAACCACTGCCCTAAAATATTAAGTGGTGACTTAACCTGAGCTTCTGTGTAAGGGGCAGGTTATAACACTTAAAGACAAAAAGAAATTCAAATAAATATATTTTTTCCTGCATGATTAGGAAATGTAAGTGGCACATAATCAGTACTGGCACGATCCCATATTGAGCCGATCCAGAGCTGATTTCAGCCAAATGAATGTGTTTCTTTTCCTCCCCACTCTGTTCCCTCAAATTAAATCTGAATTCCTGATTATCCAAATGTTGTAGATGTCCTTCAGGCTTTGTGGCTAAATTAGACTGTACTGTATATCTGATTATCGCAGGATTTGCAAGGGGAAATGTATTCGCATCTGTGAAAAAGTTTTTTTTTTTTTTTTAAGTCTGAGTTACATTCTTTCTTGCTCACTCAGAGTGGTGACATTTGTACGTCTTTGCTCATGCCAGGAGTATCTGTAATGGCCCGTGTTGATTCAAGATGTCCCTTTATGCACTTCATTTAAAACAAAACCTTCCTCTTTAATGACATTTCCATTTATTTGGGATTATTGTTTGAAATCCTAAATTAGCATGCTACACTTGACAGAGCCATTACGGTACATTTTATGCTGAATTATTCAAGCCTATTGGCTGAGCAAAGGGGCATTTGAAAGCAAATGTTGGGGCTTCAGGAAGATACTATCTATTGAGAGTGGCATTACCACTAGATTGCCAACAGCAGTTCCTTGGGATACTTTTTAGGCATAGCAACTCCCTTTAGTAAATAAAATACATACTAAAATTATGTATATGGTCCTTTAATCAGAATGAGAGTAAAGGTTTTTGCCCAAAGGGTTTATAATCTCTGGGAGGTAGACCCCAGGGAAACCACCAAGGGAAAGAGAAATAAATTGTGGCAGGGAAAGTCTATGCAATCTTTTCAGTTATGCATCCTTAAGTTTAGGGCCCAATCCTATCCAACCACTGCTGTAACACATTTTGCAAGGTGCTGCCCTTGATAATTAGGCTTACCAGATTTCCCCGGTTGTAAACCGGGGCGCCCACCAAAATTTTAAAATTTTAGGGCGCAAAGCGCGGCTGAATTATTTATTTATTTATTTATCGTTATTATTTGTAGTTATTATTTATAGTTATATAATTAATCAATTATAGTTATTATATTTATTATTTATTATAGTTATTATTTATAGTTATATAATTAATCAATTAATTAAATTTACTTGCCGTTCTGCCGCCGCTGCCATTGCCCGTTATCACTGCCGTGCCGCCCGCCATGTCGTCACTGCCATGCCCGTTGCCATCGTTGCCCGTTGCCGCCGTGCTGCTGCTCCTGCTCCTCCTCCTCATTGTTGTTGCTGGCCGGCTGGCCGGCCCACTCACCGGCTCACCCTCTGGCTGGCTCACCGGTCCACCCGCTGGCCGGCTCGCCGGCTGGCCGGGCTCATCCGCTCGCCCATACATTTCACAGTATGTTGGGTCTCATTGCCATGGTGTCCATGTGGCATTGGCCTGACCTCACTAGGAGTGGAGATGTTTGGGGTAGCGTTATACCAACGGGCAAGATGTGGCCTGGGCCTTCAAAAGAGGTATAGGAGGAGAGTGAAGGAGGCAGAAACAACTGCTACAAGTCTTCTGCTTCTGTCCACAGCTAGTGGCCGTGGTGAAACTTGCAATAATAGGACCTGTGGAATGTGGTGCTTGCAAGAAAACATTAAAGGTTGAAAAGTCCTGGTTTTGAGAGTCAAAAAATAGAAAAATTGGAAACAAGCTAAAACGGTGCCTTCTGCTCCTGCTATGCTCCTTGATGTGGAAAAGATTGGGGACTGAACATTATTCTGTCCACTTGCTTGTCAAATATGACTGACGGAGTTCTGGAGGATGTGGCATTAGTGTATGCAAATTACATGTTTAAAAATATAAACTTTTCTCAGGTTAAGTGTTTGTCACATTCATTTTATGGAAGATGCAGTGCAGGTATTTTTACAGTGTTGTGCAGCAATCATGGATTGAATCTGTTCAAAACGGGTTCAAAGTTGTTGAACTGATTACCCAACCAGTTTCTTTTTAAGTTGGTGTCTGAGCCAAAACCAAAGTCTCATTTAAAGAAAATGCTAATCAACTTCAACCAGAACTGAACCCCCTCTCTTTAATGTTTTGACGTTATACTTGGTTCTGCTGATTGATGGTATCATCCAGGAGTTCTCAACCAGTGGTAGTGGTACTGCTGGTGGTACTCGGACTGCCGGACACTGCAACCCTGCTCCGACATGGCGGTTTCGGTGGCGCGTTTTCACTCCCAAGAGGCTCCTGCCTTTGGCCAATTGGCTAACTGCCCCAACTCATCGTTATCAGAGTCTTTATTGGCATAATAGCTGCCCCAACTCATGGGGAGAACTTTGAGAACTGCTGGTCTGTTTGAGGTGGGGAACAATGGAGAATAACTTGGAGAAAATGAGTGATCTAGTGCTAGAGATGTAAACTTAGCAGATAAAGCAACTATATACCAACAGCTGTGAAGTTGCACCTCTAATGTGGTGTTGATATCTAGCAATTGTTAACTAGCAGTCTTCAGGCGCAACTTGTTACATGCTATAGATCTAGTGCTATTTTTTAAAAAATCTTGCAGACAAACTGTTATCATTTGTATGCATTGCTAATGCTCTTATCTGCTGTAACTTGAGCTGCACAGTTTGTGGGTTTTACAGATTCATCAAGTGAAACAATTGGGCTAATATTGCCTTCATTTAATTAACTTTAATTTCAAATGGCTTTCCGGAGCGCCTAACAAATGTAACATCTTGGAGATGGTTTGAGCGGATAGATACGGCTTTGTTGTGTGCACATGCCGACACAGCAAGAAAGCATCTTGTTAGCATGAAAGGCCCCTTAGTGTTTTTAAAGAGAATATTTTGTTTAGATACTAATGCATGCACTGATTGCCTGTCTGAGGTGGGAGCCGCAGAAAACGGTAACCGAGATACTTATGGCGTCTCTAATTCTAAACCCATTCGCTCGTCTAACAAAATGCAGCAATCTTCAAGACACAGCACTTTTTAAATAGATGCGACATTCGTAGAAATGGGCTTAAAACATTTACTCTGAGGCTGGGAGGAAAAAGTGTTCTTTGATTTAGGTGAGTTGTATAAACAGGTGATAGAGCTAAGCAGAAAGTTCAACTGAGAACGTTCAGCTCAAATGGTGTGTGTGTGTGTGTGTGTGTGTGGGAGGGGATAGAACCAGACCCACTGGCATCGCTGGAGGTGGGGCGGAAAGCTACGTTCTGCAGCTTTCCGCCCCACCGTTACTCTCCGGTATGAGGCGCCCCGCCCCCTCGTCATAGGAGCCCATCAGCGGAGAGAAAGCAACGCGCAGGGACTCTCCTGCGCGTTGCTTTCTCTCCGCTGACGGGCTCCTACGACGAGGGGACGGGGCGCCTCGTACAGGAGAGTAATGGTGGGGCGGAAAGCTGCAGAACTTAGCTTTCCGCCCCACCTCCAGCGACGCCAGTGACCAGACCCCCATCTTACTTTTTTTCATAGATCCCTGTTTTGCAGTAATGGTGCTCAAGGACAGTGGCTAAATATCTACAGTATATTCAATTTTTTGTAGACGAAGGGCATTACAGAGTGCCAGTTCTACTAATGACCTAGAGATGCTAGACTAGATTGTCTGGTTTATACTGAATACTGATAATTATCATGTGCCACCACACTCTATCGGGACCCACCTAGCTTTACGAGACTTTAAAAAAGTGATCTAGAAATAAATAAATAATTAAATAAATAAATTTACAAGTAAAGAACTCAGCTGCTTGCAGGGTAATTAGCAGCTATCTTGCAAACTGCAGGAGCTCAGCTCTTTGAAGGGCAATTAGTAGCTATCTAATTTTTGAATAGCCTCAGGGCTTGTGGCAGTTAATTATCTGATCTTTCCATCACCTGGGACCCACCAGAAATCAGGTCGCGACCCACCAAGTGGGTCCTGACCCACAGTGTGAGAAACCCTGATCTAAGCGCATGCACAAACCCGTGTGTGGGGGGAAATAGCCTTGGCAAGTTGAAGGCAGGAAGGAGTGGACTCTATAAAAGAAAGAAAAAGAAAAATCCTATTTGCATCATGTGTTTACATATATGTAATAAATATTCATGAGTGCCTTTGATTATTCAGCTGGAGCTTATGAGTAATTTTCGAAGAGGAAGTTCGCTGGGAAGGCTTTAATTTTCCCTGGAGCAAAGGTAGGGGGATGTAGGGCTTAGCTTGCTCCGATGTCTGCAAAACGCTTACATCTGTCTGCCGCCCCTAAGACCGAATAGCACCAAAAAGTGTCGTGTTGAGTTTTAAAATGCCACAAATAAGAGATTTATAGATTTTTCTAAATACATTATTTTAGCTTGACAGCATTAATCATTCATGCTCCCGTCTTTCATTTTTCTACCTGCAATGGATTACTGAAACAGAAAATAACAACGGGAAAGGCTACAAGCAGTATCAAAATGTCAAGTTTGTACTTACAGTTGTATGTGCGTCGACGGGGTCAAGAGCCTCAATTATTTGTATATGTACACAGTGGTACTACATGAAAGGTTATGTCACCTGCAGCTATTTTCTTGCGGATTTAAATAGGACTGATATTCAACTCTACAGTCAGCCACTGACATGGAACATAGAATTGTAAAAGACTGTGAACTCGGGTGGCAGGACCTAAAATATGAACCGGTTGATTGCAAGGTGTAGCTGTGGGCAATCCCACATATTTCCGTGTTAGTCCTCTAAATTACTTTGTGTTATCCCTGACCTGTTATTTTCATTTAAACATAAGGCAGAAACGGGATCAGAGCATTTTTTTTTTATTTTTTATTTGCTGGAGGAAATCAGCAATGCCTAGTTTATAAGCAAGGATTTCTTTCAAGCCGTGCCTTTAAAAAAAAGAAAGAAAGAATAATAGCGCTTTGATTATGCATTCCAGTATGGGGTTTACTTCTGAGTAAATTCATAGGATTGTGCTGTTAGTCCAGTACAAAATTTCTCAAACTGTGGGTCCAATGAAAACACGGGTGATGGAAAGATCAGATAAATAATTGCCTCAAGCCCTGAGGCTATACAAAAATCAGTAGTTGCTAATTGCACTGCAAAAGGCTGAGCTCCTGCAGTTTGCAAGCTTGTGTAAATATAGGGAGATAAATGTTTGAGTGTCTTTTTCTGGGTTTTTTTTCAATTCTGTCAATGACAGGTAGTGGGGGCAGGTGAAGGCTGGGTCATATAACTAAGCCCTCAAACCCTGAGGCTATTTATTAGGACTGCCTCATTATGAGAAATGGATCGAGTTTTTTGCAAATACTGTAAATAAATAAAATATTACTTGTAAGTAAAAAAAATCTTTCAAGATCACGTTATTTTAAAGTTTTGTAAAGCCAGGTAGGTCCAGACAGAGTGTCATTTTAAAAAGTGGGTCCCGGTGCTAACATTTGGGAACCAGTGGTCTAGTAAATAATATGTGGGAACATATCAGATCCAACAGACTTTTTTTTTTTTTTTTGCTAAAGTTTGGGGGTTGGAAAAGGAGGAAGCTATAGGGGTTTGGGGGTTGTTTTACTATGTATTACAAACAAAGTGGAAAACGTCATAGCTAAACCACATGATGCATTATCTGTTCAATAATAAGATACATCCGTAACTTGTTTGATTGGTTTCTTATCCAGTATCTTATAGATGGAGTGGACCCCATAATGAGATAAAGCTATCTTTCTTTGCTCTGCATTTGCTGAGGTTTCATGTTAATCTCTCAAGGTTCGTGAGAGTGGGCATTTGATGCTTTTGACTAGAATATGAACTGCCCAACTGCAGATTATTTACTGGTGTATTGTTCTGATTGTCTTTAATTTCATGCAGATCTCCTAAAAATATCACTCTTGTGTCTAAAGCTATTTGACAGCCTGTTATCCTACTTGTATAATCAAGTACGCTCTCCCAGATTACACTCAGAGAGAGCATCATATAGAAGGATATTTTAACTGCTAAACAAGAATGGTGGCTGTATCTTGAGGTATTTAAAGGTAGGACAACAAGGAGGGAGAGTATTGATGGATGGTCCAATTCAACTTCAAGTTGGGGCCTTATTTCAAATAATCGTATCTAGGTTTTGGCTTTTGCTGCTTGACAGAGGCGTCACTGCCTCTATTGGCGCCCGGAGCAAGGGGGGTTGGCGCCCCTATAAGTAAAGAGTGTGCCACGGCCAACAGGCCGAGGCACGCTCCGGAGGGGGTGGCGGAGCGCTCCAGAGGGGGCGACCCTCCCGGGCACCCCCCCTCAATCGGGAGAGCCGGCTCGGGGACGTCTTCCCCGGCCAGCTGCCCAGGGCCTTCTAAGGCTGCCCTTTTCCCTCAGTAACAGTATAATACCGTTCCCTCAGTATAAATACCATTCTCACAGCGGGCCTTAGAAGGCCCCGGGCAGACGGCCGGGGAAGACGTCCCTGAGCTGGCTCTCCCGATTGAGGGGGCCAGCCCGAGTCTCCGACTCGGACTCGAGTCTCCGGGTCCGACTCGGAGACTCGAGTCCGAGTCCGACTCGCGGGCGGAGCGGTGGGGCGCCCTTCGGGAGACGGCGCCCGGAGCCAGTGCTCCGCCCTAGTTTCGCCTCTGCTGCTTGATACTATTCATGTTTACTCAGAAGTAAATTGAGTGGTGCTCACTCTCTGGTTGGTGGGCATAGAATTGCAACCTTGATCTGTTAGTCTATAAAATTCTACAGGATTCATTGTTTTTGTATCAACAGACTTCTCACCACAGAGCAATAATTTCCAGCACATGTCAATAGTCATGAAGTCTAATAACTTACTATTCAGGCATCTGTATTCAAGCAGTATTTGCTGTTCCCTCTTCATCGCTTCTGAAAAGGCTAGCGTGATGAAAAGTGATGAATCGTCATGGATTACGGGCTGTCTGATTGATAGCACAATCGTGGCAGCCAAGCTGGTGAGGAGAAGACACTGTCCACAATAATGGAAGCTAGAAGTTTGAACATGTAACCTCGGGGTCAATTCCAGGATTGGACTAGATATGAAGCTGGTTAGACCCCTCACTTTGGGCAGCAGGCTGGGGGAGGAAGCGAGCTATTGGAAGTGTCCGCCCACCCGCCCACCCCTTCCCCCCCCGCCTGCCACCTAACCAGCTCCCCCATCTTATGTGCTATGAAGATGGGAGAACCTAACTGCTATTATTATAACTTAGACCTGGAAGATCCAGGTTCAAATCCCTGCTCAGCCACGAAGCTTCCTGGGTGACCTTGGGCCAGTCACTATATCTCAGCCCCACCTACCTCACAGGGTTGTTGTGAGGACAAAAAGGAGGGGAGGAAATATGTACACCACTCTGAGCTCCTTGGAGGAAGGGCGGTATAAAAATGTGAAAAATAAATAAATAAATAAAATATTGCGTCGGTTGTACTATCACGTCGTGTAAAGTGGCGGACAGAGAATGCTAGGTGTGGAGCGGCTCTGCTTCTAGGATTCTCCCAGCCAAGCCACTTCACAAGAAGTGGTCTTGGAGCAGGATAGCAAAGATGGTGAGGTACACACAAAGGGGGGGGGAATGTGTGAGTTGGAATGTGTGTACATGCAGTGCATTGTACATGCAGAAGAGTCTGGCTCAGTTGGGAGAGCTGCTGCCTTCAAAGCCCGAAGACCGGTGAACTTGATAAGTTCGAGACACGCCGCCGGCAAAAAGCTGTGAAAGCCTCCAGGAGAAGAGATAAGAGCTTCCAGCTGCGTCGGTCGAGTGTGGGAGGTGCCAGCCAGCAGAAAAAAGTCAGGCTGTAAAAGGATACCACCTGGAAAGTAGCCGTTCATGAAAGATTGGACATGTATATATACGGGGGGCGGGGCGTATCCACTGATTCCTCATCCACGGTTTCAGTTATCCACGGATGAGGAATCCCCCCCGCACCCTCCACAGCCCCCCCCCCGCACTTACTTTTAGGAGAAACCTCAGTTTTTTTCTTCAAAAGTCCCGAGTTTGCAGCTTCTTTGCAGGGACATTTGAAGAAAGAAATGGAGGTTTCTCTTCTAAACATAAGTGCCTGGGGCGGGGGGGGGGGGCTGTGGAAGGTGTGGGGAGTCGCGTCCGCCCCCCACTTACCTTTAGCTGGAGAAACCTCCGTGTTTTTCTTCAAAAGTTATGAGGCTGTAGCTGCTTTGCAGACTTGACCAACAAGACTTAGGTGATAGCTAGAGTCTCGACACTCTAGCTATCACCAAAGTCTTGTTGATCAGGCCTGCAAAGCAGCTACAGCCTCGTAACTTTTGAAGAAAAACACGGAGGTTTCTCCATTAAAAGTAAGTGCTTGGGGGGGTTGTGGAGGGTGCAGGGGAGTTGTGCAAGCCTGTGGGGGGTCGCGCAGGCCCGCGGGGGGTCGCCCCCCTGAAAACCACGGAAATGGGCATTCGCCCATTTCCGCGGTTTCAGCTATCCACGGTGAGGGCTGAAACGTATCCCCCGCGGATACGGCAGCCCCCCTGTATTGTAAAAAACCCCAAGGGGGCTTAGGACAGCCTGCCCATCTACACCGCCTTGGATTAAAGTCGGAGGAGAAATCCAATGACCAAGAAAGGCGGTATATAAATACTGTATATTATTATATTATACATATTGTACACGTGCTCGATGGTGCATGCAAGCTAGCAGGGAGGTGGAGAGGAGGAATCGGGGGAGTGTGTAATGTAATCTGGATGGCAGATTTCCTTGGGCCACCCCTGGCCAATTCACACAACAATCAGTTCAGGGGATAGTTAAGAAGCTGATAAACAGTACCACCTGATGTTTCCCTTTCCACATTTTTATACCGCCCTTCCTCCAAGGAGCTCACGGTGGTGTACATAGTTCCTTCCCTCCTTTTTGTCCTCGCAACAACCCTGTGAGGTAGGTGGGGCTGAGAGACAATGACTGACCCAAAGTCATCCAGGAAACTTCATGGCTGAGTGAGGATTTGAACCCGAACCTTCTAGGCCAACTCCAGAACCAGTACAGCATCCTGGCTTTTTGTGAGTAGGAAGTTGAGTTTACAATAACCATTTCATAATGGTTATGAAATGTCTCTATCATTGTAGATGCGGTTAGTAGTTGTAGTGATAGCTATAGTTATTGGAAACCGATGTTTCATTTGCGGTCAATGTTTCTATAATTCAAGCTCATGCTTTATTTCCTGTGGGCCGGAAAAGGCTCTAATATTTGTCCCCTCTGTTGGCCTGAACCAACAACTGCTATTTACCTTGGAAGAAAAGCTCCCATTGGTGTCCAATGGGGTAAATATTTATTTATTTATTTTTCACATTTTTATACCGCCCTTCCTCCAAGGAGCTCAGAGTGGTGTACATATTTCCTCCCCTCCTTTTTTGTCCTCACAACAACCCTGTGAGGTAGGTGGGACTGAGAGATAGTGACTGGCCCAAGGTCACCCAGGAAGCTTCATGGCTGAGCGGGGATTTGAACCTGGATCTTCCAGGTCTAAGTGCGACTCCCAAACCACTACACCATCCTGGCTCTGAAGAGGGTCCTGTTTTGTACCTCCCACACCGTGGTCCCAACCCAGACCTCAGTCTCCTACATTTGCTATTTATCTCAAAATAAAAGAGCACACAGGTGTCAGGCGAAACATTTAATGATGCTAAAAACCAGACTTTTTCCAAACAAATGCGTTTAACGGATTTCAATATGCATTTTTGTCTTTTAGTACTGAATAGAAACACCTTATTCTGCACTGCAGCGACGTATAAATATTGGTTCAACATTGTTCTCCTGGGAGATAATTTAACCATACAGACAGCTGAAGTTTGTCGGGCATTAATAACAGTGGCGTTTATTTCCAATACGTTATCTTTTCATCAGAAGCATTAGTCCCACATCATCCATACCCTAAATACTGGCTATAAAATATATTATAAGAAGTATCACAATCAGTCAAGAAGGAGATGTATGTACAGAGGCGTTGGGCCCTTTTCATCAAAAGTAACTACCAGCATTTCAGCTCCTTCAAGAAAAAATGTATCTGGTGATAACCAATATACAGAGACACACTGATAAACAAGATACATTCACAATTCTTTCATTACTACATTCCTTGACAAGATAAACAGCGTTTTGTTGAATATTATAACAATGCTACAACTGAGCTGAGCTACTGCCTTGGAATGCTGAAAAATTTGTACAGAACTGCACTTTATTTTCAGGAGGCTTATAAATAGTTACAGTTCTCAACACCATACCAGTCTACATGCAGTATCGTGAAGGACTTCATAGTTTCATATTGGTGTGTCCAGTTGAATTATACAAATTGCTGATTATTATATCATAAGAGTACAGGAAGCTGCTTTACAGTATCAGAATCTGACCCTTGATCCATCCAGCTCGGTATCGCATGATGGGAGGAAAAACTCACCTGTGATGGGACCTTTTCTATTGTGGTACCTGACCTTTGGAACACCCTTCCACTGGAGATGAGATCAGCTCGCTGCTGGTGTTTCAGAAGGTGTGGATCAAGACATTTTTATCGGGCCTAGCTTTTCAGTGGTTTTTCTGGATTGATTATGTATTTTGCTGTAGAAGATTTAACTGTTCTATTCTTGAGTTGTGAGCTGCCTTGAGCACCCCTCATGGGATAAAATAAATAAAAATGGCCGCTTCCATGCAGATTCACTTTGGTCATGCACAGAGGCGTCACTCCGGTAGGGGCGGGGCCGTACGTTTCGCTCCGTCCTAGTCCCGTTTACCAAGCGAGCAGGAGGCGGCCCCGCCCCCTCACTGTCGGAGCCATTCCTGTGCGGAGAAAGCAGCAGGCAAGAGACTCCCTGACTGCTGCTTTCTCCGCACGGGAATGGCTCCGACAGTGAAGGGGCGGGGCCGCCTCCTGCTTGCTCGGTTAACGGGACTAGGACGGAGCGAAACGTACTACCCCGCCCCTACCGGAGCGACGCCTCTGGTCATGCATCCGACGTTCCCATGCAGCTCCCTGGGTGTTCTGGTTCCACCACAACATAGAGACCCTCACCCATGTGCGGCACTGCCCTCTGTTAACCAGCACCAATGATGTGGACACCTAAGCTGAGTGGTCAGCAAGTGTGTTGGTTCGGAAAATGTAGCTAACCAGCACCCTCCTACTTGTCCCCTTCATGTGTTGACTGCGCACAGAGGAATGACAACTGAATAGGGCTTGTGATGCAGAACAAAGAATTTTGACAATATAATAATAATAATAATAATAATAATAATAATAATAATAATAATAATCTGTATTTATATACTGCCTTTCTTCTTGTTGTCAGATTTCTCCTCAGACTTTATTCAAGGAGGTTTACATAGGCAGGCTCTTCTAACTCCCATGGGTTTTTTTGCAATAATGTTCTATCCACATAGACTGTGTACAGTATACGTATAACACAATAAGGTTGTTGGGCATTTAAGGTAAAGGTATCCCCTGACAATTAAGTCCAGTTGTGTCCGACTCTAGGGTGTGGTGCTCATCTCCATTTCAAAGCCGAAGAGCCAGCGTTGTCCCAAGACGCCTCCGTGGTCATGTGGCCGGCATGACTCTCCTTGCCGCAGCGCGTAGCATGCGGCTGGAACACGGAGCACTGTTTATCTTCCCGCAAGCGGCACCTATTTATCTACTCGCATTAACATGCTTTGGAACTGCTAGGTTGGCAGGAGCTGGCCAAGCAACGAGAGCTCACCCTGTCGCGGGAATCGAACTGCCGACCTTTCGATCGACAGCTTATGGTTCAGCGGTTTAACCCGCTGCGCCACCCGCTGGCCTGTTGGGCATTTACTAACTCTTCATTGTTGGCACCAGCTTGCTGGAGATCCTGGGGCAAAGCTGGGCCTCCCACACAGCCAGTAGCTTACCAGTGATAGCTGCTGGTGGTGGTGGCTCCGCCCACCCGCCCACCCACCCACCCTCCATATTGGCCAATGGGAACATCCCCCAGATGCCCTGAGACTTCAGGGACTTCTGAGGGCTGCCCCTATTGGCCAGTGGGAATGCCAGGTACAGTGGTGAGCCTCTTGGTTGACTTGCACAACATCTATTACTGGTCCTGGGGATTTGGGGGTCATCCTGACTAGATGAGCTGATGCTTGTGAACTCTTGGCTGGTGCCTGATTCTGGGCCAGTGGTGTAACAAGGGTGGTGTGAAGGCAAGTAGTTGTGCAAGACTCCGTTACACTGGAGTCAGCGGCCCCTTCCCCTTGCTGTTGGAGCCATTCCAGCAGCAACAGTGAGTGAGTGAGGGAGTGTCCTGCGTGTTGCCTTTGCTGCCAGAATGGCTCCAACGGCAAAGGGGAGGGGCCGCTGACTCCAGTGTAATGGAGTCTTGCACAACTACTTGCCTTCGCACCACCCTTGTTACACCACTGATTCTGGCTGACCCCTGCCCCACCCCACCCCACCAGTCACTTTCAAGATTTGAAGCAATACCAGTTTGTGAAGATTTTCTTATACAAACAACTGCAGTGAAAGACCAGCAAAACGTTGTGTGTCTTCTACTGGCATCTGTTTCTCTCTGTAAGACATCCTATGAGGATAATCATTTCTGAGCTAACATGAGCTACAAGATGGACTGTGATCCCCAGTTTTGAAATTGTCTTGGCAGCTGTTCACCTGTTGCATAGGTCTGTGACTTTCCAAGGGATTCTTCCCTCGATCCTGTCAAGACAGAAGAAGAGAGAATTGAAATATACAAAAAGTCATCTCTGCTTTTCTTCTGTGATAATCTCCCTTCACAAGGAGCTCACTTATGAAGCCTGACTTTGCTGATGGGAAGAGACAGCTATAGCTTTGGCCTTAAGAATTTTTTTCTGCTTTGGTTGGAGTGCGGGCCTTTTCTTGGGGTCAACCCCATGATTTCCTTTAACTCTGCTTTATACAACTTTGGCTTCAGTGGGTTGTTTTTCATCGTCCTTTTGGTGCCATGACTAGAGTTGGCCTCTGCTACCAATGCAGTATTGTGTACCTCATGAGCCATTTGGTGCTGCATAAGAATGCCTGGAACAGTCCTGAAAAATAAATACATTTGTAGGTTATCACGACACGCCCAAATCTCCGAATTAAAAATCTGCATAATGCCGGGTAAACTCTGTCGTTCATAAAACTTTTTTATTAAATAAACAGGATGGTTGGTTCTCAGCCAATGGTAATGCGTTCTTGTACAGGAAAATGTACACCAGCTTCCAAAAGTTTATCACTAGTGAGGTAGTCCTCAAGCGTGTTTCCTATGAGGAAGGAATCTCTGAGGAGAATTTGATCACTGAGCACCAAACTTGATGGTATGCCTAGTGCAGCTGTGAGGGGGGGAACGGGATGGTCATGGGAGTACGAGAGGAGGGGACGGGACGGTATGAGGGGGGGACGGGACGGTCAGACTCCCTGTTCCATATTTGGGCTCTGCACCGCTGCTATTTGCATTAAGAACGCACAAACGCACAGGCCCCAATCCCACAGTAGGCATATCATAAAATTATGTTCCCTTATGAATATTTCTAACAGCACAAGCCTATGCCTGTCTTCTCGGAAGTAAGCCCAGCTTATTCAATTGAGCTTACTTGCAGGAAAATGTGCGTAGGATTGCAGCCTAAGTCTCTTTCTGGCAACAGACTGTGTTTGAGGAGGAATTTTATTCAGAGTGAGAAACCAAAAATGAGGAATGATACATAATTTAGTACCAAAGTGGGACACAATTTCAAGATCTCAGATTCTTGTTTTTCTTCCCACTGCAGATGCCAACTTGCAAATTTGAAATGTTAATAAGTTGCTGTACAAATATGGAACAAACAACATAACATTTTAACATTTTTGGATAGCAGAGGAGAATGTGATTTTCTAGGACAGATCTTTCAAGATTTCATGATACCTAATGTAGATTTACTCTCTGGCATTTACTATAGTATTTTATAGCCTGTTAATGATACTGTATTTGTGTTCTCTTTGTCTTATTACTTACTGTTTATAAATGTTGTGTATTTATAAAGACTCTTTTTTTTTTTTACCAGAAGGATCTTTATTATGTGACATGATGTTGTACTTTCTGGATTGTATTTTTTAAATCACCTCTGCTATTAGGGATGCACAAGGCATCCCCCAGTGTTCAACTTGACATCCAAGTGAATACAGGTGAGCCCCCATATCCACTGATCCGCTATCCACAGTTTCAGATCCACGGATTGTGGGGACCCCCCCAGGATTTTACTTTTTTCCCAGTAAGCTTCGTTTCTTCCTTAAACAAACAGGAGAAGCAGCCTCTGGCTGCTTACTGCAGGCAAGTAGAACGAAACTAAGTTCTAGAGAGGCTCTGCAAGGTTAACAGAAACCTTGCAGAGCCTCTCTAGGACTTACCGGTAGTCTCATTCTACTTGCCTGCAATGGAGGCTGCTTCTCTGTTTGTTTTAAGGAAGAAACAGGGGAGGCAGGGCGGGGGGCCCTCAGGAAACCATGGAGGGGGGGTTTGCTCCTATCCACGGTTTCAAGTATCCACAGAGGGGCCTGGAACATATCCCCAGTAGATATGGGGGGAGTACTGTATCTGCAAAAGTGTGAGCCTTTCGGCATGATCGATTCAGCCTCTTGCAAATGCTCTAATATACCCATAAAAGATTGAAACTTTGCGAGTATCCAAGGTTCAAATGAAAAAAGACGTCTGCAAGCAGTTCATTTGCTCACGTAAGTTAAAACTTCTGGGGGCATGTTCATTCTTACCTTGATTCTGCTTGTAAGCATTCAAGTAGGAGAGTTCAATATTTCAAAAAAACAACAACCAAAAAAAAAAAAAAACACCAACCAGTAGAATGCTTGCAATAGCTTTTCCCCCCTACTGTCATTGTTATGTATCTTTATCTGCTTTTGTTGTGTCTTACCGAAAGTGGGGTATAAATAACAGGAACAAAGAAACAGATGGTGGCTGGATACTTAGAACAGTTACTTCTGTGGGCTGGTGTTTGCACCCTGAATCCAACAGTTATTGATCAAAGAAAAGCCTAGTCCTCCAGTTTGGCATCCTTCCCCATCAGCCTGTACCCAAATCTACTTGTTAGTCTGTCTTAAATAAACCTCTATTGCTGGGGACCAGGAGACTCGAAGAGAATGGAAAGGTTGCTTATGTGGGCTGAGACTTCTGCCCAAACATCTCTCGAGTCCATCTCTCGAGTCCAACTGCCCCTTCTTTTGGATGGGGAAGTTGGGACTACATCACCTTTGCACAGGTGTAATAGACAGGTAATAAAACACAGGTGTAAAAGAAGGGTAATAGACAGGTTGTTTCTGTGGGTTGACTTTGTTGTCATCAACCACCTTCAGACTCCACCAATAGCTTCTTTTCACATTTTTTTTAATACCGCCCTTCCTCCAAGGAGCTCAGAGTGGTGTACATATTTCCTCCACTCCTTTAGTCCTCACAACAACCCTGTGAGGTAGGTGGGGCTGAGAGATAGTGACTGGCCCAAGGTCACCCAGGAAGCTTCGTGACTGAGCGGGGATTTGAACCTGGATCTTCCAGGTCTAAGTCCGATTCCCAAACTTCCTCCTTCTGGGGGAAAGAACCTGCAGATTTTTGCCAAGTTGGGGCAGAAATTGAGTACAACATCTTTCCTTAGCATGGAACATGCAGAGGTGGTGATGACCAGACTTGCAGCTAGACATGCGTGTTTGACATCAGATTGTAGAAGGCCTATTCACATATTGCATTCTGTATCTGGGTACATCCCATCCAGAGCAGCTATAACCTGTGACCAGCGTCTACAGATTCTTGCTCTGTAAAAATAACCCATTCAGCCATTCTGTGTCTAGGTACAGCATGAATACTGAACAGCCCTGCATATAGCACAGTCTAAAGGAACATGATGCAGTAACCTTAAAGAAGCTAAGCAGTGTAGGACTGCAATCCTATGCACACTTGTCTGGGAGTAAACCACATTGAACAGAGTGGGATTTACTTCTGAGTAAACATGCAGAGGATTCAATGTCAGTGCTTAGCAGTCCAATCCTACCCAGCTCCTCCACTGGTGCAGCCTAGCGGTGGAGGGCAGAACGGGAGGCTTTGGAAGGGAAAGGGGATTTAAATCCCATTTACACCCCCCTTTAAAGGGGATTTAAATCCCCTTTCCCTTCCAAAGCCTCCCGTTCTGCCCTCCACCACTAGGCTGCACCAGTGGAGGAGCTGGGTAGGATTGCGCTGTAAATTGCTCACCACCTATCTATGTGGCCTTAATTAATTTCCATGGAAGAAGGTGGATTTAAATGTGCCAGACCAGTGATTTTCAACTTTTATCATCTCATGGCACACTGACAAGGTGCTAAAATTTCCACCATCAGTTTTTTTGACAATTGACACGGCAAGGGGCTCACATCCCAAATGGCCCTATTAATAAATTATCCTGCTCCAAACGTCCGCAGCACACCTACGGACCAATCACAGCACACCCATGCGCTACAGCACACCAGTTGAAAATCGCCGCGCTAGATAAATAAAATTGTGGACTATAGATTTATTTTTCCTTGAGCTTCTTCCTTCCTCTTTTCTTTTTTTTTTTTTTTAAAGCCAGGTAACTCCAATATTAGTGAAATGTTCTTTCCACTTTCTCCCTAGGACTCCCCCAAGGTCTACAGTTTTCTTTTCCAAAAGAGTTGCCATTAAATATGCTGTATGTCAGTGCAGCAGTGAGGTGGTTAATTTTGACTGAATATTATGCTATATAACCACTTGGCATTTAACTTGAAAAATGGCTTTCTGCTTCACCTGTCAGCAGCCCCAGTTCTCATCAAATAAGTGAGTGAGAAAAATTTTCAAATTTCAATTTCCTGATGCTATTAGACACTACTTCTCCCATACTTAAACAGTTTAGCAGCGCATGTACATGTTTTGGTATTCATGCCATGCATCGCACTACATGCTATTACAATAGCTTTTTTGTTTAAAGGGTAAGGAGATGCGTGGATCTTTATCTTGGGGTTAGAAAAATGTATTGCAGGAACATGGCCAATCAGGTTTCTGAATAACTTTGTAACATAGTACCATAACCCTGATGTAGTGCTAGGAATTTAAACCACTCAGCAACTCCGACTCCCAGAGAAGCATTCAGAATGAAGCGTTGCCGCATACATCAGAATTTCAGTACACCGAGGGCTGCTTATACTGGGTGTGTGGCAGATTCTGATTGGGAAGAAAACCCAGATGAGGCGACCGGTGAGCACAATGTTCTGCGTTCAGAAGGTGGCGTGCAAAAGTAATGAACCTGTGTTGATGTTGTGTTCTGACCTCCATAATTGGAATAAAATTTGGCATTTGGGTTGTGAGGCAGAAGAAAGCAAGGACCAGCAGAATACAGTATGCAGCTTGAAGCTGTGGTCTGTCGGTGATCCAGGAATGGGTTGGGAACTGACCTTGGGTGGGTCGTGATAGTACTATTGCTGGCAGAGGCGTCGCACCACCGGGGGCGATTGGGGTGGTGGCCTCCAGGGTGTGGGCCGGTCTTACCTGGCGCCCTGGCGCTTCTTCGTTCTCTTCGCAGCTGGGAATGTCTGCAGTTGGGCCCTCCCACCCTCCCTTGCGCTCGTTTGGCTCCACAAAGGAGCCCAAAAGCGCTGGGGGGCGTGTCCGCACGCGCTACACTACCGACACACGCCCCAGGGGTGGGGCGTGTGGTGGCCGTGGGGGGGCGTGTCGACGGTGACCCCCACCCACCGGGGACCTGGAGACTCTTCTGATTGCTGCCATCTTGTTTTGAGGCCAGGGCTACGGTGGGGGGTAGATGAGGTAAATCCCATTGGAAACTTGAGCTTTGAAAGGGTTTCTTTGGCCAAACCGCCAAGTCGATCTCTCATCCACCTGCTTGCTTTCCCCAATCACAATCCCTCTGCTCTCTGTCCTGTCTCGCCTTTCTTCTTCTTTCTCTCCTTTCTCTTCTTCAAAATTGAGTGCATGCTATGGCCGTGCCATTTTCTGTCCCTCATCTCCTTCCAGAGATGGGGCAGAATGACCTAGGAGCAGCACATGCTGTTTGGGTAGCCAAATACCCCACTCTTGGGTAGGAAAATAACTGTAGTTGCTAATTCATCTACTCATCTCACTCACCATGTGAATTGAGGTCTGAGGTGGTTCCAGCTCTTGACAAATCAAAGACCAGTGTTTCAAAGCACTTCAGATGCATATAGTTGCAGGAGTAACCCTTAGAGCAATGTTTCTCAAACTGTGGGTCAGGACCCACTTGGTGGGTCGTGACCTGATTTCTGATGGAAAGATCAGATAAGTAACTGCCACAAGCTCTGAGGCTATTCAAAAATCGAATAGCTGCTAATTGCCCTTCAAAGAGCAGTTCTCCTGCAGTCTGCAAGATAGCTGCTAATTACCCTGCAAACAGCTGAGCTCCTGCAGTTTGCAAGCTTGTGTAAATATAGGGAGATAAATGTTTAAGCTTCTTGTAAAGCTAGGTGGGTCATTTTAAAAAGTGGGTCCCGGTGCTAAAAAGTTTGAGAACCACTGCCTTAGAGCAAATTTATGAGGTTGGTTGATAGTATTACTCTCATATTGCAGATTGGAGACGGAGGCTGAGAGAATGGTAGTGGGATGGGATGAGATACCTCCCTTACAAGGAAAGGCTACAGCATTTTAGCCAGCCAGTGCCCTGAAGTTAAGACCCTAATTAGGGTTTGGGGGACCCCCAAAACTTGGAGCTTGCCCTGATCCTGCCAATGCTAAACATTTTTTTAAGTTCCATTGATTTCAGTGGGAGAGTTAAGTGCCTGCTTAAATCTCTCCTGAGAAATTGGGACTTAAAATTAACTTTGACTGGATAGTCCCCTCATGTTTTTTTATGTAATGTGTTACCTAATTTTATTTATTTTTATTGCCCACACAAAAAAAGGCTGGGGCTCATTATCTAGATAGCTTTTTGATTATAAATATATTTATGCCTCTTTACCTGAAGGAAAAGGTGCCGATTATTCTTATTTATTTAGAATTTCCAATTTATAGCTTTGTAAGCTTGATTATAATATTGCTGCATGACAAGAAAGCTAACTCCCAGCACAAGGGCAGGCTCAAGAACCAACCCGTGCTAATTAGATTTTCATTTTTGTTCTAAACTTCATTTGTCTTCGTATTGATAAATCCTTGCACATTTTTCTCAGTAGGGAAGAACTATACCTTGTGAAATATTTCTTCTCTTCCCACCCTCTTTTACATTGGACATTACTTTTTATTACTCTCTATATTGTGCTCAAATTCAGAATTTTATAACTGTAAACATCAAGCATCATTTGAAGTAAGAGCTTATGGTAAATCTCGACTGATTTCACCATGATTATGTTTATTTTTATTTACTGATCACCATGCATCCCAGTTCAAGACAGATCTACAAATTTACTACACGCTGCGGCAAGGAGAGTCATGCCGGCCACATGACCACGGAGGCGTCTTCGGACAACGCTGGCTCTTCGGCTTTGAAATGGGGATGAGCACCACACCCTAGAGTCGGACACAACTGGACTTAATTGTCAGGGGTCACCTTTACCTTTACTGTCCTGAATTTCTTAACAGATCTAACAGAAAAGATCCACAAAATATTTGTAGCAGTGGCAGATTGCTCATGGCTGTGGGGCAAAGACCTGCATTTGCCCCCTGCAGCACCCAGACTGCCCTTCTGGCTCACTGGGTGGGTGCTATCACTGACACTAGTGCTGGGAGTTCCAGGGTCAGCCCCACCCAGATATGTCCTCTGATAGGCAGAAGACCTCAGGTAGTGCCTGTTGTACAGAAGACCTCAGGCAGTGCCTGTTGGACAAACTCATACCATTCTTTCTGGGGGGGGGGGGAGCATTAGAGTCAATCAGTGCAGCAGCCCTTTTATAATTTTATGATTTGGCCCCCAATGTTGACCAAATCATACCTGCCTTGGGCTAAGGACCCCCACGAAAGGTTGGAGGCAGACCCCATCTGTCCCCATGTAATTCAATGCTACGTTGCTGTTTTATTTTCTAGAGTGGTACTAATGCAATAGCTATCTGACATTCTTCCCTTGGGTTTCAAGAATTTGTTATAACTGTTGCACATGTGAAGTTTGCTTCCATTTTCAGTTTGCATCTTTCTCTTCTACACGTTTACCAATGTGCAGCAGTGCATATGCATGTTGATTAAATCACAGCGCGTGCACACACACAAAAAGGAAACTTGATGTGGTGATTGGTGCAATTGCCGGGCTTTAATCAGTCTTGATGTATGCACGATCACATCACAGTTCTTGTCTTGCGCTGTGATGTTATCAGTGTAGGTCTGTGCTCCTGTGCATCACTAACCTGCAAGAGAGAAAAGGGGGAGGGGGGGAAGCCAAATTGGACATGTGCCACTTCAAAAAACAATTGTAGAATTGCTTCAAATAAAACTGGAAGGCAGACTGTGCAAAACAGTGTACAGAACAAACTCATGAAACAATGACAGGATGGAACAAGGGGAATCTTCTCTCCCCTAGGACGGTACTGCATGAACCAGTCCAGGAAATGTAACTCTCTTTGAATATGACAGCTCTAATTTAGGATGGAACTAGCTGTTCTGGAGCCAACATGCATTGCAGTAGTGTTGCCAGTTCTCCTCTGCAAAATGGAAGTGAGGAAGCTATTTGGAGTAGACAAACAGAGACATGAGTTCAATGCATGTTGGCCAACAACCATCTAGTCGGGAGTTTGGCACAGAAGTGGAAGCAGTGCAGATCAGAGAAGGGGCAACCAGGAGTTGGCCAGATAGGAGAGGACTAACTTAACCCCACCCCCGTCATTGTAGGAGAGATAGCGTGAATTGGCCAAGACACTTATGAAGCCACTGTACCCAACACCCCAGCTAGAAATGGAAGTTTACTCTAGAATCGCCTGCATAATTATAGACACTACTAGAAGATGCTCCCATTGATGAATGGGGAGGGTGGGAAGAGGCATCACTATCTGCTGCCAGTAATTTTGGATGTGCCCAGTGGTCCAACATCCCATGGGGGGGCACAATGCAGGGTTCTGTCCCAGGGCCTCCAGCAACGAGGTTTTGTGTGGGTGTGAATGTGGGGTGTGTGTGCGCGCATGCAAGCATGGAGAGTGAAATTGGTGTGAGTGCTATATGAATGGGTATAGAGCTGAACACCCCTGGCATCTGCAGTCTTCCCAACCGCGGGTTTCACCTATCGCGGACCGCTCTGTTTGCCTTGTGTGCTCCAGGAAGCTGTTTTGGGTCGGGCAGAGGTCCGCAACCCACTCCGTTGGTCCTGGCATGCACCCAACTGCATCTTGGAAGCGTTTAGGGCCCAACGGAGCAGTTTGATGGCTGTGGCATGACCCGGAAGTGGCTTCCTGGAGTGCGCCAGGGCCAACGGAGTGGTATGCAGTGCTCAAGACCCCCAGGTAAGTATCATTATTTTTTTAACGGGTCTTGAGCATCCATGGATTTTGGCATCCACAGGGGTTCCCGGAACCAGCCCCCCCTCCCCGGATGCCAAGAGGTCACTGTATTTCACTATGTTGTCTTCCTATTGGGCTTGGTGCTATATAGACCAACATGGCTCTATGTTTATAGACCAACATTCACACCTGAATGGCCATCACAGCACCTATACAATTCCCTATTACAGTGTTTCTCAAACAGTGAGTCTCAAACCCACTTGGTGGGTCGCGACCTGATTTCTGGTGGGTCCGAGGTGATGGAAAGATCAGATAAGTAATTGCCATAAGCCCTGAGACTATTCAAAGATCAGATAGCTGCTAATTGCCCTTCAAAGAGCTGAGCTCTTGCAGATTGCAAGATAGCTGCTAATTACCCTGCAAACAGCTGAACTCCTGCAGTTTGCAAGCTAGCGGGTGGCGCAGTGGGTTAAACCACTGAACCATGAGCTGTCGATCGAAAGGTTGGCAGTTCGAATCAGTGTGACGGCTCCTGCCAACCTAAGCAGTTCGAAAGCAAGAAATTGCAAGTAGATTAATAGGTACCGCGACAGCGGGACAGTAACAGCGTTCCATGCGCCTCGGTGTTGAGTTATGCCGGCCACATGACCATGGAAACGTCTTCGGACAGCGCTGGCTCTTCGGCTTTGAAACGGAGATGAGCACCGCTCCCTAGAGTCGGACACGACTGGACTTAATTGTCAAGGGATACCTTTACCTTATAAATATAGGGAGATAAATGTTTGTGTCTCATAAAGCTAGGTGGGTCCCGATAGAGTGTCTTTTTTAAAAAGTGGGACCCGGTGCTAAAATGTTTGAGAACCACTGTCCTATTAACTAACTGTGAAAGAGAGACTCTCCAACCCAATTCCATTTTCTTTCAATACCTTTTCATCACATATGTTTGATTTAATTATCTGGGAGTAGCTGTAGATATTAGACATTCTCCTACTTCCTTTCTGTGTTGGCTTTTTAGAGGAGTTTGATAATCAAGCAAATAGCAGTTTAGATGATTTTTTTTTTTCGGGGAATTCTTCTGCAAATGGAGCTTTTTACATTATGAAAGTGCCTCCCTGCTGGTTGACTAATGTAGCCGTCCCGCGTTTTATATTTACTGTGAACCCGATTTGTTTTAAGAAATTAACAAAACAAATACTTAAGTACTGCACTGCACATTCCATAAACTTTTTGAAATTCATTTTAGCGCGGAGCGGGGCGGGCGGGCGGGCGGGGGGAAATAAGAAATTAGAGCCCTTATGAAATAGCTTCTGAAAACCACTGTAATGAAATTTAATTCCAACCAAAATACTCACTTTATATTAACACAAGTACAATATAGCATCGCATTGCTTTGCCCCATTATATTTTAAGTGTCCCTGGCTTCCCTGAGCAGTGAAAATCCCAGGGCAGAGCTTCAGGATGTGGTTTCCTTTGGGTGAGGGAGTGCAGGAGACTTGCGGTGTTCTTGTAATATTTGCTTTATTTACAAATGTTGCCACTTGGGGAGCAAAAACCTAGGCTAGAACCCTTTTCCAGCCTGATTTCTTTACCCAGCGTGCAATTAATCTTTGGAACTCCTTGCCACAGGATGTGGTGATGGCACCTGGCCTAGATGCCTTTAAAAGGGGATTGGACAGATTAATGGAGGAAAAGTCCATCACAGGTTACAAGCCATGATGGGAATAAGCAACCTCCTGGTTTTAGTAGTAGACTATTTCTTAATGCCAGATGCAAGGGAGTGGCAACAGGATACAGGTATCTTCTTGTCTGTGTGCTCCCTGAGGCATTTGGTGGGCGACTATGAGATACAGAAAACTGGACGGGCCTTTGACCTGATCCAGCAGGTCTCATCTTATAGGATCATCCCCCCCCCCCCATCTTCTGTATGTGTTCATTCGACCCTGACATCATTCTACATAGTCTTCATTTGTGGCATGAATTAAGAGATATAGAAGGAAAAGTTAACCATAAGGGGAAAACCAGATGGAAGATTGACTATCTTGAAACTTCCAGCAAATATTAATCATATCAAAGAAACTTCATGCAAATGGAGCAGGTCGTAGTTCAGTGAGGAGTGGGGGCTGTTGTGTGTGGGTCTGTTCGTCCTGAAAACCCAGATTCCTTAACACTTTGCTGCAAAAAAGTTAGCCCGTCTGTAACTTGCAGCCAAATTCTGCTTTCAGCCAAAAAATGATTAGATTTTAATGCTACGTTTTGTGTCAGTCACGAACAGCGGGAAGCCTTCTCTTATTATACGATTTAAATTAACAGATTTTATTTACCACAATAGTTATCTCGAGACATATCACACTTCTGGCTAAAAGAGTTTTAAATTAGCAGCTTTTATTTATCACAATACTATGCTCCTGGGCTATTACACGTCTCCAGAATGTTACTTACTTATTTACTCAGGCCATTGTGCCACTGAAAAAATATCAGAAACTGACAACCGACTCCACAGCTGAATACCAAATGCCCAACAATGGAACCGCTCCTTGGATTGTCAAGTGTGCACACGAGAAGGGCTTGAATATGTCAGCAACATAGCGGTGGAGATGAGGGTCATTGAAAACCAGCCTTTAAGAGCTGCTGCTGCGACACCAAAAAGCATTTCTTTCCTGCAGAACTCAAAGATGGTGTGAGCCAGGATGGTGTAGTGGTTTGGGAGTCAGACTTAGACCTGGAAGATCCAGGTTCAAATCCCCGCTCAGCCACGAAACTTCCTGGGTGACCTTGGGCCAGTCACTATCTCTCAGCCCCACCTACCTCACAGGGTTGTTGTGAGGACAAAAGGAGGGGAGGAAATATGTACACCACTCTGAGCTCCTTGGAGGAAGGGCGGTATAAAAATGTGAAAAATAAAATAAAGATGACAAACTACAAACGTTGCAAGAAGACGACAGATCCAGGGTAAATAATGGAACCTTTTTCCCCAAGAGCAGAAAAAGTATGGGACAACTTGTGGAATGACCTTCAGTGGTGTGCTTTTAGGAACCAGTTCAAATGATGATGATGATGATGATGATGATGTATATAAAAACCCACAAGCATCTCATGCAAGTCCCTGTATTTTCTCTTCAGTTCGCAATCTAACCTCAGATTCAAATGTCCACCAGTAGTTACATTTGCATTGAAATGTTGAAAGAAAATAAAATTTGAATCAAAATGTCAGGGCTTCTCCCAAGAAGAAACATCTAAGAATGTCCAAAAGAAGCCAGATGGGTTTCTGTGTAGGAACATGCCTTGTATTGTATCGTACCATCCGTCTAGGTCACCATTGTTTGATAGCACTTCCTCAGGGACCTTCCTCAGTCTCACTTACCGATGCCAGGACTGAACTTGGAACCTTCTGTATTTAAAACCTCTGCTTTACCAGTAAGTTTCAGCCCCTCCTCAAGACAGGTGAATTTTCTTAAGGGGGCTCTATGCAGTCCTACCGTAGATGGAGCCAAATACCGTTTCCCTGATGGCCTAATTTTGAATATTGAGGGAAGATCATAAACATGAAGGGGGAAGCAAATACATTTCCTTGTGTTTCTATCTGAGGTGGTTTCAATCTCATTGAAAACCATACCATCTGCATGACTGTTTGGACCAGCTCTGAAACTCTGCAGGAAACCCTTATATGCCAGAGCATACATTTTAAGACCTTCTTAAGAAACGCCGTGCTTTAGCAAATGGCACTTCACATTTTACAGAAATATATATGTTATACCATTTGACGGCAAGAGGGAGTAAGGCCTCTTGGAAAGTGCTTGCTTTTTTTTTTTTTTGTTACTTAGTTCACATGGAGCGAAAACCACATTGTACCAATCAGATATTTAATGAGTCTGTAACTCCATTTCCACCTTATCCCAGAGGTACAGCAAATAGTGCTGCTTTTTTAAAATATCAAGAAAACATTGTTTGCTCGAAAATGCCCCTAAAAGAGGTCTAAATTGGCAATAAAGGCTAGGTAATTGTATCAGCATGGATCAGAAAGCATTTCTCAGAACCGATGAAAACGGTTTGTAGTATTACACAACCTGGAAGATGCAGCCTGTAGATTATTCTGGAAACAGGAGACAGTGGTCTCGATTTCATTTGTTCTCTCTCTGCATTTGGAGTCACCAGAATTTTATTTTTGTTTTTTGCTATCCTGATGAGTATTTCTTCTGTGTGCCCCTGAAATGCTTTTTTTTACCTGGAGGAAGTTGACTGACCTGAGCAAGCTAAAGCCCACTCTGAATGAGTTTAACATTGCAAAAAGATGGATAGGATCGATTGACGACTTCAAATTAATTAGGGGCAAACCCACCCACCCCATGCCAAGTGACATTTCTTGCAGAAACTAACAGCCCAATTCTGTCTAGTAGGATGCGGTGGTGCACATAAGATGCACAACCATCGGCCTCCTCGGAGTAAATCACTCGTTTTAATGTCAGCACTTTCTAGGTAGAAGGAAACAGAGGAAATTCTTACAAGGAGATGGGTCTGCATAATGGTGTAAGCAAAGGGGGGGACAAAATGTAGGAACATTAGGAGAATTACTCAGGGGAATGGGGGCTGAAGAACTGGAGATTATGCACTAGCAGCAAAGGAGCCCTGTGTGCAAGTTAACTCCCCAGCCCTTGACTCCCAGTTGCCTGAGGAGAGGCAGACATGGGTTAATGGGTTAAGTCCCACAGGCAACTTCAGAAGATGAGCCAATGAGAATGTTTAAACCTTGGCACCTGTTTTGCTTCCCTCCTTTACTTCTGTGTTTACTTGTTTACTTCTGTGTACCTGGACAGTCCTTCAAGTATATGTTAAAAAAAACCACCCTCTACCTTATTTTGGAGTCACTCAGTCACCTGTTCTATTTGTAGAAGTTCCTTGAAGACCAGTACGAGTGTTGACAAGTTAAAGACAAGTTCCTTGTTGATGCTTTTGTGCGGTTCAAAATTGACAATCTCCACACCATTGACTTAGCTGTGGGTCTACAGACTTCAGCTATTTGAAATTATAATGAAACTATGGCGATTTAGGCCTAGAAATAGGCTTACCAGATCTCCAACCTGGGACAGAGTGCTAGACCTTTAGGAGAAGGAATGTGGGCAGGTGTAGCTTGTTAAACCTTAGAGCACAATCCTAGGCATATCTATTCAGAAGCAAGCCCCATGGATGCCTAGGATTGTGCTCTAAGGTTTAACAAGCTACACCTGCCCACATTCCTTCTCCTAAAGGTCTAGCTCTCTGTCCCGGTTGGAGATCTGGTAAGCCTACCTAGAAAAGCCTAAACAGACCTCTGTAGATAGCCTTACCATCGTCCCGGAATCGAGCCTGGCTTCAGCCTAGTCCGGGCCCAAGCAGCTCCCAAGGATCCAGCTCCGGCTTCCAGAACTTCCGGTCAACGACGCGATCGAAGCTGGAACCCCCATTGGGCAGCCGCAGCGCATCCTTGGGAGCTGCTCGGGCCCGATCTAGGCCGAAGCCAGGTTCGATTCCGGGATGATAGTAAAGCTATCTACAGAGGTCTGTTTAGGCTTTTCTAGGCCCAAATCGCCATAGTTTCATTATAATTTCAAATAGCTGAAGTCTTGTAAACTAATAAAAATTCACAAAAGTTGTACGTGAACGGTAACGCTGCCTTATCTGTTCTACCTCAGTGGTTCTCCAAACATTTGACGACCAAACATATATACACTATAAATATTTAAGAAAAAGTAAATTCCATTAAGCCACTGTGTGATAGATGCAGAACTGGGTACTTATCTTTGAAATATTACACTCTAGACATTTATACCCACACAAAAAAAGAGTTTCCTACCATTTGATGAGAATTATGTGCCTGGCACTAATAAAATATTAAACACCAATTTAAAAGATAAGTATCTTATCTACTTTTTTATCGTAAAATATTTTATGGTGTACATGAGAGCTAATGGGCGCTGGAATTTCCATACAATACTGTATTTACAAACTTTTGAAAGTTCTGTGAATACATTTGTTAGTTGCTAGCTCTGTTTGAGTGCTTATTATTTCTCATAATGACTACTTGTGTTTTCAATAATGCAAAATGGAAGGTGTATCTACCGACGTTATTCCTGTAGCCTTCGCTTCTTTTGATACAGGCTAATGCTGCCAGTTAATTGAGCATAGATCGCCACTAAAATGGCGTTATTTCCTTCTGTCCTTATTATATAAATTAACGTCAAACTGATGCATTGTTTCTGGGATAAAGTATTAGATGAAAATATTAAAAATGCGTGCAGTTTTCCTCCATTTTAACAATGCATTATCTTTAGCTCAAAGCATAGTTTTCTAACATTCTTCCATAAATATTGTGTCCAGGACTAACATAAGTTAAGTCTTCATATGATCAGCACAATCGAGCGCTACAGTTTTGTTTGGACTGTGCCATTTCAGGTTGCATGCAGAACATCATATGTAGAGATATGCAAAACCCCTTTGAGAAATTCCACACCCTGATGCAAACTCATTTGGCTCCCTTTGGAAATTCTCAAATACTTTGCGCTCAAATATTAATTGCTGAAATTTGCTTTGAACTTCACTTTTTTTGGTATCTTCAGTGCTGACCCTAAGCAGATGTTTTTGGCCCTTAATTTTTTTTTTTTCACAGCAAGAAAGTTGTGAGAGAGTTGTACTCTTGAGTTGCCACCTTGTGTCTCTTACATCAGAGGTTCTCAACCTTTGGAGGCCCGGGTACCCCCTATCAAGGTCCAATTTTCTGAAGTACCCCCTGCTAATTAACTGCTAATTAATTGAATTAATCAATTAATTAGGTAATTAAATAAAAAAAGTACTAAAACCATTTTAAATGTGAAAAAATGCCTTATTAAATTGTCTGAGTCTGTGTGTCTGTGTGAGGGAGAGAGACACATGCAAGGATCTCTTTTTTTCTCCACGTCACACTTCCCAAAATCGGCTCCTCCCTCCCCCACCCTCACCAAAGTAATTTTTCCAAAGTACAAAAATAAGCCCCGAACCAAAATCAGAGAGACAGAAGGGCTCCGAAAATAATTACGATTTAAAATCCATGTTAATTAACACTTAATTAGCTGCTGATGGGGCAGATAAGGGGCAGGACTTGGAGTACCCCCAGCAAGAGGTCCGCGTACCCCTAGGGGTACCCGTACCACAGGTTAAGAACTCCGGCCTATATTATTCGGGGGCAAATGTGACCCCCCCAAAAAGTGTCTGTGTCCTCCAGTGGTATCCAACTCCAAGAATTCACAAGCTTGGTTTCGTTTTGTTTTTTTGCTACTACTGCGCTACACTGAACTAACACTATTGCTTCTTCGCCCCCAACCTAATCCTCATCCTGCTGTTTGTACAGTCCAGAGCACCCTGCCTTATGTCAGCTGAGCAGGAACGGATGGTAGAAAAAACCGAGATCTGGATGACCCACACCTATTGTGAACTGAGAGCGACACTTGTGCCCATTGCCAACTCCATCACAAAAAGAATCTTGATACAACCAAAATTGGTTTAGGTAGGCCATAAATCCTGTTTGCTAATGCTACAACTGCTAGGGAAGGAAAAGTTGAAAATAACTTCTTGCAAATTCTCGGAAGAATTCCTTCTTCCCTTGGAAATATTGTTGCAGTAAGATCGAAACAGTTTTATTGCACATTTTATCCTGTCTGTGATGCCAACCCTTCTGTACTATTTTTGGGGGGTGGGGTGGGGAGGGGAGGAAGGATGAGAAGAGAGTTGGTTGAGAAAAGGAACAATCTTTGCCAGCGCTTTTAGATCTAGTATTGATTTATAGGGGGGAGTTATGATCTATCTTCTTTTGTAATACATTTTTAAAAGGCTGTGTATGATTTCACCTTGGTCTTACTACAGCTTATCGGCAATCCTCTGAGTATTGTGCCTTCTCGTTTATATCCAGAGCTGATTTGGGAAAATAAAACTGATTCATAAAAAGACACCCGCATCAAAATCTCATCACGGCTCTGGGAAGAGAAGTTTGGTTACCGATTGCCTGCAATATCACACGTTCTCTGGGTGGCCTTGCCTTGCATTTCAGAGTTTTTAAGTCTAATCCATTAACCCTTGTGGATGCCTGTGGTTTCGGAAAGATTGTCAAAAAGATGTAAACAGTTCAGAAAATGTGACCGTACCATAAGGTGAACGGAATGAGTGTTGATTAGTCAACAGGGTCAATTGTATTGTGGTATATATGGTGTGTGTGTGTGTGTGTGTGTGTGTGTGTGTGTGTGTGTGTGTGTGTGCTGTTGTGTTTTTGTTTTTGCAATTCTTTTGGTAAGTGTGTTCCCTGTGTAAATAGTCGAGGCTTGATATTCATAAGAGGAAAATCAAATTATTCAACTGAGCCCCTTCTGCTATCAATCTGTGATTCAGTCTATCAAGTGCCCCTCTCAAACGGCAGTCATTACTGTCTCTCATTTTCTTCCTTTGAAGGCATTTGAGATGGCTCAATTTCTCTAATCGTGGAGCATTCCTTCTGTCTTTTAGAAGGGAATTTGTAATTGTTGAGTTATTCTTGGCCATCCTTCATTTGGAATTTATGTTGTAATTTCAGCAGAAGCCAGACCTTGTACTGCAGTTTTCATCTTCTGGGTTTCTTTTTTTTTTTCCCCCTCCTCACCAAGGCTGTTTCTATTTCTTGACGTGCTGGAATCCTTCCAATTATTCCTTCTGGTCTCTTTGGATGTGAATTCTAAAGAGATCATCGCGGAGTCGCAGTTCAACATTGTTAAGCTTATCAATATAAATATAATGTTAAACCCTTTTTAGATAATTGGGGTTATGTGTGAAAATGCAACCGGTTTGCGCATAAATTGAGGGGATGCTTTCTCTCTTCCTCTTTGCCAGACAGAAGCGTCTCCTGGGTGGGTCTCAGGCGGTTTCATCTCGGGGATTGTGCAGCACCTTTTAGCTATTGATTAGGATGTTGTGTTACACAGCAGTGCCTTTCTAACTTGATGCTAGTCAGCACTGCAACAAAAAATTCATTACAGTGAATCTACTTGTCGTTTGAGGTCTTCTAAAGCAAGCAATGGATTCAACCTTTACCCGAATGTAAAGATTATTATTTCTATTTTTTTATTTCTGTATTTATGTACTGCCTTTCTTATCCTCAGATTGCTCTTCAGATATTAATCAAGGTGGTTTACATAGGCAGGCTTATCTAGATCCGATAAGGATCTTTACAATATTGTTCTGTATAGAACCCTACAATTCCAGCTGGTTTCCTCCATGGTGTAGTTGTCTTCACTTTTTTCTGCCGAACACAAGCCTTGAGCTCTCTGCAGGACGCCACAGATCATGCTGAACAGGGGAACATTTTTTTTCCAGTTGTCATCGCTCTATCACTGACATTCTCAGCATTCCAGTCCAGTCTCTCACCACGGCACACAACAGCGACTCCTCTCTGCCACCGAGGGTCATGACAGCTTATCAGTGACTTTCTGGTCTCCCTTCCAGCATAAAAACGGGCTGTTCCTGCTTAGCTTCCGGCAGTCTTCAGGCAGTTCAACCTTGGGACCACACCTTGGGACTTGCACATCACTGTAAGTCTTCGCAATTCTGTGGTGACAGCAGCAACAGCATCTCTGGGTTTGCACCGCTACCGCTGCCTACTAAGTAAAAAAAGGGGGTGGACTTACCCGTTTGGCAGGAACCTGGTTTGTGTGGCATTTCCAGCTGCCTCCGACAGGTAAGTTTTAGGTTTGCCCATTTTTCTCTAACAGAAGGGCGGCAAAGGATATCTGAGAGACCGTCTACTTCCGGCTCGTCTCCTTAGGTCATCAGAGAAGGCCCTTTTGCGGGTACCGTTGCCCAGGGAGGTGCAAGGGGCGGCGGCCAGAAATAGGGCCTTCTCAGTAGTGGCACCAACCCTATGGAATTCCCTCCCTCTTGACTTACGTACTGCTCCCTCCCTGGAGACCTTCCGGCGAGGCCTGAAAACGTTCCTGTTTAAGGAAGCCTTCTGAGTCCTTGCCTTTTTTTAACATCCTGCTGGTACAGGTGGGGTGCTGCTGTTCTTATGCTCTTGTTTTTAATTGTAAAAGTGATCTTTTTATCGATTTTTAGATGATTTTTACTAGTTTTTGTGAATTGTTTTTTATTGTTTTAAATGTGATTATTTTTTTTTGTATTGTATTGTATTCCTTTCCCATGTTGTAAGCCGCCTTGGGTCCCTTCGGGGAGAAAGGCGGGGTAAAAATACTGTAAATAAAATAAAATAAAATAAAATCTTAGGAGAGTGTTGGCACGCTATTGCAGGCATGTGCCCGTCTGCTGCCACTGGGCTCTGCCCCCAGTGCTAGATTTAGATGCCTGGCTGAATGGCTTTAAGGAAGCAAAATGCCTACAATGTATTGGTATGAGTTAGGCTGTCCTGAACAAATACTCCTGACCTTGGGTAGGAAAAACAACAACAACAATGAAAGCCTACTGCACACAAACAATAAACCTTTTTTGACCCTGGGCCCAGGTAAGATTGTACCTCCTTAACCCCCCTCTCAGAGGCCCTGCCCTCAGCATTTTGTACCCACACTCCAGTTGAATAATACTTGACTTATTACATTGCATATCCCTGTGGAAATATCGTTAAAGTTGTAGCCCAAGTTTGACCCAGTATAATTGTCTTAACTTTTCTTTCCACCACGTGTGGGCACAACCGAGGAACGGGAGAGTCAAATTAACGTAACGCCACTTTGACCATTGGTGTGTGTTGCAAAGCCGAGGAAAGCTCCAGTTAATCGGAGATAAGTAGATGTGAGATTTTGTTCGGAGAAAGGGCCTTCCTTTCCACCCCCCCCCCCAAATGGCCGTAGAAATTTAATGGCAGATCCCTGAGCTCCTCGTCTTATCTGAAAGACAGCAGTGCCTGAGAGATAACGGCATAGAAGATAATTTGTTCAGGCCTGTCCCAGAGGAGAGTGATATCTAGTGCATCCTAGCAGCTGGCCTTTTCCTTAAGAGTCCCAGTATTGACCATTTCAGATACTGCTTTGTTTGTGGTAGCTGATAAGATCTAAGTTCAAGATGGCAAGGATGTAAGCCATAAAACAAGAGATCAATGGGGGGGGCCTTGGGGGGAGGGAAGTTCACGATATAAATTTACAGGATTCTTCTGCCCGTCTTGTGTGATACAGAGGATATTTCCTTGAGTTTCACCAAGCAGGCATTTAAGAAAGCTGAGTCTTGATGGATCTTCCGGATGTCATAAATAATTTTTGCCTTGGTTTACTTGGCTTCTGAGTTGTATGTTTGGACCCATAAACTGCTACAGAGGGGACTTGTTGCTTAGCTCAGCAGCCCCCAACCTTTCCGCCGTCGGGGACTGGTAGCCGTGCGGAATGTATTCCCACGGACCGGGGGGCCCGCCGACGCCACGCCCCACGTGACCCGGGTGTGATGTCAGCTGCGCGCGCCCAGCGCGGATCCAAGCACTCACACCCCGCCAGTTTCGATACCATTTTGGAGCTTTTCGGGCTCCAGGGAGGGCGGGAGGGCCGAGAAGAAGACGGCCAAAGCGGACCGAAGGCAAGTACGCCCCAACCGCAACGCTTCTGCCTACCACGGCTCTCCGTGGAGGCGCGGCCCGGGGCTCGGTCCCGAATGGGCCGTGGCCCGGTGGTTGGGGACCCCTGGCTTAGCTGTCACAAATTGTGGTCAAGTATTGTTAAAAAGTCGGTAATCAAAACCAGCTTAAATGCATCTCAGATCTGATAAGGAACGAAATGAGCTGTCATGTTTTCAGAGCAGTGGAGATGGTATGCCTGTGTCCTGACCACGTTAATTTGTGAATATGCCCAGTGGCGTCACTAGACGCGCGTCACCCTGGTGCGGGGACGCGCGTCACCCCCCCAGGGGCGCAACGTTATGGGCGCGGGGGGAGGGGGCCATCCGGCTCCCCCCCGCATCGCGTCGCCCCCCTCCGGACGCTCCGAGGCCGGCCCGGGAGCCGGCCTCGGAGCGTCCGACCCCGTCGGCGCTCCAGGGCCTTCTGAACGAAGGCCCAGGCAGCGCGTCAATCCGGGTATTTTCCGGATTTTCGCGCATGCGCAGACCCGTTTTGAGGGCTTTTTGCCCTCAAAACGGGTCTGGGCATGCGCGAAAATCCGGGAAATACCCGGATTGACGCGCTGCCTGGGCCTTCGTTCAGAAGGCCCTGGAGCGCCGACGGGGTCGGACGCTCCGAGGCCGGCTCCCGGGCCGGCCTCGGAGCATCCGGAGGGCGACGCGCGTCACGGAGGTGACGCGCGAGGGGGTGCGCGCGTCACCCCATGACGCGCGTCACCCCCTGGCGGCCCGCCCCCCCGCCACGCCCCAGTGACGCCCATGAATATGCCCTTTTTATATGAGGATGATTGCCTGTCCCATTCGTTCCAACACGTTTGCTCCTATCCGAAATGCTCCTCCCATTTTCTCCACCATATTTCCCAGGTGGTGAAAGTGGGAGGCCAGTTTTGGCCATGTTTCAGGTGGTCTGAGAAATAACTCGGCCTGCTGGCAGCTGCCATTCCCCACAGAATGGAATTGCATCATGACAAGGGCTACCACCACTGCCTGTAGAAGTGTGGCACACAAAAGAAAAATTACACAGCTTAGCCGGAACTGCCCAGCAGCGACTCTCCAAGGCGTCACACAGGAATCGTTCCCAACTCTACCTGGAAATGCTAGGGAGAGTTGGGAAAGGATTGACCCTAGAACAGGGTCTCAACGTACTTGGCGCAGCATACCACCAACATGGCCACTGCTATGCCGAGTACCACCGGAAGTAAGCTGCAATTACGTCATTGCTGCTTACTTCCAGGTATTCAGCCCGGATTTCGGTGGGGAAGGATGCAAGAGGCTGTGCAGGAGGTCAACGGAGACTGGTAAGAGGTCCTGGGTTGGTGGGTGGACTGTTTTCTGCGCTCCTGAGAGGCTCGGCCAAAGGCAGAAGCCTCTCGGGAACGAAAACACAGTGCGAAAAGCACTGCATTTTTGTAGGGTTTGGTGGTCTTTGGCGATGTTTTGGGGTTTCCGACGGTCCAAGTACCACTGGAGGTACAAAAAAGTTCCACTGATGGTATGTGTGCCGCCGGTTGATAACCCCTGCCCTAGAACCTTCTGCATGCAGATCATATGATCTTCCACTGCAGTGAAGGCTGTTCTCTCTCAGTTGCAGAGCAAGATGATAAGGGGCCCACTCTGTGATCTTTAACCAATAGCTTCTAAAATAGTTGTTGTTGATCCACTCTGCATGTGCTCAGTGGCATTCGCACTTCCCATCCATTGGCATGGGAAGTATACTCTGGAAGTAAATCCTGGTGGGTCCTAGAGTCCCTTAAGCATTTTGTATCTTCAGTTTGTCTTCCGTTCCAGTCATCCTCTCCCAGAAACATCTGGTCAGACTATAGAACAGGGGTGGTGGACAAACTGTGGCTCCTGAGCCACATATGGCTCTTTGACGTATATTGTGTGGCTCTCGGAAATATGTTGGCTGAGCTCCTTTTTTGCATCACAATGAATATAAAATGTATCTAAGAAATTTTCAAGCTTTGTAATTATTTAACAGGTATAAACTGAGAATCCGCTGGATTAAAACATAAGTTTAATGCTCATGGTGAGTTAATATATTTAAGAATTTAAATGCTTCTTAAATATCGTGGGCTCCCAAACATCTCTCTTGTGGCTCTCAAACATCTGACGTTTATTGTTTGTGGCTCTTACATTAAGCAAGTTTGGCCACCACTGCTATAGAGTTTACGTGACGGTAACTTTAAACCCTGAACTTTAAACTCCATTTGCTATAATGATCAATTTGTTGCTGCTTCAATTTGCCACCCAGAAAATGGTAGCCCTTAATTTGCACACCCCTGTTCTCCTTGAATGAAATTCATGAGGGAAGGAGCGGTATAAAGTGAATGGATGTTGGCCAATACACTGTGTGCTATGAATTTATGGCGTATAAGATGCTCTGAATTTTTAATCAGCCCTGTATTTATTATAGTGGAAGAGTAACAAATTATACCACAAAAGCTTATGGCATAACATTATTCTTAATTAATAGGTAAGTGCAAGGGTTTTTTTTATTTATATTGGAGAAAATCTAGTTGCTAATTTGGTTGCAAATGTATCTGTAAAAATGAAATACAAAAATGCATATCTATTTGCTTTTCTAATTTAATACGTGAAGGTGCTTTCTTTTTTTAGCGTGTGGCAATGCATACTGGAGGGGCTAGGCTGGACTGCTGACTGAAATATGCTGCCTTGTTTTAGATCGTTCATGTGGTCCATAATTATTGTTTGTAAGAATTGCAACTTACAATATCTAATGAAAATACCAGGAGGTTTCTCCCCCCCCCCCATAATATATGTGTGTGTGTTTTAATGCACAGAGCTTTATAATAACAAATATTACCATGAGAACTTTGCCCATCACAACTCCTATTTTTTCAGCACATTGGGTCTGTTAGGTTTTTGTTCACTTCACTGCAAGTTAGAGAGCTCCATCAGCACATCGCTTTACGTGTGGAGCTCCCCCCCTACATTACAATACGTGGAGAATCCTTTGCTGGGGACGGAGTTCCATGTGTGCTGGGGAGCACTGGCTCTTGAGGGACTGCTGTTTCTTGCTGCTTAGAACATGGCGCACCAAATTAGCATAATGTCACCAAACGTCATCACTACCTGGCTCAGAATATAACTTGCAGCCCGATCCTGCCTAAGATGCAGCGGCTGGCCTAAAGGCAGAATGCAGGCCGACTCGGTGTGGAAATCCACTTTTTGTTACACAAGGCAGTTGTTTTTCTTTTTCCAGTTATTTGGTCATAATGTTTGATAGAATACAGATAGTTCAACCCCTGTTTGTTCCATTACATTCTGCATTAATGTACCTTTCCAATGATGTATAACGTTATGGTATTAGTCATAAATACAATTTTTCCAAAAGGTTTCCACAATTTTGGCCACTAGTGGTGTCAACCCCCCCCCCCCAAGGGTGTCACTTGGTCTGGTCCGTACCTCCCACACCCTCCTAGTGATGCCACCACATCTAGGTACCATCTAATGACCACCATACCTCCCCCCCTCCTCCAGTCCATGAAGCACTATGGTAGGTCTCTTTGGGAAGTCATATAGCCAATTGCAAAATGATCACTGTGCAATGAGGGACAATTCCAGGAGCATCTCGAGACTTCTTTTCTCCTTGCTTCACATCTATCTGATTCATTTAATCAAAGATGGATTTGTTCTCATCAGTGATGCTAGATATGGAACAAAGCCCCCTTAAATGGTTTAAAAAAAAAAAAACACCATGGAAGGATCCAGTAGACAAGATTAATGAAGCCAAGGGACTAAACTAACAGTTTTGAATAAAAACTGTATGGAAAATCAGGGTGGAGGTTGACTCAGTTAACTTACTCCTAAAGGGGCTTTGCTCTAACTCATACATGCTACTATCCTCGAGTTATTTACTCTAGTCTTGACATACCTGCTTCTGTGGAACTATTCCAGTGTATGTTTCTTAGGATTGCAGACCTGATCTTCATTCATATATTGTTGGCACAATGGCTATGTGGAGCCTTAATGTTCAGAGGCAGTGCAAGGTTGCAGAGTAACAGTGGGAGATGGTAACGGTCTTCAAGCCCTGTTTGTGAGCTTCCTGGAAGCAGCTGATTGATCACTATGGGAAATAGGATGCTAGACTAGATGGACTGTTGGTCTGATCCAGCAGGTCTCTTCTCATGCTCTTGCGAAGACATCACAATGATGTTGTGGCAGCTAGGACTGGATTAGCTATTATGCGAAGGAGACTAAACCAGATTATTCGGCACAGGGGTTCTCAACCAATGGTACTAGTACCACCAGTGGTACTTTGGACGACTGCTGGTGGTACTTGGACCGCCAGAAGCCTGCTCCGATGCAGTGCTTTTGGTGGTGCGTTTTTGCTCCCGACAGGCTCCTGCCTTTGGCCGAGCCTCTTGGGAATGCTGAGAAGGGCCCTCCCATCCGCCCAGAACCTCCTACCTGCATTTTCTGGCCTCTGAAAACCCGGAAGTAACTGGCGATGATGTCATCGCCAGTCACTTCCGGTGGTATGCAGCAGGAGAGTGGCGTCGGAGGTGATACTCGGCCGGGAAGGGGTTGAGAACCCCTGGTTTAGCGTGAATTACTGTATGTTGTTGTTCAGTCGTTAAGTCGTGTCCGACCCTTCGTGATCCCATGAACCATATCCCGCCAGGCCTTCCTGTCCTCCACTATCTTCCTGAGTTCGCTCATTTTCATGTTTGTTGCATCGGTGATGCTGTCTAACCATCTCATCCTTTGCCTTCCCCTTCTCCTTTTGCCTTCAATCTTTCCCAGCATCAGAGTCTTCTCCAGAGAGTCCTCTCTTCGCATTAGGTGGCCAAAATATTTGAGTTTCAGCCTTAGTATCTGTCCTTCCAGGGAACAGTCAGGGTTGATTTCATTTAGGATTGAGAATTACTGTATATGGAAGAGCAATTGTCATCATTCCTTATCCAATCTTTCCTTATCCAGTAGTCCTTTTGAAACTGTTTGGCCACCTGCAGCCACCAGAGATGACGCAATAGACAGGTCACCCTTGCACATGAAGATTGACTGCCTTTTAAAACCCCACTATTAATCTTCGAATAAGTCTTTGAGTCCTTCTGAGGCAGCGCGCCTTTCTTCAAGGATTTTCCATAAACCTAGTGAAATATTCCTCTGTCAAATTCTCATCTGTTTCCTCCGAATCTGTTATGATGGGCACTGCAAGTCTGGCATTGCTGTAGAACCAAGACTGAATCATCACTACCATATGGCAAATGTAGGGTAATAAACAGTTTTAAAATAAAACACTCTGTATATTTCCTGATGTAGGTATGATTTCTGACAATCTTAGGGAAAATATTGTTGGCAGTGGACCCAGAATTCTTGCTGTAGGGTTTCCAAGATTTTCTGTTTGGTGTGAGTGAAGTTTCTTAAAAGATTGAAAAATAATACTCTCTTCCAAGATATGAGCATGCCGCAGTCTTTCTGTTAAAACAAGCGCTAGATGGATTTTCACTCTCATTTTTACAAAGACATTGGGATTGTACTTAAAGGTTCCTTCGTCTGGAAAAAAAAAGAGCCCTCCTTCACAGAAAGGTCATTTTACTGATGACATTATACTAGGACCATGCTGGATTATCCTTGAATTGACTCTTCATTGAATTTTGTGAATGCAGTTGAGTGTTCAGCTCAGTAATGGAGTGTCGGTGGAGGTCTCTTTCCATAGAAACATTGAACTTGGATCTGACTTCAGATCTTGCCTCTGTTGTGGAGTCACTAGATCATCTTGGATGAGTTGCACCTCCTCATACTTGGATACTGTCCACATGTGTGGATTTGGTGGTACCAAATCTCTTACATACAGGTATCCCCAGTTTCATGCTTGTCTCCATGTGAATGGAAGATGTAGCATGGAAATTCATGCGTGAAGAGCTACACAGATTGTTGTGATCTTCATGGTCACAGGAGCTCATTGCCACCATTGTATGCAATGAGGTTCACAACCTGTGGTATGCATACCATTGGTGGTACGTGGACCACAGGCTGGTGGTATGCATGCTGCGGCTAAGATGGTGGACACCATCTCGGCCATGTGGCACCGCATCTGAGCCCGAAAAGGGGCATCTCAAGTTCTGCCGAGCAGGCAGAGCTCAAGCGTGCAGGCTCTAAGTTTAGGGGATGGCCCTCTCACCCTCCTCTGTGTCTTACCTTGCCTTTTCTTTCCTTTTCCGAGCTCCGGCCGGCCGCGATCCCGGAAGAAAGTGTCAATGATGTCATTGGCACTTTCTTCTGGTGGTCCGCAGCCGGCTCCGCGTAGATGGTATGCGGGCAAAAAAGGTTGGGAAACGCTGGTATATAATCATGTAGCTCCCAGGACTTTCTCCATGCAGTGAAGTGCAACTGTGTCCAGATGTAGGGAAATGGGGTGCTAACACTGCATGCATGCATCTCAGAAAATCGGGGCAAATTATCAGTGTTCATCCATGTATACGACATCTCTACATAACTATTGCATTGGGTCAGGCTCCATCATGGCCCAGAGTGGCTGGAACAAACCTACCTAGATATCAAGAAGAAACATCTGGTTGGAGACCAAGACTGCAATCCTATACACATTCAGCTGGGAATAAGTTCCATTGAACTCAGCAGAGCTTGCTTCTCGGTAAATATGTATAGGATTGCTCTGTAATAAAACAATATATGATAAACGAAAAGGTCACGATGAACTATAATAGACACATGGCACTGTGATTTAGATGCTGCAATTAGGGGCGTGTAGCTCATTAGCATTGTTCAAACTCAATGTTTTACCCTGAGGAACCGCACTCCTCAATTCGTCCTGTTTTTCCTTAGGTGATATTTCAGGGGCAAGCCTACTAAATGATTCACTTATCCCGCTAATCTGCTGCCGGATGAAAACTCGCCAATGATGTCATGCAGCAGGCTTCGAAGGATGGGCCTCTCTCGTGCCATGCTGGACAAGTCACCCCCTCTGAACATTTGGCTTCCCCGGTTCCCAAAAGAGCGGATCAGAATATGCAGGCGTTGCGTTGCACGACAAAACTCTCTAGGGCTTGCTGCGCGGACGAAGAGCACGGCGAAGAGAAATAACAAGGAAGCGATAATTGAAACTTGACGTGGCCTAATTTGAAAAAGGGGGTGCATCCTCCGAAGCCCTGTGCGTTCGTAGTTCAAGATAGTACACAGCTCGTCCCTTTAGCTCTCGATGTATGTGTCTCGCCTATTGCTTGGAAGTGACTGTGTACAGGCAGAACATAATTGGCAGCCAGTGACATCCCTGTCTGCAAGTGTCTCTCTAAATGGAGCATATTTCAGCCTTTATCTGGTGATGGCTGTTACCTGAGAGGAGCCCAGGGCCATCTCAAAGGGCTTGTAGCGGCTAATGGTGCCTATTAGGACTGGCAATTAGCTGGGGAAACTCTCGACTAGGCAGCTCAGACACCCACTAGCTTTCAGCTCTTTTCACTTCCTTTCAGTTAACTAGCTGCGCCTAATAGAAGAGACAAGGGACAGGTAAGGCAAGTGTGTCGTCGCACAGAGGAAGAAAGGTTGGGGGAGACGCGCACAAAAGCATCAAGGAGAAAATAATAGAGGGGGAAAATAATAGAGTTGTATGAATGCAGAGGAGAGGATAACGGTATTCTGCCTGTTACCGAAACAAACACACTCACAACGGCCTATCCTTGCTGGTCAGCATCGGAAACTACAGCAGGACACCTCCCTCCCCCATTTTTACACTGTAGTCTGGAGATAACAATACTATCTAATTAGGTGGTTTAGGTCATAAAAAAAGAGATCGCCTATACATATGGCAGTGGCTGGTTACCATGGTGCAAACAATGGTTTCGATAGAAACGTGGAACAGAGCATCAGAGAATTAAGATAATAAATTAGTTTCATTGAATAATAAAGGCTTGCACTTACCCATTAATTAAGGGTAATCGTACGCCATAAGCTTTTGTGTGCTATAAGTAATTTGTTACCCTTCACCATAAATATATAGAGAATTAAAAATTCAATACACCTAACAGGTAGAGAATTCTTTCAATATATGTTACAAAAGATGTGTGTCTTGTATTATTCTTAATGGGGGGAGCACACATCAATTATCTCGAGGTGTGTATTGCAGGGGTGTGTGTGTGTGTGTATTCCACAAAGATATGAAAGAGTAAATGAATTCTTTTCATATATGTGTAATGCATACTTTTCATGCATTTATGAAAAGAAATCCACTGCGTTTCCAGATCTTTGTGGAAACCTTAAACTACTATTGAAATCATTCACTGGTTACTCGCCTAAATATAAAACAAACTTCAATGATACATTAGCTCCCCAATAGTGAATGTACAATTGTTGTACAGTGAAATATAAAAATTACACTGTGCTACATTGTCCCTATATTGGTCCATTTAAGATGTTGTATCCTAAGGTGCTTTACAACCTCTAACAAATGTGCCTTGAAAAAAGAAAACACCCTTTTGAGCTTTATATGCAATTGAGAACAAATGTCTTAAGATTAACCTTGGTGGTTAGAAATAGCATCTGGCTTTTGTTGGGCCCAGAAGAGATCGGCAGGGCATCAGAAGCAAGGGTTCAAGACCTGTCGTTCAGAACGCAACACCTGTGTCCAAAATGAAGCATCGCAGACCACAGAGTCTAACACTGTGTATAAGTCTTTCGTGCAATATTTCTTTTTCAAACCTATTCACTCGTTCATTTTGAAATATGGATAACTTTTGCACATCCTATTCTCTGCCTTTTCAGAGTAGAACTAAAAAGGCTTAACAATATTCTAACTGTCCTGTAATTCCTTAGCAAAACTATGTCTACACAACTTGTGTGACCCATCAAGCCAAACATAGGGTGCGGTTACCAGGCACTTAATGACTTTCTGTTTTGCACTCCTTCCAAACAGGAAGTTGATTCAACATTGGTACCCAGTTTGCAAAGCCTTTTACTACAGTAGAAGGCGGTGATGTAGACTTGAGTCTATTGACTCGGACTCAAGTCGCATCAATGACTTGACTCGGACTTGACTCGGTATTTTGAGAAACACTGTCATATAGCAACAGTCATATCTCTACAAAAAATGCTCAAAAGTGGCAATAAGCAAATGTTGGAATACAACACTGGATACAGAACTGGCATTTGAGGTGTAGGATCACAGTTTGAAGCACTGAGGGCAGGAGGAGATGACTGGAGTCTACATAAAACCACCATCATATATAATTCAGGAGAATTTTGAGTATTTACTGTAAGAGCCTCTGCTTATAGAAGAAGCCTAGCAGGGTTTAAATGCCACCTGAATGTCCTCTTGATTCTGACAAAGGTGCTTTCTCTGGCATGCTGTGAATAGTTAATACGCCAAAAGAAAATTCACCTCTCTGAATGCAGAAAGCCACTGGACGAGAGGGTCACAAATCCTTTAACACTTCCTCGCCCACAATTTCAAGGTGCTAAATAGAATCGCCGCGATGTGTGCCGCAACGTTTGAAATCTATTAGATGTGAAAGCAAATGGGAGATTAAAAGAGGAGTTGGGGGGGACCCCCACACACCCTATTTACAACAGAAACAACCCCTCAGTCATTCCTTTCCTCCTTCCACGCTCCCCTCCCCCAATAAAAAGCCTTCTAATGTTAAACATGACCTTTGGATTTAAGAACCACAAATGTTCCTAGGAAGTTGAAAAACACGCTGTATGGGAGAACTAAAAAAACAGCAGGAACAGATGCCATGATTTGGCACACAGTGGGGAGAGAAGAACGGAAAATGGCATTCTACATTGCAGACATTTTCCTTTAACTCTCTTTGTTTTCTCGTAGGGAGATGAGAGTTGGCGCTATGTGGGATGAGCTCTTTATTTTGGAAAGCCCAAAGGAGAGGGGATTGGGGAGATGGAAAGTCGGACTCTGTTTGCAAAGAAAAGTTAAACTGGTCATAAACAAATTGTTGTCTGCAGAGTAGGTTTAGTATGGTAAGAGGGAGACACACAAAACGGAGTAATTGGGAGGGCAGACTGAAGGCACAACATCAAATGCCCAGGCTTTGCATATATGCGCATGCATATATAGATCCTTGAAATTCATCATTTGTGATGAGTGCTAAATTGTGTTGCACCCTTGGCAGTTGAATCTGATGACTGTCTCATTATCTCAGCACTTACAGCACAATCGTATTCCCCACCCCCCACCAATGCAGCAACACCAAGATGGCTACTGCTGTGCCCTGGGGGGCAGTTGCGGAGTTCCCCTCTGGGTAAACAGAGGTAAGCCTCCGCAGCATGGAGGGGGTCTACTTGGACCTGCACTAGCAAATTTGCTGGCGCTGGTCTGTATGGATCCGCGCTGTGGGATCAGGTCCAGAAAGGAGGCTAGGATGTAGTGGCCGCCACTGCTGCCAAAACTGCCCCCTTCCTCCAACTCCCTTCCAACTTACCTGTCTCGGCAGGTCCAGGTGGATCCACCAGCACACGGGTGAAAGCTCTGGCCAGCACTCCAGCAGCATGCGCCTCCACATGCTATCGGGGTGTCTTTTATGACTGCCAGAAGGCAGTTAGCGCTGGCAGAATGCTCATTCCGCCAGCAGAGCATCACAATAGGATTGGTCTGTTAGTTTGGCTCAAGAAACAAGTGACCAAGGGTAGCATCAGGAGTCAGACAGTTCAGACTCTGCCATGGGGCTCACTCACTTCAGATGGCCTCACAACTGTGCCACCCCCTTGAACCCTCCAGTGCTGGTGGCAGTGGTAGCATAGGTCAACCGAGAGACACACTCTACCATGGTGCCTGGCATCCCATCTACAAAAGGGTGCCCCCCAAAGGCCACTGTGTCATTACAGGGTCTCTAGGATACTCCCATTGGCCAGTGAGGAGAAGGAGCTGCCACCCACCACCACTTGTAAGGTGTGCGGGGCAGTTCAGGGTATTATCTCAGGACATCCAGAGACCTGTTGCCCATGCTGAAAGTGACCATGAATGGAACTTCTAGAAAGAAAATACGATTCCTTTGCAACATCTGAGAGCAAAATAAGCCATTGGAGTCAAAGGCAATGGGCATTGAAGACATGGTAGAAAGAACCCCATTCTGCTCCGAGTATCCCAACACGCACACGACACAAACCAGATGAAGTCCATGTAATGCAGAAATCCAGTCCTAAGGCATTTATGTACTTGCCGCAGCAAGAGTGACTGTCTAGCCTTGCAGCAAACAATCACTGTGTACTGTATATCTGTTTCATTTGTCATGTTATAATTAGTCATTGAGTATATTTGTGGCATTTATTTGCATTTGTTTGTGAAGAATCAAGCTGTCGAAGAAGGATCAAGGCAGCTCATTCTCTTGGAGTGCTTGGGGGGGGGGTTGCTTCTTGTATATGGAGAGGGGAAGGGGATTATGCAAGACCTCAAAATTACGTATTTCCTGCAACGAGCTGGTGAATTGTCTGCAGTTTAGTTACTTTCAGGATATTTCTCCACCCTACTTGCCAACTCTACCGCTAGTCAGTCATGGGGCTAACTTAGGGGAAATGGAAGGATGCAATCTGAAAATTGCTGTTCCCTTCCTGTGAATTGCAACTCAGTTTCTGTCTAAAAAGGTTGCATGCCAAATAAACATGCCCTGGGAGAGGGGTATGTGTTGGAACCCAAATGGGCGGAGCAGTCGATGAGGACGATGTATTTCTTGAGAACTTAACATTCAACTCTTAACTTGGATTGACGTGAAAAATGGAGTGTTTTGACTTTAACTTGGCCTGTCACGTTTGGAAACTTTGTGGCCACTAGATCACGGGTTCTCAACCAGTGGTACTAGTACCACCAGTGGTACTTTGGCCGACTGCTGGCGGTACTTGAACTGCCAGACCGCTGGAACCCTGCTCCAATAACGGCGCTTTCGGTGGTGCATTTTCACTCCCAAGAGGCTTCTACCTTTGGCCGAGCCTCTTGGGAAGGGCTCTCCCACCCACCCAGAGCCTCCTACCTGCATTTTCTGGCCTCCGAGAACCTGAAAACTCAGAAGTAACTGGCGATGATGTCCTCATCAGTCACTTCCAGTGGTACACAGCAGGAGAGTGGCACCGGAGGTGGTACTTGGGCGGGAAGGGCTTGAGAACCCCTGATCTAGGTCATGTTATGGGCAGGTCATCTTGCCATTTAAAGGGGGGGCGGTGGAAGCTTTAATTGCAAACCACTGCTATTTGATGGTGCTGTTTCTTTTTGGTCTGTTCTGTGACTATCATCAATAACACGAAACTGTTTCACTGGCCTTGCATCACATCAAACGGGCCCAAGCACCGACCTGATCCAATGTCAGTCGGAAGGTTCCATCCATCATAAGTATATGACTTTTATCACCTCCGTTCTCCATCCTCCAGCCCGACCGTGGCTGAGACTCAAACTGTTCAGGGATTCCCTCCTCCCTGCTATCTTTTAAATGCAACATGTCTCCGATTCCATTTGCCTGCCCAGGGAACAATGTGCTGTATTGATTATCAGCATAAGAGCCATACGAGGTGTAGGAAGTGTGAATTAGAAGTTTGTCTGTAGACATGCAGGTTGTACGTGACGAGAGTGTATTATAAAAAGCCATACTGACTCCTCATACCTTGTCAAACTGTCTTTATTTCTATTTCCAGAATGCTAGAACAAAAGTGTTTTTAAAACTATAAGTCACGTTCAAATGCCGTATCTTGGAATGAAATTAGTCCATCCCTATGTGCTGGGCGGGCTAAGGTTGTGGTTAAGAGCATGAGCAGAAAAGCCCCGCCCCAGGTTAGGAACATGAAGAAGCTGCCTTACTGAGTCAGATGAGTGTAGTCGCGTTAGCACTGACTGGTAGCGACCCCAGGATTACTAAGAATCTCTCCCAGCTCCAGAGCCGGCCTTAGGAGCTGCGGGGCCCAATTGGGAACATTTTTGCGGGGCCCCAGGTTCATAGCCAAGGCCCATAGAATCTTCGAGATAGAAATAAAATTTATTATAGACTTCATAACTCTATGGTGGAATGGAAAGCAATCAAAATGTCCACTTAAAAAGTGCATGTGAGTTAATGGACCAAATGGATCGAAGCACAATTTAATATAACATTGCATACATCTAAGCCCTACAAGGAAACAAACAAAATGTGTCGATGACATCTGAAAACTAAATAGTTATAAAACCACTTGTTTTAGTGACTGTGGAATGATTTAGTGTTGTTGTGTGTATCTGACAAGACTAGAGTAGATGACCCTAGCACAGGCGGCCCTTAGGCGCAGGGTCCAACTGGGAGCAAATAGTCCAATTGGGTTGAAGCCGACCTCGCCCAGCCCCACTTGCAGATTCCAGGGATTGAAGCTGGGACCTTCTGCACGCAAAATATGTGCTCTGTCACTAAGCTCCATCACATAACCTTTCTTCAGTAGCAAGCTTGCTAGGGGGTCTTAGATAAGCCCCTCAGAGTCGGTTCTATCAGGACCAAACTACCTATTGCATTAAATGTGCAATTTGACCCTAAGGGGATATATATCCTTAAAAACCCTAACACTCTAACCACTATGCCACACTGCCTCAACCAAACAATGCACAATGGCTGCAAATAGCCTAAAGGTATTAGCCTAAATGCTTAAAGCCTAAAGGTAAGCTATTGTTGCTTATAAACACACCCAATCCTTCTGTGTGTTTTCCCCTAAGGTCTTTGAGCAGGTAGGTTTTGCAGGTGTTCCATCCTTCTGACCTCACCGTTTGCAACTCCCCCCATCTCTCTATCCCCGTGTGTGTGTGTGTGTGTGTGTGTGTGTGTGTGTGTGTGTGTGTGTGTGTGTGTGTACCTGCCCACTGACTATTGCATGTTGCACACCTGATGAAGCGCACTGCAGCTTATGCCGAAATAAATGGGTTCATCTTTAAGGTGCTATGAGACCCTCTGTGGCTTTTCTTCTGCAACAGATTTAATACAGCTGCTGCCTTCTAGAAGTTGCTAACAGGTTTTTGAAGTATGACAAGAATCTACAAAACCTGGTGAGAACAGATATCCCGCTGAGACCTGGGCTTGTCTGCTGAAGAGCGTGCATGGAAATAAGGTGCCTTTTTATGGTGGTCTGTGGGCAGTTGGCGCAAGTGCAGGCCGAAGGAACTGCATGACAACGAGGATACAGTGGCGTTGTCAGTGGTGGGGGCCTTGGGGCGGTGGGCCCCTGGGCGGCGGGATTGGGCCCCAGGAAGCAGGCAGGGGGTGCAATGGCGGCTGGTGGCAGCGCGGATCGTTCCGTTCGCCGAGGCGAGCGAGCAAGGAGAGCCGTCGTCGTGTTTGACCCTCCCGCCCGCCCTGCGCCTCTGTGAGCGATAGCGGCTGCTGCCGTTACGTCACTTCCGGCGCGGTGGGGGCAGTCATAGGAACACTACTGACGAGGAACTGACAATTCCGTGTGCGACAACGTGCGCAGCATCTTGAGCAGCTTGCTCACAATTTTGTGTGTGACCCCTTTGTGAGGGGGTCGTGCAAACGCAAAGCCAAAGTCATGATTCCATTTTGGATTTCTTCCTCAAAAACCTTGCACTATCGTTGCCATGCACACAGGCCTTCTTCCATGAGTGAAGGATAACTTGGAAAACGGGGGGGGGGGGGAGAACAGGTATACCACACGGGTAATGAATCTCTATTATGATGCCTTCAAGTCTCTGGGAGGGAGAAAAAAAAACCCTCCTCTTTTGTCTGTACCTAGCCTTAAAAACAACAGAAGCTTGTGTGCCAAACTCCCAGCCATTGATGAAAAGAATTTGACCCTCATTTTTATCAAGGTGTTTACACAAGTTCGGTGAGACCTTTTCTCACCTCCTCGATGTATTTGTTCCACTGCTGAGACAGTTTAGTAGTCAAAACTGTAGGAAATTGAATATACACTTACTGTATAAAAATGATATGCTTGGTTAGTGATAGTTTAGTAGAAATAAGTACATCAATCATGGGATAGCAGGTTGTCGGCTAGTTCTGTGTCGGAGCAACATGGAACAAAAAATGCGATGGATGTTGGGCACATTTTACAAAAGTCCCGTGCCAAGAATGATGTACAATAAAGCTCTTTTTTTTTTTTTGGCTTTCTCTCCCCTACAAAAAAAAAAAAAAGCTTCTAAAGCAATGTTCAATAAAGACCCTGAAAAATATCAAGCTCTCTATTCTGACATGTGTGTAATTACAAATTCATCCTCATTGTACGTTTTCTGTCTGGATGGAAAGAGGCATACCCCTTAATGCCGTTCTGCCATTCACAGGGAGAAGGCTAATTTTCAGCACTAGTTAACACACACGCACACACACAGACTGAGAAGCATGAGAACACAGGGTGTAGGATCCTCGCCCAGCCAAGGAGTGGAGCTTGTGGACTGGGATTTGAATACAGAACATCGAGACTGGCAACTTAGGCTGGAGTATTATCAGACATTAGGGGAGATGCTTGGATGCTACTAGGCTCTGCATCCCTTACCCATCCTTCCCTAACTGGGCAAAGAGGAACCTTCTTTAAAATGATATTTTCAATAGAGATGTGTCTGAATTCCTCTCTTGGCAAAATCCACAATGGTACACATGGTTCTGGACGGGCAGCCCAATCCTGTGTAACTTTAAGTGGCTGGCCTAAATGGCCGGCTGCTATTTCCGCTAAGCCCATTGCGGGCTGCTAGGCCGCACCTCGGGAGAAGGGGACATTTGTAAGCGAGCCTGGGGCCTATGGGCTTCCTTGAACGTACATCAGGTTCAGACCTGGCATAATTCGGGGAGGCTGTATAAGGGCGGCATGGGCTGGGAAGGGACTTAGGATATCGGTGCCAATATCCCCGCCCACTCCCAGCCCGGGCTGGCCAATGGCCACCCTCCCTTGCCGCCCCGACCTGCACAGGAAACCATGGAGAGTCTCCAGTTTTATAACTCTGCCTAGGACTTACAATTCTACGTATTCCATACACTCTGTATGTTTGTAGAAACACATGTATTTCATTCAATGTATACTTTGCAATGCATTATTGCACCATGCATTATTGCACACACACACACACGCGCGCGCACACACACACACACACACACACACACATTCCTTGAAGAAATATATTTAAATGTGTAATTTGTTGGTGACAGGCAAACCAGTCAAGGGATTTTTAGTGGAAGAGGGTGGAATTGAAACCTGGTTTGGCCAGAACATAGACAGAGATCCAGCCTTCCCTAACAGCACAATCCTATGCATGTCTACTCAGAAGTAAGTCCCATTATGTTCAATGGGGCTTACTCCCAGGACAGTTAGCATAGGATTGCAGCCTAGATGTTACTGAGAGCCTGAGGAAGTGGCCCAGAACAGCTGTTTTTTCTTTTCTTTTACGGCAGCCATGTGTCTCCCATACTGTCTACTTCCTGTCACTGTGTGGAGTATTAGAGCTAGGAGGTGACCCAGCCTTGAGACACCTCTGTTTAGTGGGCAGTGTCACAACCTAGGTGATCCAGATCTTGCAACACCATCACAGCACAATCCTATCCATGTCTACTCAGAAGTAAGTCCCATTGCATTCAATGGAGCTTACCCCCAGGAAAGTGTGCTTAGAATTGCAGCCCAAATCTGGACAATCTGAGTCTAATTAAAAAAAAAAAACACCTTGAAGATATCCCAGGCTGGGGGTTCCTTGGGCCTTTAGTTGGCACCTCTCCGTGAGTAGGCCTTCCTCCTCCTCCTCAATCTGACTGTCTGTCCACACCACCATCCAGGGCGGAAATTCAAGGTGAGCGGATAATGGTCTGTCTTTTCACTCCTGAGAACCCAGTGAGAGCATGGGGCTCCTCTACTTATTTGAAATAGTCCCCTCCCCCCCCTTGCTGGAGTGTAAGCTTCACCAAGTGCACGGTGACACTAATTGAATATATGCAACCCCCTTATCTTTGGACCATCTATCTCGATATTGGACCATCTATCTCGATATTCAGATCTTTGGACCATCTATCTCAATATTGCCTATGCTATCCAGCAGCAAATCTCCAGGGTTTTTCAGATAAGAATCATTCCAGCTCTTCCTAGAGATTTGGGCCTCTTCTGCATGTCCTGTACCTCTGATCTATGGCTCCTACAGCAGTCTTCTATAAGACTTCTCAGCAGGTGAATTACCTGAGCAAGGATGCGTCTCCTCCTCCTCATCCTTAAAATTCCAAATAAGTGGAGGAGACTTCCCATCGGCATGGTATAGACCTTCCCATAGACCTTTACTGGTGTATAAAGGTTTTTGGTGTAGCTTTGATATGTTTATTGGTTTTTGTTTGTCAAGATAATGTCTGCTCTGGTGCTGAAATGCAAGGAGTGCATTCTTTTGCAAATGCTTATTACTGGATTGAATCATGTCCCTAGATTATGAATGGCGTTTTAACAATGGCAGAATAATCCAACCCTACCCCCAGTTCTAGACTGACATCATCTATTCTGCAACAGTACGGAATGTCGTCTTATCGCTACATGCCTTTTTTTCCCCTTCTATTCACCAGAAATAGTCTTCTGTATCCATGATCCTATGTGGATGGATAGCTTCATTACATGAATTTCAGATGTTCGCATATGGATCTGCTTAATCTGACAACAGCTCTCACTTCCTAGCCCAGACTCCATTGTCTGAGGGGTGCAACCATACATTGTGATAAAATACCGTAGAAGAAACGATGGCAGAGATCATTTCATCTTAACATCAGATGGAGGCATCTTTTGAATTGCACATGAGATTTTGTGTGTGTGACACACACACACACACACACACACGACCTACACCTCAAACAATTGCAATTCCTTTTGATATTGGGTAAAATAAAAACAAAAGACAAAAGCTACAGGTCCTTGAAGATTTCATCTCAAATCTATCAACCAAATCTAAACATCATTTGCCCTGTCTAGGTAATCTAACTTTGCTATAATATACAACAAAATTATCTAACTTTGCTATAATATACAACAAAATAAATAGATAAGCAGTGCTTGTGGAGGGTTAGTGCAAATGCGTTGAAGGAGCTGAATTGCTGATTTATTAATTCCAACACAGCTTCCCAGCTCCCACAATGTACTTATTTATTGCATTTATCACTCACGCTGCTTCCAAGGTACTCTGAGAGGCAAGCTCCATGTCGTCCTTATAACAACCCTTTGAGGTAGGCTAAGCTGCAACATCATTATTGACTCAAGGACACTCAGTGAACTTCATGGTTGTGCATGGATTTGAACCTGAGGCTTCTAACTCTGATACGCTAGCCATGGCACCACGTTTAGAGCCTACGTCCCAGTTCAGATGCTTTTTGGCATCCATGCAATTGCAGAAGCACATGATGTCACTGGCAGATTCTGATCTAGCTGAGATTATGTAAGGACCCCGGTTGTACGAAGATGGCTCCTGCAAATGGGGGATGGACACTTGGTGTCTACACTTTCCACAATCACGATGGCAGGCCTTTCTAAGGTGTTGCAACAGCACAAATAGTTGTGATCTTGTATCCACACATACGCCTGTCATACGAAGGCATTGGTTCATTCAGCCAGTGTTTCTGTACAATCCTGGCCTGGTTGCATGGGTGCCAGAGAGTCCGTCATTCCACAGGTGATCATGTGAGGACCAAGACATTAGATGAACTTCATCCCAATTACAGCCAATCATCAATCCTTGCACACTGTTATTGTCATGACCACTGCTCTGAGCTCAGAGTCCAACCAAGAGGAGGGAGGAACCATCAAGTCAGAAGGACCAATCCCAGACCCTTTCCCAGGCTTCAATTACAGCCTGACATCTTAGCCTGCACCCAGGCCCACCTGTCAGTAGGCCCCTGAGCTAGAGACACTAGAATGGGAGACCCCAGAGCCAGCACACCTTGAGCCAGAGCTCCTCAAGGAAGCAGATTCATCAGTGCCCTGGTCCTCCCCTGAGCTTGAACCTTAGTGCGGGCAACAGGATAGGAGGAATGCAATAGAGCAGGAGTTCTCAGTACAAGATCAGCACCCTGAAAGTGGAGCGCCACCTGCTGGCCCACCCCAGTATTGCTGGTAAAATGTCTGTTATTGCCATGGTTGGGGTTATGTCATATAATCTATTCCAGGGGTTCTCAACCAAGTGGTACTAGTACAACCGCTGGACAGCTGGAACCCCACTCTGTCAGCACTTTCAGCAGCGCATTTTTGCTTCTGAAAGGCTCCTGCCTTTGGCTGAGCCTCTCGGGAATGCTGAGAAGGGCCCTCCCACCCACCCAGAACCTCCTACTTGCATTTTCTGGCCTCTGAAAACCTGGGAGTAACTGGTGATGATGTCATCGCCAGTCACTTCTGGTGGTACACAGCAGGAGAGTGGCACTGGAGGTGGTACTTGGCCGGGAAGGGGTTGAGAACCTTGCAATAGAGTGAAGGAAGAGTGCAAGACTTCAGGCCAAAGAGCTGTCCCTTTCAAATCACTCTCTAGGTAGTAGGAAGACAGAGACAGGGAATAGCATTCTGGACCTGGAGGTCTATAAGACTACATTTCTCCTCTGGTCCTTGAGGTAGGAAGTTGTGTGCTTTGGAGTATTCCAAGGTTATACCACTCCAAGCCCCCTGGCTGGATGGTGGTTATCCACCCATCTGCCCACGTGGGAGAAAAATCAGGACAATTCCTTTTTTTAAAAAAAAAACTTAAATCCTATTGTAGATTGATTTTATTTGATATTGCAACAAAGAGAAAATATTGACACCGTTAAAGTGACACGGGAGCAGTTCCTCCAGGGCAGCACGTTGGCCACGATAGTCAGAGATATTTGAAGTCCATGCCATATCGGTGTTCAAACTGGGGTGCAGCATCCATTTCCGTAATCGTTGGGCTCGGAACAAAAATCCACTGATGCCTTTGCTTCTCCAAAATTTCATTCCAGTAACCCAATTGTCTGTAGAATAATGGGTGAGAGCCAGACAAAAGGCATTTCTAAATTCTGTGTTTCAGAGCCTTGCATTTAATACTTCAGTTAAAGGCTTACCGTACATTTGGCTGAAATGTGTCCTAATTTGGGGGTTCTGAAAATGTCGATACTTGTGGTTTGGAGCCAGAATTTCGTGAGAGAGAGAGAGAGAGAGAGAGAGAGAGAGAGAGAGAGAGAGAGAGAGAGAGAGAGAGAGAGAGAGCACATGACATGGAAGCGTAAACTTTATTCCCCTCAAATTATATCTACTAGGCAAATCTACCCTTTCTAGCATCCAAGGAGTTTGGAATCCATGGTGAATGGCTTTTCCCCATGCGGTCTTAGCTATCTTATGCCATAAATTGCTTAACCTTCTAATACTGCTCCCTTTTGCAATCTGGACAGAGAATCTGTCACAGTTCTACTCCTAGTGATTGCCTGATCTTCCCAGCTGGCAGCAGTTTTTTGGGGCCTCGCCACCAGCACCAAACTCCATGGCTATTCTCAAACTTCCCTGCATTTGGAGATGCTGCAAAAAATTAAATTAATGGGGGAAAAAAAATCACAACAGCCCTAACTACTGCATCGCTTCCATGTGAACAATAAGGTTAGCAGTTGCATAAGAGCCTTAAAGTGAAGAAGGAAGCTGGAGGACGGGCATGTTGTGCAGAATCTTGCTTTCCGTTCTGAACTGTAGAGGAACCCTCTGGGGAATAAAGTTGGCTTCCAAGTATTACAAGCCCGACAAATTGGTACTCCAAGCTAGGTCCTTCTATATTTTTTAAAATCTTTGCTGTTGTGACCCGCCTTGGATCGTTAGAAAATGGCAGGACCAAATGATTTTGAACAAAGAGACAAATAAATGTGAGCTTTTGCAGCATTGCTCACAGCAACCTAGCATGACTCTCAGTCTGTGGCTGCAATTTTGAAACCAGGCTTCCAAAATCTCGTTGGAATCTGTGGGGGGGGGGGGGTTTTAAGCAGCCTCGTTGTGTGCAGGATTGCAGCTGATCTTTGGACTTGGCAACAAGGAAGCCAGCCAAATTCTCTATGCCTATGTATGTAATCCTAAGCCACTACTTGAGCAAGATTTTGTCATACAGGGCCGTGCAATTAATTGCTCAAGGATCATTAGCACTTAACAGAAGCTCATTGTCAAGGAAGGTAGTCTGGTTCTACAGTTACATGCACTTAATAACCTTCAGAATGGCTGAATGAAGCATCTTCCAACTGCTGGCCCCCAGCGAGTTTCAACGGCAATTTCTTTTGTGCATTGTACGACAATGAAAAGCACACGAAGCGCTATACTGTGCCAGCGCTGAGACATTCATCATCTGCTGAGACAGAAATCCTTTCTGCTGTAATTACCATATATTAAAATAGATGCCGTTTTGATACTGCATATTGAATGTCGAGAATACTGCGCATTGCACCGGCAACAACAACAACAACAACAAAGAACAGAATGTTCCTCCTGACTTTAATTTGTGGACTTTATAACTTTGTTTGCATGCTCTACAAGATAACCACGCCACCCTCGTGAAAGATGACACCTCCGGTGAAAAGATGTGACAAATGTCACCCAGCTGATAATTCTCCTGCAGATCACAGAGGACAGATCTCTGTGTGGTTACATTTGCCGGGACTGTTATCACTTTCGGTGAGATTGTAAGGCTGTCCAGGAACTTTCTCGAGATAAAAGATTTCTTTACTTAGTTGTAGTTAATCTGAGGCATTGGATGGCAAACCTCACACCACAGAATCCAGTCATTATTGAAACCCACTGAGGGGTACTTGACTGGATGGATAGGGCTGGATAGGGGTACTCGACTGGATGGATGATTTATCTTGAGTGTACCTTCTCAGAGAATGGTGTCACGGTGAAAGAAAAGCACTGTTTAGATGTTACTCTGAATTTGTATAGAGAGGCAGTGGGCTTGCACCTCAGTGGCGTTGCTGGCGTGGGCACCATAAGTGATGCAAGGCGCTTGCAAACTGGTGTAATGTGGTCCCTTCCACTCGCCCCCAGAGCCATTCCAGTGACGAAGGCAACATGCTGCTCATTGCTCCGGGGGCGAGTGAGAGGGGCCGCGTTACACGTTACACATTGCAAGGCAAACCGGTGCAGCGCCTTGCACCACTTACACTGCCGCAACCCCCTCCAGCAACGCCACTGTTCACATTCAGTCTTCTGTCTGAAAATGCCTACATGTGATTGGAGACCCTGCACACACAAAGTCCTTGATCATACATACAAAGCATACATGTGTACAGTGTGTGTGTATGTATGTAGGCTCTTTCAGATTTTATGCGTAATGCGCATGGAGTGGGGAGTGGGATCAAAGAGCATGACTGTACCTTCACATAGATAGAGGAACCCTACATGCATTCAAAGGAACATCTGAACGTTACATCTGAAAAGTCAGACCATTGGTCCCTTTTAGCTCAATATCGTCTACATTGTGATGGGCAACCACAACGTTTCATTGTTCTACATGGGGGTCTTTCCAAGCCATACTTGAAGACTGACCCTGGGACCTTCTACATGCAAAGAATAATATGCTCTACTCCTGATGAACATATGAAATTGCCTCTATTAATCTGCCTACTCAGAATTATGTACACTGACTGGTAGCAAATCTTCAGGATTTCACATGGGCCATTCTTACCTGAAGATGGGAACCTACATGCAAATCATGTGCTCTCTCACTGAGCTGCAGCCAACAGAAACTCTGGTATGGGAGAGGACCAATCGGATTCTGCCAAATGCAATCAATTCCCATACGGATAATTCCGCGGTGTAGCTTACTACTACTACTTTCCCAGTAGGAGAAAGTATCTGATTGCTTCAGCCAAACGTCAAAGAGTATGGTCACAAAATGAAGTCCAAGTTTGCAAAAGTCTAAATTAAAATCGGCTTAAAGAAGAATCAGGCCGTTCAGAAGAAATGAGTGATTAAACAACACTTTTAACTTCTCACTGGGAAGGAAATAAACCCTGAACTGCCAGCTTATAAATGAGAGGGGTAAACTCTGTGGTTGGAACCCTCCTTGCTTTCTAAATAAGCCAGCTTGTAGAACGTAATTGATTTCTTGAAACAGGTCACCTTTTGTGATTATCCTGGTGGGAACATGAAAGCAATGAGAGATCATTCATTTAATTTTAGACTGACCAGTTTGTTCATTAGGTTTGGGTTATTTATATTGTCAAAAGATACATGCCAAAGGAGAATAGACTCCCCCCCCCCCGTTCATCTGGCACTAATGCGTGCCAGCTCTTCAACACAGTGGTTCTCCCCAAGGAAGGAAATGGTTTTAGGTACTCTCTGGCTATGTTTTTCAAAATGAGGCTGGCCTGCACAATTCTGATTTAATTATTCATCTTCTCTGAAGACTGGGGTGGTCAGCTCCGTAGCGTTGAATGGTTAAAAACATGTTCTTACTTCCTTTCTCTGGACGGAAGTGTTTACTGTCATTATTTGGAAAGCTCTAAGAGTTTTGAGAGTGAAGGAGAACCAGTCTTTGGGAAATATAAAACATCTTTGCACATTTATATCTAAAACTTTTAAATGAATCGCAATTTTAATCAGTTTTATGTGGTCCATTGGCATCTGTTTTACTGTTTTATGTCTTTAATGTTTTTTTAAATTTATATCTGTATTGTTTTTAATGTTATAAGCCACCTTGACTGCCCTGACTGTTGGAGAAAGGTGAGGTATAAGTTCTTTAAATAAATAAAAATATATACATACATAGGTAAAGGTAAAGTTGACCCCCTGACAATGAAGTCCAGTCGTGTCCGGCTCTAGGGTTTGGTGCTCATCCCCATTTCAAAGCCGAAGAGCCAGCGTTGTCCGAAGATGCCTCCGTGGTCATGTGGCCGGCATGACTCTCCTTGCCGCAGAGCGTAGCATGCGGCTGGAACATGGAGCGCTATTTACCTTCCCGCAAGCGGTACCTATTTATCTACTCGCATTGATATGCTTTGGAACTGCTAGGTTGGCAGGAGCTGGCCAAGCAACGAGAGCTCACCCCGTCGCGGATTCGAACTGCCGACGTTTCGATCGACAGCTCATGGTTCAGTGGTTTAACCCACTGAACCACCTGCTGGCCCCTATAAACACACACACACACACACACACACACACACACACACACACACACACACACACACACACACACACACACACACACTTCTAGTCCTCCCTGGTGCAAGGATTCAGCTTAGAACCTTCTCTGTGCAAAATATGTGCCCTTGCCCTTCCACTTAAATATGACTCTTCCACCAATATACAGGTGGGCCCCCATATCCACTGATTCGCTATCCACCATTTCAGTTATCCACGGATCATGGGGAGCCCCCCAGGCTTTTACTTTTTTCCCAGTAAGCTTTGTTTCTTCCTTAAAGAAACAGGAGAAGCAGCCTCTGGCTGCTTATTACAGGCAAGTAGAATGAGACTAAGTCCTAGAGAAGCTCTGCAAGGTTAACAGAAACCTTGCAGAGCCTCTCTAGGACTTAGTCTCGTTCTACTTGCCTGCAATGGAGGCTGCTTCTCTGTTTGTTTTAAGGAAGAAACAAAGCTTGCTGAAAGAAAAATAAGAGCTGGGGGGGGGCAAGCATGCCTGCCTGCAGGGGAGGCAGGGGGGGCTCAGGAAACCATGGAGGGGGTGTTCGCTCTTATCCATGGTTTCAAGTATCCACGGAGGGGCCTGGAACATATCCCCAGCAGATATGGGGGCCCACCTGTATAAACATATGAAACTGCCATATGGCCAACTAGCTTAACATTCTGTTACCAGGGGTGGTCCAAGAGACATATAATAACATGAAAACATCATATAATAACATGAAAACATCAACCAATTAACATAGGTGGTCTAATCATGTTATGGCTTCTCAATCTGTGGGTCATGTAGGTCGCCAGTTGGATCCACCCGCCCACCCTTGCCTCTGTTTGGCTCCAATTTAGAGCCAAACGGAAGCAACCAGGTGTGACTTCCAGGGCCCGACCCACCTTAGGAGTCCGTTCCCACATTGCTCCAGCCCAGGACAGGCCTTCAAAGGCCTTCAAGGGCCTTGGAAGTTCTCCAGAAGTGACTTCCGGGTCACTTCCCATTTTGCTGACGCAACTTCCGGTTGCAGTGGGAGGCCTTTCTGAGGCCTCCGGAGGGGTGTCCCAGACTGGAGCTGCTGCAGGCGGTGGGTTGTGACCCACTGCCAGAGGACACAGATGGGTCGCGCCCCCAGCTTCTTTGGGAACCGCTGTGTTATGAGGTTTTAATATAAAACAAAAGCAAGAGCATCCTTAAAAGTATCAGGGTTTTTTGTTGTTGTTGTTGCAGAAAATGATGGTTCCATACAAAAATGGTGATGCATCAAGTATGCAGATTCTGTCATTCTTCTAAAGAATGTTTTGTTATATTTCCTAGTGACTTGTTTCAATGGCATTTGAGTTTAGCAACAGCAGAAAAAGCCGCACTGCAAAAACATGCCATACACTTAGGGCGCACCATTTTAATTTTTCTTTCTTTTAATTTTCTTTTTTTTTCTGCCTGGCCCAGGTCACTGTTTTTTGAACCTCTGTCTCTCAAGAGTCGACACTTAAAGCGCAAATGAAGCTAATGACAAGAGACAATATTTTAATGTTAATTAGATATTTCATGTGTCTTAGTTCATCAGAGCAATATTGCTCTTTTATGTATTACATGAAAGGAGAGACTTTAGCTCGGAGGAAAACAGGGAACAGAGCCAGTCATCAAGAAAGTATTCTCAGTTTTGTAATTATTAAAATTATTGTTAGATTCAAGGAAATCTAGGAAACTTTGAAGGAAAGATAATGGATAACAAGAACGCAGCCACTGCACAATGGGAAGTCCCTGGAAATTCTTGGCAAATTCTATTTGCCAAAACTGCTAAATGTGTAGATAGCACAAAGCAAAATAATAATAATAATAATAATAATAATAATAATAATAATAATTGATTGTTCAACACAGTGGTTTTGAAGGTTTCTATAGAACCCCCCCCCCCCCAACCACTATAGAAACCCTCCCCCAGCCTCTATGTTTAGACTTACCAGATCTCCAACCGGGACAGAGTGCTAGACCTTTAGGAAAAGGAATGTGGGCAGGTGTAGCTTGTCAAACCTTAGAGCACAATCCTAAGCATATTAAACCTTAGAGCACAATCCTAGTAAGTTCCATTGTGTTCAGTGGGGCTTGCTTGCTTCTGAGTAGACATGCCTAGGATTGTGCTCTAAGGGTTTAACAAGCTACACCTGCCCACATTCCTTCTTCTAAAGGTCTAGCACTCTGTCCCGGTTGGAGATCTGGTAAGCCTAGCTATGTTGAACTAGTAAATTCCGACCATGAATGTCTTGGTGCCTGGAATTGATTGGCTTGGATCCAGTGAACCATGAGCAGTGTTGGGACTTCCCTGTTTCCTTCCTGCAGCAGCCCTTTTTGTCCCCTGAAAAGTCAGCCCTGGAAGACCTTCCTGGCATCCAGGCTGCCAATGGAGTTAGCAGAAATCAAACACACTCTTCCATGAGTGCAAGAGTCTTTTAACTCATGGAAAGGCATCTTTGGGTCTAAACTAAACTGTATTGTAGGGCTTCCTACATTTGAAGGAGGGCTCCTCAAGGAGGGCTCCTCCCATCTAAGAAATCTGAGGGTAAGACGGATTGGTTTTTATAAGACAAGGTACATCTTCCAAGGGGTTCTGAACATGGCTAGATTCCACAGTGAAATGTCACACAAAGTACAATTCAAAGTGAATTTTAGGATTCCTCTTGAAGTGAAGTGACCATGACTGTTCAAGGGAAGCCAAATTAGTTTCTGTAAGATCAGTTAAGTAACACACAGCGCAATCCGACTTAACTTTTGTGCTGTTGTAACCAGCGGCGCAGCAAGAACGGAAGGCCCCAGAACGGAAAAAGGATTCATTTTTTTTTTTAGAATTTTTGGAACAATTTTTTACGTCATGGCTTTTAATCCCGTTTTTGCTTCTGTGAGAAGGATTCAAATCCCCTTGAAGGATTTGAATCCCTTTTCCATTCTGGGGCCTCCCGTTCTCGCTGCGCCGCTGGTTACAACAGCACAAAAGTTAAGTCGGATTGCGCTCTCAGGAAGATACTGCACATCCTTTCATATACCCCACTAAATAAAACTCAGCCCACCAGTCATGTATGGTGGGCCTGAGGAAGTTCATAAATGTCCTGGTTTTGCCACCCACCTAGGACTGCAAAATAGAGGGAAGGGGAGATTGAGCACTTGGAATACCACGGTAAATAACCTAGCATGACTAAAGGTGGGCAAAGGTAAATGAGCTGAGATTGGCAAGACTATTTAGGAGAAATGGTTAACTCAGGTAGGTCGGTACCAACATTTTGAAAAAAATGAAATTCAGTGCAATTTCACTTAGACCTTGAAGATCCAGGTTCAAATCCCCGCTCAGCCACGAAGCTTCCTGGGTGACCTTGGGCCAGTCACTATCTGTCAAGCCCACCTACCTCACAGGGTTGTTGTGAGGACAGAAGGGAGGGGAGGAAATATGTACACCACTCTGAGCTCCTTGGAGGAAGGGCGGTATAAAAATGTGAAAAATAAATAAATAAATAAATAAATAAATAAATAAATAAAATTTTCCAGATTCTTTCAAGGAAGAAACTTCTGAGAACTTTTAAGGGAAACAAAAAGAGTCTCTGTAAGATAAGTGAAATTCCTCAGAGGGTTTCTGCAGATCCGTACCCCCAAGAGTCATAATTATTGGCGTTAGCCGAGTTAAAAATACAGTATGTGTATTTATTTATTACATTTGTCTCCCATGTTGCCTCTCTCATAGATCTCAAGGTGCCATAAATGGGTTTTCTAGCTGATCAGTCATGAGGGTCCGAACCAGTTCTAGATCAGTATAGTTTTAGCGCAGCACCTGTATCATGTTGGTTTGGGTCCACACTCTGGGAACACAACCTCAAGAACACTTTCAACATATTAAGAATATAAAACCAATAATATACCAAATTGCAACAGTAGACAATTTGGTTATGTACAGTGTCATTTAGGCCAGCGGGTGGCGCAGCGGGTTAAACCGCTGAACCATAAGCTGTCGATCGAAAGGTCGGCAGTTCGATTCCCGCGACGGGGTGAGCTCTCGTTGCTTGGCCAGCTCCTGCCAACCTAGCAGTTCCAAAGCATGTCAATGCGAGTAGATAAATAGGTACCGCTTGCGGGAAGGTAAACAGCGCTCCGTGTTCCAGCCGCATGCTACGCGCTGTGGCAAGGAGAGTCATGCCGGCCACATGACCACGGAGGCGTCTTCGGACAACGCTGGATCTTCGGCTTTGAAATGGAGATGAGCACCACACCCTAGAGTCGGACACGACTGGGCTTAATTGTCAGGGGTCACCTTTACCTTTTTTTTACAGTGTCATTTGGTGCACGAGTATCTTTGGATTGAATCTCAGTTTCATCCCTTTCCGCTTGTTTGTGTGTTTGTTTTCATTTTTTGTCCTCTCAAAAGAGGCGAAGTCAAAAGACCATCAAAAGACCATCACAGGTTGCAAGCCATAAGCAACCTCCTGGCTTTAGAAGTAGGTTTTCTCTGTGCCGGTGCAAGGGAGTGACAACAGGAAACAGGTTGTTTTTATTTATTTTTATTTATGTTTCACCTTTTTATTCCACCCTTCCTCCAAGGAGCTCAGAGTGGTATACATATTTCCTCCCCTCCTTTTTGTCCTCACAACAACCCAGTGACGTAGGTGGGACTGAGAGATAGTGACTGGCCCAAGGTCACCCAGGAAGCTTCATGGCTGAGCGGGGATTTGAACCTGGATCTTCCAGGTGTAAGTCTGACTCCCAAACCACTACACCATCCTGCACATTATCTGTGCCAGGTGCAAGGGAGTGACAACAGCAAACAGGTTATCTTGTTTTCTGTGTGCTCTCGGAGGCATCTGGTGGGGCCACTGTGAGATACAGGAAGCTGGACTAGATGGGCCCTTGGCCTGATCCAGCAGGGTTCTTCTTATGAAGTGCTACCAGGGTCCAAAAACGAGGACTTCTGATTTAAAAAGAAGAACGTATTGCAATTTGAAGGGGGGGGAATCACCTTGGTTCTTTCTGGCATCATTTTGTTGCAGGATATTTAGGAATGAAACATGGGCTAGCTGGTTCATTAATATACATTAACCAATTGCAAACACTCTGACTGAGAAAGAAAGCTGTTTGCTTTTCCCCTGAATGCCAGTCGCTCTTTAAATCCCTGCTTTCTGCTCTTCGGAGGTTTCACACAGTGGACAGATCCAGTGCGGTGGGAGAAGGTTATAGGTACTGTAAGTTATATTTAGCTAAAAATAAGCCGGCAGATCCCAGGCACTTCTGCTATGCTATAAAAAGACTGCATATGCTTGGTGCAGGTTTTCTTAAGGTAAGGGACAAAGCTTGCGATACTCGAAGGCAGATAGATTCGCCCATATGGGTAGGCGGTCTCTCGCTGATGATTTTGCAGACAGAAATTGCCCATCTGCACTGTTTGCAGGTGTTTTGAATGATTATATTATTAGCTCTGTCTGTTCAACTTTGCTTTTTTATGGTGGCTTTAGTATTGCAGTAAATAAAAAAAAAAAGAAATATATAAGCAGCCATCTGCTTCCCAGTTTCTGACTAGCGTTCTTTGTCAAGAAAGAAAAAAAAGAAGTTGCCGATTTTTATCTCCTAGTTCTGAAATGCTGGCAAAATGGGTAACACACACACACACACACACACACACACACACACACACACATGCATGCATGCAACAAAACCCCTTCTTCTTCCCCCCAACCCCAAATTTCTGACTTGCATGTTAAATGGGAAGAGAATTTTTTTTGTCTTATTTATTATTTATGTGCCTGTGATTGATCTATTTAAATATACAATCAACCAAGCTCTGCATTCATTGATATGACGCCAGTGAGCGAAGGCACGGCTGCAAATTTACATCACGTTTTCTAAGACCGGATTCTCATTCCCAGAAAATTAGAAGGAATGCTGACGATGGAGGAGCTAATCCTTGTTATTTCCCAGTCATTGAAACCTGCAATGAGGACTTGCTCTTCCTATTATTGCTGCGATTCAAATCGATGCTTTCAGCTGTCCCTGAACTTTTGTCCAGGGTGTTGTCAAAGGTCTTAGCACTCTTGATTTGAATTTAACGTTGCATTTTATTCACCCCATTTTCTAATGGCTATTATTTCATTTATATCAAAGTTGGCACTTACTCACTTACAGCTCAATCCAGCGCAAGGATCCGGCCGGCGGCCCATGGCCGCCCGCCAGATCCTGAGCCCCGGCAGCCTTTCTGCCGCCAGGCCGGAGGTCTACTCGGGGAAGGGGACACTCGTCCCCTTCCCCAGGTGTAACGCCAGGCCGGCCCGATCGGCCTCCTCGGTTAGAAGAGGCCATGTAACGGCCTAGGTCAGTGTTTCCCAAACTTTTTCGACCTGTGGCTCCCTTGACCATTGGCGACCATTGTCCGCGGCTCTCCGTTACATTATGTTGATGCCTGCCAATTGGCATTGCACTGCTTTCCGAGAGGATTCCGTGGCACTCCGCGGCTCCCCTGGCTGGTATCCGCGGCTCCCCTGGGAGTCGCGCCTCCCAGTTTGGGAACCACTGGTCTAGGGCTATGCAGTCCTCTCCCTACACCGCCCCCAGAAATGCCATTTGTCCTATAGAAATTCGTTTGGTTTCCATGAACGTTTCTCAGATGTTCCTCCTTGTGAGGAACTCTAAAATGCTTCACATTTCACTCCTATTGAAATGTAGGTGCAATAGCTGACTCATGTCAGTGGGTAGTGGGCAGGGAGACAAATCATTTATCCCGCCCGCCCCGCTACCGGAATGGCCCTGATCTGGAGCCAAGCGGTGGCAGGTGGCAGGGCAATGGCATGTTGCTCCGCCCCTGCCCCACTGACGCGGGTCCAGCTACGTTACTTTGTAGGTGCCAACCTGAATGTTTATCCCCGTAGTCCAGCTAGGCACTCAGAGATCCAACTACTGCAAAGCAGGACTAAATGACCCTTAACATTTGCTTCTAGATCAGGATCTGAAATGAGCCAAGGTACCTTATTAAACTCTAATGGAAATATTGGAGAGTCATGGCTTGTTGTAGGGGAGAAAAAGCTTTCTTGGCCATATGCTTTTGAATGGTGGATGCAGTGCGGGATATTGGACGAATTTGATGAGGATTAGGGTTAGCTCTGTTGAAAACAGAAGTTCTTCAGGAAGTCATGTATCTGGGCTATTACCGCAAGCGTCATACGAATTGAGAAGAAACAGGAGAATGATGAGTAGTGTCACTTTGCGGTGGCCTTAGGATACTATATTCATGAATGAATGATCAGAAACCTTTAGCTACTTCAAATATTAGCAGAGCTTTATTTAGCAAACCCTACAGTCATACTTGCAAGTTCCTGTTTCTTTCTTTTTGGATCCCATTTCCTGTGGGAGAGCATCCTTCTCTAAAAGTCATGGGATGGGAAGACTCTCCTTCTTCAAAGAACATTGTAATAGCCATAACCAAAAGTTAATGTAAGGATTAGGCTTTTCTCAGCTGTGAACATGGAAATATGTAACTTTCCCCCCAATGCTCATCAAGATTTATGTGGGAAAGTTCTTTTCCCATGGTGGAAAATAAAACAATTTGTCTTACATTTTTGGAGGGGTTTTTTTTTGTTTGTTTAGATCACACAAAACAATTCAGTGGTCTACTTCAGAAGATTTTATGTCAAGGATTGAGGAACCATTGTCTCATAGTCCAACCATCATCAGCATTTTCTGGTTCAATCACTTTAGTATTGTATCACAGAACCTATTCGCTATCCTGTCACTCAAATCCCTGGATCAATTCATTGTTATAGTCAGGGCGATGGTGTTCCCAGTAGCAATGTATGGGAGAGTTGGACCATAAGGAAGGCTGAGCGTCGAAGAATAGATGCTTTCGAACTGTGGTGCTGGAGAAGACTCCTGAGAGTCCCTTGGATTGCTAGGAGATCAAATCAGTCAATCCTCAATGAAATCAACCCTGACTGTTCCCTGGAAGGACAGGTACTGAGGCTGAAGCTCAAATATTTTGGCCACCTAATGCAAAGAGAGGACTCTCTGGAGAAGACTCTGATGCTGGGAAAGATTGAAGGCAAAAGGAGAAGGGGAAGGCAACGGATGAGATGGTTAGACAGCATCACCGATGCAACGAACATGAAAATGAGCGAACTCAGGACGATAGTGGAGGACAGGAAGGCCTGGCGGGATATGGTTCATGGGATCACGAAGGGTCGGACACAACTTAATGACTGAACAACAACAATTATTTGTTTTATGGTCCCAGCATAGGGCTCACTCCACCAGCAGTGCTCCTAGGACTGGTGGGAGACTCCATGTGGAAAGCACAACAATGCTGGTCAAGAACCCCTGGGAATGAGGAAGGGCACAATGGGAGAAGCCTTCCCAGCAGCTGAATTATATCAGGTAAACAGGAGAGCGAATGCCACGCTTCCCCCAACTTTCCTTGTAGAAAAGTTAACCTTTTCATTCTCCACTTGCTTGTCTTTGGCCATTGCTTTAGCTGTAGGCTTACCAGATCTCCAACCGGGACAGATTGCTAGACCTTTAGGAGAAGGAATGTGGGCAGGTGCAGCTTGTTAAACCTTAGAGCACAATCCTAGGCATGTCTACTCAGAAGCAAGCCCTATTGTGTTCAGTGGGGCTTGCTTCTCAGTAGACATTCCTAGGATTGTGCTCTAACAAGCTACTAGTCCCTTTGCTAGGCTGACCAGATCTCCAACCGGGACAGAGTGCTAGACCTTTAGGAGAAGGAATGTGGGCAGGTGCAGCTTGTTAAACCTTAGAGCACAATCCTAGACATGTCTATTCAGAAGCAAGCCCCATGGATGCCTAGGATTGTGCTCTAAGGTTTAACAAGCTACACCTGCCCACATTCCTTCTCCTAAAGGTCTAGCACTCTGTCCCGGTTGGAGATCTGGTAAGCCTATTTAGCTAAGACAGCGCATATTTGTCATGGAGCTCCAGCACTTGAACCTAAGATGAGCTAAGAATTGAAGCTAGGCTAGAGAGTTATGAGGGAGTGTCTACCCAACAGGACCCATGAGAGGGGAGTAAAGGGGTAAATTGTACCGAGGCCCAGGGTCAAAAGGGGGCCCAAGAGCCAAAGGAGGCAGCCCAGAATTTTCCTGGGAGCTCAGCTGGTCTCATGGAGAGTGAAAGATTATTGGCCTACTGGGTGGGTAGAACTGGACACCACATTGGGAAGCCTGGTAGACCTCAGCTCCAGAGACTTTTTTGACCATAGCTTCTGTTGCCAACACTGCTCATGCACACATATAAGAACATAAGAGCCCTGCTGGATCAGGCCAAAGGCCCATCTAGTCCAGCTTCCTGTATCTCACAGTAGCCCCACCAGATGCCTCAGGGAGCACACAAGGCAACAAGAGACCTGTATCCTGTTGCCACTTCCTTGCATCTGGCATTAAGAGATAGCCTACTACTAAGACCAGGAGGTTGCTTATCCCCATCATGGCTTGTAACCTGTGATGGACTTTTCCTCCATAAATCCGTCCAATCCCCTTTTAAATGCATCTAGGCCACGTGTTCCTACATGTGTCATGAAGATACACACAATAACTCAAATTGAACCAAATTGGTGGAATTAGCATGGCGCAGCAGGTTAAACCCCTGAACCATGAGCTGTCGATCAAAAGGTCGGCAGTTCGATTCCCGCAACGGGGTGAGCGCTCGTTGCTTGGCCAGCTCCTGCCAACCTAGCAGTTCCAAAGCATGTTAATGCAAGTAGATAAATAGGTACCGCTTGCGGGAAGGTAAACAGCGCTCCGTGTTCCAGCTGCATGCTACGCACTGCGGCAAGGCGAGTCATGCCGGCCACATGACCACGGAGGCGTCTTTGGACAACGCTGGCTCTTCGGCTTTGAAATGGAGATGAGCACCACACCCTAGAGTCAGACAGGACTGGACTTAATTGTCAGGGGTCAACCTTTACCTTTTATAGAGCAAGAGGGCAAAATCATCAGTGTCTGACAGTTTTGGGATCACTGACATGGGTGAGTGATGCACACAACCTCAAAGTGCCTCAAATGAGGCTAATAGTCACCACGAGACAGCTTTTCAAAAGATAGAGTTTATTAACGAAATGTAGATATAGATAACATGTAAAAATAGTGTTTACTTTCAAGTACTTTGCTTAGGAGATCAGTAACAGAGATTTAAATGGTTGCAGGTGAAAGAAATACTTGTAGATAATTGCAGTTAAACGGCAGCAGTTAGTTGGAGAAGAGGGTGGGATAATTTGGTTCTCTTCCCCAGTCAGCCCACAGAAGGAAACAATTCAATGGAGGCTTTTAGGACAGATCACCAGTCCTGTTCTGTTCTGCTGGGCAGGGTTTGAGTACGAAGTTCTTCCTGAGCAGCAAGGGCAGGGCTGCAAGGTTCAGGTTCCAGTGGAGGTCAAACAAATCAAAGAGGTGCTCCTTTCAGCCAAGAAGGTAGCCCCTCCGAGGGTGAGGGCAGCCACCAGAGGAAGAGGGCTTAGCAAAAAGGCAAGCAGAAATGTGGAGGCTTTCAGCAAAGAGGAAAGTACCACCAAGATGGAGGGAGTCTCTATGGCAGTGGTTCCCAACCTTTTTAGCACCAGGACCCCCTTTTGTAGAAAGACAATCTGTTGGAAACCCCCCCCCCCAAGACCTAGGACCAGAAGTGATGCCAGTAAACAGGAAGTGATGTCATTGTTTTTAACAAGTTATACTGTTTAATAAATCACACTTTTAAAAATAAATCATAATTTTAAAGTTGTACTCATAAGCAGTCCCATTTTGGGGGAGGGGAGGAGTGTCCTGATATGAACAGAGATGCTAAAAGGCAAGCAGAAAATAACACAAGGTAAGCAAACAAGCCCCAAGAGAGCATCAGACACTTCTTTCTCTGTTGGGGGGGGGGGGGAAGAAGTGAGCCTCCATCTTGGGTGTGGCCATCCAGTTGACATCCCACGACCCCCCAGGAACCGATTTGCGACCCCCTTGGAAACACTGCTCTATCAAAACACACAGCATGGACACACAGACTTTTGCTTCCCAGAGCAGGGATAATTGTAGAACTTTTTGCATAAAGGAAACCAAGCATTTCTGGTAGACAAAGGAGCTCCTGAACTTGATTGAATTTGACTGTGTCCTTCCAGGTGGACACAGAGGCTCGATTGCTCTCCCACCAGAGAGGTTCTGAGAGACAAGAGACATGGCAGGGTGTGTGTTGCCCTCAAGCTCAGGTAGTTGTTGGGATGGAAATCTGAAAAGCTTCTCCAGGTGGCCTAGCCACTGGGCAAGTTAAACTTTATTATGCAGCAAGACTTATGTTTGCAGCAAGACTTGTCGGACTGAAGCACCCCAAATTTGCAAGACTTTAGGAAGGAGGCATACAGATGTCCTCAGCATTACAGCCAAGGCATCCCTCCTAATGTCCCTCGATAATGCCAAAGAGGAACCAAGATGGAGGTAGTTTGGACTGAACACGTGTCAGGAAAGCGAAGGTCCACAACACTGCCCTCCCCTGCCCCATTTTGCCACCACTCCTTTGGTAAGGGGCCCAAGAGAAACTTTGTGCCCCCTGATAAAATTCCTCTCCTCTCAGAGGCCCTGGAACAGGGCGTACACAAGGGCCTGAAATGTTGTGCTGAGTTCTGTTCCACTTCCTTGGCAATACATCAGCCTCCATCATTCCTACTTGTTCCTACTTATATTGGAAAAAGGGGAACAGAGCAGAAGAGGAAGTGTGGAGGAGAGGAGACTGGTGGGTTAGAAGTTGATTAACCAGCTCGTTGATTTTATCAGGCTGCAATCCTATCCACGCTTACCGGTACCTGGGAGTAAGTCATATTGACTACAATGGGACTGACTTCTGAGCATAGGATTGGGCTCTCAATCAATGAAACCTGCATGCATTTGTGTCTGGTAGGCTTACCAGATCTCCAACCGGGACAGAGTACTAGACCTTTAGGAAAAGGAATGTGGGCAGGTGTAGCTTGGTAAGCCTTAGAGTATAATCCTAGGCATGTCTACACAGAAGCAAGCCCCACTGAACACAATGGGGCTTGCTTCCGAGTAGACATGCCTAGGATTGTGCTCCAAGGCTTAACAAGCTACACCTGTCCTGTCCACATTCCTTTTCCTAAAGGTCTAGCACTCTGTCCCGGTTGGAGATCTGGTAAGCCTATGTCTGGGGGAAAAAGCAAGAGTTGAAAGACAAAAGGCATACTACCCTATGCCCTTCATGTGTTGGATAAGATATGTTACCAGATATATTACCAAACACATTAGCAAGAAAAACTAGCCTGAGGGGGCCCTTCGAAGCCAGAGGGGGGATTGGGCCCACAATCCTACAAAGGGGAGGGGGAGAGAGAGAATACAGTGTAGGAAGCTGCCTTATACCAAGTCAGAACAGATGGAGGCCAGGCTAACTAGGAGGCCAGGTCTACCGGGCAGGAAGATCTGGGTGCCACATCAGGAAGCCTGGTAGACCTGGGCTCTGGAGACGTTTCCGGCTGTTGCTGCCCTCTCCCTGCCCCGTTTTGCCCTCTCCCCCTTTGAGAAGGGCCCCAAAAGCAACTTTGTACCCCCTGATAAAATTCCTCTCAGAGGCCCTGCTACCCAAGCCTTGCCACCCTGTTCAGGCATACTATCTCCAGTTCCAGCGATTGACTCCAGGATCTGTGGATGAGCAAAGACACATGCCAGGTTTGACCAGGATATGACCACCCATGATTCCATCCTGGCCCCAAGAATGCCAACCTGTGTGTTGCTCCAGCTGGACAAAACCTGCATGATTGAGTTGCGTGTCAAGATTTCTCTTGCTCTCGTTTTTTTTTTCCCCTCCCTCGTGTTTTAGTTGCACGCCATCAAATTGCAAAATAAATAAATAACATAACATAAATTTGGAAAAAAAGCCAAAGGAATAGATTTTATTTTAAATGGCTGCAAATAATCATATTAGTCATAATTGTTATTACTTCTCCTTTGGGGATCAATTGTTATCAACACTCCAGCCTTTTGTTTCTCTTCTGGTACTCCGGGCTATGTAGCAATTTGTAGAGATACCAGACCATAGGCTGAATCAATGTCCTTAGGGTTATGAGATATTGCTAAATATCGAAACAAAAATCCCAGTGTTCCAGTTCTTTAACTTCACTGTGTTTAATTAGCCATTCCAATTAACCTTCCTCTTGTGTTCCCTTATGTTTAAAGGGCTATATCAGAAGTAATGTAGAATTATGACTAGATTTTTTTTTTTTTAAGAATGAGACGCATTTTCCAAAGATTTCCCAAAGTGCATTACAATTCGGACTCACCACTGAATCTATGGTGCACAAGCGACTGAACCCTTAAGACTTCTGCATGGATAAAATCATGCTGCATGTTCCATGTGCAGCTACACAATTCAATGGGTAAGAAATGGGCAATCATAACCAAGATTTTGCCCCTTTCATACATAGCGCAATCCTGTGTAACCTTGAACCGGTGTAACAGTCAGTGTGTGTGTGTGTGTGTGTGTGTGTGTGTGTGTGTGTGCGCGCGCGTGCATGGATCTCCTCTCCCCAAAAAATTCATTCTAATTTATTTCCAGTTCTAGCTGTTGATTTACAACAAATATAACTTTGCAGTACCTGCTATCAGAAAGCTGATATATGTGAACATGAAGAAGCCACATGAGGGTTGATACGGATGCTGATGATGAACGCACATACGAGGAAGGTTTTGTCCAGGTTTTTACTGCTATTGCAGTTGCATTAAGACAAAATAAAATGGAAGCATTCTATATACTACATTTCTCTGTAACACTTCCAGAGTGGTTGCCTAGGTCTGTAATTCCCAGGTTTGGATTATGAAGTCTGGAGGTTTAAAAAGATTGCTTCGAATACAAGGGCGTGTTACAACCTTTTCCAGCTCCCCGCTGGTTTCAGTATTAATCCAAACCAGAGAAGATCTTAACTCTTACATCCGCCCCACGAACCTATCCATCTGCCTCAGAATTGGTTCAGATTAAGTAGAGCAATTTCCTTATTTTGGGAGCACAGTGAGTGGGAGACTGAGCATGGAAGGCGAATGCCAGAGAGAAGCCAGACTGTGAATGAAACCATCTGGAATGAAGACTTTCTAGGAAAGATTAGAACTTTTGTATTGTAAAAAAACCCTTTGGGGGTTTAGATAGCCTGCCTACATGAACCGCCTTGAATTAAAGTTGGAGGAGAAATCTGATGACCAAGAAAGGTGGTATATTCCCTGGAAGGACAGGTACTGAGGCTGAAACTCAAATATTTTGGCCACCTAATGCGAAGAGAGGACTCTCTGGATAAGACTCTGATGCTGGGGAAAACTGAAGGCAAAAGGAGAAGGGGAAGGCCAAGGATGAGATGGTTAGACAGCATCACCGATGCAACCAACATGAAAATGAGCGAACTCAGGAAGATAGTGGAGGACAGGAAGGCCTGGCGGGATATGGTTCATGGGATCATGAAGGGTTGGACACAACTTAACGACTGAACAACAACAAAGTGGTATTATTATTATTATTATTATTATTATTATTATTATTATTATTATTATTATTATTATTATTTGAAGCAAAATGGCACTGAAGCAGCAGAATGGAATCAACAGACTCAAAACAAGAAAGATGAGCCTGAAAGGGGTGGGGCGGAAAATCAGCTTCCCCCAAAGCTCTGTTTCCAGCCTGAAAATCAAGCACAAACGTTGAGCACACTCCCAGTTCAGGTATGCCATTTCCCAATTCAGATACACAGTTTCTACACCATGTGATTTATAGGCATTTGTAGATCAATGATAGGAAGAGAGAGTTCTGCCTGCAGAGGGCCATAGGTTCGATCAGGAATATTTATTTTTGTAGGACCATACAGTATTTGCTTATCTCCTAAAGCAGTGGTTCTCAAACATTTTAGCACCGGGACCCACTTTTAAAAATTACACTCAATCTGGACCCACCTAGCTTTACAAGACCTAGCGTTCAAACATTTATCTCCCTATATTTACACAAGCTTGCAAACTGCAGGAGCTCAGCTGTTTGCAGGGTAATTAGCAGCTATCTTGCAAACTGCAGGAGCTCAGCTCTTTGAAGGGCAATTGGCAGCTATCTGATTTTTGAATAGCCTCAGGGATTGTGGCAATTACTTATCTGATCTTTCCATCACCTGGGACCCACCAGAAATCAGGTTGCGACCCACCAAGTGGGTCCCAACCCACAGTTTGAGAAACACTGTCCTAAAGATTTCTGCGAGAGGGCACATCCTTGGTGCATGTTACAAATGAAGATCCAGGATAAGTCTATTTTGGAAAACAAGAAAACTTTCTGAGAGAGAGAGAGAGAGAGAGAGAGAGAGAGAGAGAGAGAGAGAGAGAGAGAGAGAGAGAATCCTTCACTTCAGGCAGGCCTTAACGATACACTGGATTAAGCTCATTGCTAATTAGACACAATTGTGAAGTACAATTATTTATGAACCTTCAATGGGCCGAATTCATGAAAGGAATAATGAGTACATATTTTCCTTTTGTAGAATATTAATGAAGAAATGGCATTGCTATTCATTATTAATCTACTTTCAAACTGCAACGTACACTTCCAGTGGCACATTCCAAATCTCTGTATCTGCAGAAATAGCAGCTTTGGGTGCTGGTGATGGAGCAGTAGCGACGACGTATCTGCAAAAGAAGAGATGTGGCAATTGGAGTGATTTGGAGCAAGGGGAGTGATTTTTATGGTTCGAAAGAACTAAATAGCAAAGGTGAGCTAAAGACCCCCCAAACCCAAAATGGTGTAATGAAGTGAAAAACAACTTGCTTTGATTCTCTTTCAGAAATCTGACACAGCTTTTTTCTTTTTTTCCTTAACATTTATATATGCACACACACACACACACACACACACACACACACACACACACACACACACACCAGGGACGTGCGGTGCAGGTGAGGCAGCCTCGCCCCATCATCGCCCACCGAAAAGAGCTGTAGCCTAACTGTGAGATTGCACACGCAAATCCCTGACACACACAGACAAGATAGGTTTGATCTCCTAGAGGCATTTGAAAATGGTGTTTATTGTTTTGTAATTTTATTGAATTAAAATGCGGTGTTTTTTTATTCCCAGGTTCAAATTATTAAGCATCAATATCAGGTTTAGTATCATTACACTGCAATATTCAATGCAAAAACAACAAATTATTCAATTTTTTCTAACTGGAAAAATAATATTTCAACCAGATGCATTCCACAACCAGTAGAGAGTAGATCATTTGGTTCCAATTCTGTTTGAAACTGGTGTTTTGTGTTTTTTGCTGGTTGGAAAGGTGGTGTTTTGCATTTTTATAACAAAAACAGCTGGCTAATCAGCTGGCCGAAAGACTAGGGCCAGCCGCCGCTGCACACTCACAAACGGGAAGTAAACAGTGGTGATGTCACCACCGATTACTTCCAGGTCTTCCGGCACTCGGGGGGGGGGGTGCCTCCATGAGGAGTCACCGCCCCGGGCAGCCAAAGAGGTAGCTATGCCCCTGCCAGCCACTTCTAGTTTCCTGCTTCAGGGCTAGTAACTTAGTTTTAAACCCTCACCCCTCAGCAGACCCTCACCCCTACCCACCTCTCAGCTCGCATCATGCATTACACTCCAGCCTGTAATCTTCACTCCTCCAGCTTCAACCATTTAAAGATCTTGTTCCTCAACTGACTCTGTCCTTTTTCCCTGGCTGCTCCATAAGAACATAAGAAGAGCCCTGCTGGATCAGGCCAAAGGCCCATCTAGTCCAGCTTCCTGTATCTCACAGTGGCCCCACCAGATGCCTCTGAGAGCACACAGCCAACAAGATAACCTGTTTCCTGTTGTCCCTCCCTTGCACCTGGCACAGAGAAAACCTACTTCTAAAGCCAGGAGGGTTGCTTATGGCTTGTAACCTGTGATGGTCTTTTCCTCCATTAATCTATCCAACCCCCTTTTAAAGGCATCTAGGCCAGGTGCCATCACCACATCCTGTGGCAAGGAGTTCCACAGATGAATTACACGCTGGGTAAAGAATTTTTTTTTCTTTTGTCCATTCTAACTCTCCCTCCACTCAAGGCCTCCACTGTTAGATCTGCCTCTCTCCGCCATAGTCCCACTGTGAAGGGTTGGCCAAGCTATGCACCTTTAAGCCTCGATTCCCCATTGATAAAATGGAGGTCATCAGGACCTGCCTCCATTGTTGTTGTGAGAAATGTTATCAAGACGGCAAACCAGTTTCCAACTTTCAAAGAGACGATAAACAGGACTTAGTTTTGTCATCTGTAGAGCATGGCAGGCACCTCTAATATCCGTCCAGCACTGCAAGAATGAAACCAGGGAGAACCATCATTCTGGGTTAATTAATCTGGAATAAAAGTGTGTGATTGCCGACCTGTGCCTTTGGTCTATCATTGGGCTTCCATTTGTCAGAAACAAACTTCTTTATTAAACACAATAGTGCTGTGCGTAGCTGCTTTTCAACTCCTTAGGGAGCAGAGGACAATAAAGACAAGTCACACCGAAGGCTTAATTGTATATTTGAGGGTCAGCGGAAATTCCTGGTTATATCAATCACATGTAATATTTGAAACACGGTATAGTATAGTCCAACTTTTAGGCCTGATCGGAATGCGTCAGGTTCCCAAAGGGCTTCTTCTTCGTCTTTTTTCTCTCTCTGTACTGTCGCACAACAATAGATCTGTTATCGAAATTTTATCTCCTGGTGATATATTTTGATCATTAGGTGGGAATACTTGCCTGTCTTCTTACCAAGAATCAGAAACCCTGATAAATCTTGCTGAGTTTTCAGATTAATACAGGGGAAATTTAATTTGTTAGTCATGACTTCTTTTATTAGTACCTGCAGTTTGATTTAGTTTGGGAAGGAGAAAGGGAAAATGCTTTTTTGCCCGGTGGAAGGTGGGGAGTGTAGTCTGAGTGAAGGAAATATGACTCTCTTTTAGGGCTCTGGTACAGTTTGCTGCTGTAGAATGCATCTAAATGGGGGATAGAGACAGAATAGCAGTCAATGGTATATGCCACATGTGTTAATATGAACCCCACAATATTAATTTGAACCCCACAATATTTAACATCTAAATGACAGACTCACACCGGATTAATATTCATAGGGTTAGGGTTAGCTCTTTAGCTGGCTCGACTGAGGAGACAAAGGGGGCATGCCAGATGTGAACAGCATCTGGCGTAAGTCACCTGTGCCAAGGTACCACTGTCACACACCAGCCCTCCCCCATTCTGCCCTCCCCATCCTGTGTCCCCCCCCCCGCTGACCTACCTGAGTTAGTGGGCCTTCTCGTTGACCTGCCACCTCTTGGGGTTCGGGGGGGGCTCTATTTTATTTTAATTTCTTGTCTTAATTGATGTTCATGATGTTTCCTTTGGCTCCGTATTGGTCACTTTTGCACCGGTCTGTGATTGCAATAAAGATTATTGATTGACCCGCCACGCCGCGTGGAGCAGCACACCACATCTCAGAGCTCTGCCGGAGTGCCTTTTGCGACTGCCGTAAGCCAGGAACTACTGCCAGCCCAGAACCTTTGTTCCAGCAGCAGTGAAGCCCAATCGGATTGGGCTGTAAGTCAACGTAGAGTCTCTCACACTAGAGCTTAACGTGGAACGAGTGGAGCAATAGGCTTGGACAACAGCAAGTTGGTGGGAGGGAGGGACGGTAACCTGATACTGGAACCACCGAGAGTTGTCAAGGACTTGAAAGAAGGAACCGTGTGCAATGACGGCCTTTCTCCCTGCATCCCCAGAACAGTCTTTTAACATTTATTTAAACAACGGGATGGAGGTACATGTATGTGAAATCAAAAAAGGGAGGTTTCGCATCTCCCTTCCCTTATAGCTTATTAAGCCCTGATGGGAGTCTCCTTCATCCCTAGCTATCATTCTGACAGCCTCACCAGCCAGCTGCTCTGGTCTTTTCTTCCACCGTCGCATCCAGCTGTTCTAAACTAGCACACGTGTGTGCACCAGAGCAATGCGGAGCAGGAAAACTTCCCTGCCATCTGCTGCAATAAGAAGACTGCCATCCGCTGTTAATGTGCTGACCTAGACAGCCACTAAGGGCTGCAGCCTGGCTCCGACCAGACCAGAGACGCCTGTAAAGGGTTGGTCCCAGAGATCCTCACTGTGGGCTGGTCTCAAGCGTTTCCTCTGCTTTTTCAACCAGTTTCCCAGGCCCTGGGGTAGACCGGTTTTGCATTCCTGTACATGAAACGTTTCGGCTGCTATCTCCGAATCAATTTTACACTTAATAAAGTTTAACGCGTCAACATTTCCCCCCCCCTTTCATTTCAAAACTTAAACAACAGGCATTTAAGATGATCGTTCTGTTTTCCTTCATGACCCACATGCTCCACTTTCAGACAAGTCCAACAGCATCCTCCACCGGAGTTTTCATTCGTTCACTAGCGAACACCTCCCTTTAGGGACATGCGCTCATATTTTCACGATTCTCTTTCCCCCACAGTGTTTTTACTGTTGCCCATAGAAAGCAACATCTGCTTCTCTGGGGATTTTTTTTCTCAGTTACATAGTTGGAATCGCTGTTTTTGAAAACTATTGGAGCTAAACTACAGAGATGTGATTACACTGTGTGGGGAAGGACGACGGCGGGCTGGTTTCGTTTCACGAATTTGAAGGAAGGGATGCTGCTGGATGCTGCTCGATACATGATACAAATAAATAATTGGGATTCTTTTTGAATATCTTCATTAAGGAGGAACAGGTTAACAGTGCACACCTATACCTCTTTACACAGAAGTAAGTCTCACTGTGTTCAGTGGGGCTTACTCCCAGGTAAGTGTGCACAGGATTGCAGCCTTCAGATCTTTGGCCAAGGAGCACTCTTGAACAAAGCACTTTGTCACTCCAAAGCCAGCCCCACAGATTATCTAGGCAAGATGTTACCAGAGCTTTGGGAACTACAACAAGGATGTCTCTGTCCAGGAGGAGCTACGGGGGGGGGGGGGGAGTGCTTCATGCTTCAGATCAATGGCTTTCCTGGAGGGGACACCACTACAGCACCGTGGTGCAAGGCATTACAGCGTACCTTGCAAACAGGTGTAACATGGCCCCTCCCACTCTCCTTCGGAGCCATTCCAGCGGTTGCCTTCACCGCCAGGATGGCTCCGGGGGTGAGTGGGAGGGGCCACATTACACCGGTTTGCAAGGCGTGGTGTAGCGCCTTGCACCATTTACGGTGCCGCACCCCTTCCAGGAATGCCACTTCTACAGATGTCACTTATGCCTCAAGAGACGGGAGCAGATCTAATCTCATTGCAAGAGGCCAGGATAATTCTTCAAACTGCTCCAAAATATCGGTGGAACAGAATGGATCCATGTCTCACAACTTTCTGAGGCTTACTGTGAGCTGTTGTGGTGGGGGATGGGTAGCATTGCCTGATGAATAAGTGTCCCTTTTTGATCAATTCACAAAACATAAATGGAGCAGTCAGTTCAATCGATCAATTAACACTGCCCTAATATTCGCCTTAATAGTCCTAATAAAACACAATAATTAATAACAAATGTGCAGAAACTAGTGAGGGTTGAAAATGCTTCTGTTTTCTTCATCAACGAATTTGCATGCCTTGAAATTTTCCATCTGTACTTTGGTGATATTTTGATTGGAATCAAAAGCTGTCAAAATGGTGCCAGAGACGAGCAAAAGTTGGCCCTCTCTTTAGAAAAAAAGAGGGTTCAAGAAACTGCAAACTGGTCAGCTTGATGGCAACACCTGGAAAGATCCTGGAACAGATGATTAAGTGGAATGTCTGTCAGCGCTTAGAAAGTAATGGGGTGATTTCTAGGAGCCAACATAGGTTCATCAAAAACAAGTACAGATGGGCCCCCATATCCACGGATTCGCTATCCACTGTTTCAGTTATCCACGGACCGTGGGGACACCCCCCCAGGCTTTTATTTTTTTTCCCAGTAAGCTTCGTTTCTTCCTTAAACAGGAGAAGCAGCCTCTGGCTGCTTATTGTAGGCAAGTAGAACAAGACTAAGTCCTAGAGTGGTTCTGCAAGGTTAACAGAAACCTTGCAGAGCCTCTCTAGGACTTACCGGTAGTCTCATTCTACTGGCCTGCAATGGAGTCTGCTTCTCTGTTTGTTTTAAGGAAGAAACAAAGCTTGCTGAAAGAAAAATAAGAGTGGGGGGCGTGCGCACGCCTGCCTGCAGGGGAGGTAGGGTGGGGGCCCCTCAGGAAACCATGGAGGGGGTGTTCGCTCTTATCCACGGTTTCAAGTATCCACGGAGGGGCCTGGAACATATCCCCAGTGGCTGTGGGGGGAGTACTGTAATGCAAGACTAATCTCATCTCCTCCTTTCATAGAGTGACTAGTTTAATAATCATGGAATGCCATGGTCATGGTATAATGAGACTTCTCAAAGCATTTGACAGAGTTGCCCATCATATCCCGGTGGATAACATGTTAAAATGTGGGCTAGGTTGTACTTCTGTTAGATGGATTCAAAGCTAGTTGAACCACCATTCTCAATGAATGCTAATAGAAAAACCTATCTTGATGTGCACAGTGGGCCCACTGGCAAGGAGGCCATAGCAGCCTCCCGTGTGCTGGTGGGCTGAGACACTCACCAGAGCAGGTACGGCTGTGCAGGGGGCTGGAGGGAGGTGGGGAGGGGATTGAATGGGTAGGAGTGGGTGGAACATGGGAGGGGTGGGTGGAACAGGGTGGTGATGGGGCAGGGAGGAGGGTGGATCAGGCCTGGGAGGGGGCAGGATTGGTAGCGGCGCACACTGAATCCCAAGCCCCTTCCTGTGCCTGATCTACCTGCATGGGTCAATGCAGACCTGCACCAGCTATCGAGCTGGTGCAGGTTCGAGTTGCCCTATAGCAGTTGCTGGTTTTACCCCGAGAAGACCTCCAGTAGCCCAAAATCCCCTGTAGAATGCAGCGGAAGGCATGCTGGCATGACCTTGCAGAGATTTAGGTAGGCTTGGGCTGTTAGGCTATAGTATTGTGAACTCAGTCCATGAAGGACTAGAAAGGTACTGTAAATGCCAAGAGCATGAATTGGGTCCAGAAGATCTAAGGCAGCCAACGTAGGCGCTGCAGACAGTGGCGTTCCTGCGGTAGGGGCTCGACAGTAAGTCGTGCCCTGACCGACTACTGCGTTCACGAACCGGAGCGAGGAGGCCCCGCCCCATGCCGTCGGAGCCATTCCGCACAGCGAAGCCGAACAGGCAGGGTCTCCTACCCGTTCAGCTTCGCTGCGCGGAATGGCTCTGGCGGCGAGGAGGCGGGGCCTCCTCGCTCCGGTTCGTGAACGTGGTAGTCGGTCGGGGCGCGACTTACTGTCAAGCCCCTACCACAGGATCGCCACTGGCTGCAGATCTAGTTGCATGTGACATGGTACAGAACTCCCTCAATTTGGGGACAAGGTTGAAGACCCAGGGAGGAGACAGATTGGGAGAAGCACCTGAAACTCCTGCATCGGGAGAATCCCGGGAGCCAGACCCTCCACCTTAGCCTGAAGACCTTGCTCTGCCTCAATCTTCAGAGCCTGGGAATTCACTTGGAGGGCCTGGCACATGAGCCAATATCCCCCAGCACCATCGGAATTGATGCTTGTTGAGCAAGAGCCCTTTAAGATAAAAAGGTTCTCAGAGGGAGGAGGCAGACTCAACCAACCAAACTACCTAATCACACCCACACACATATGCACAAACACATAAATACTGTTAGCGAGCGCCAGATCCTTACTGGAGCAACGTCATTCAGCTTGAGCTTGAACTCTTTTGTTTTCCCTCTGAGCTCTCCAAGGTCCTGACTGGCTACCAGGGCTCTCAGCTCAGATGGAGCTTCTGCTCCGGACTGATCCCAGCTTGGGGCAGGATAATACCTTTACACCTCCCTATCCTCACCAAGAGATGACCGCTATGGCATTCTGGCCAAGTTGCAACCTCTCTGTCATCTCCAAGGACAGCCGTCTCCAAAGCGCATTGCAACAGGCCATGCGTGAGGTTAAGAAGCATGGATCAGCATGTCAAGACCTCCCTGGTCTTCAAAGACCCTGAGTCCGCACAACACTTCCAAATGATCAAAGCTGCTCCTAGCCTTTCGCCTTGAACCCTGTGAAATATTTGCCAGGTTTCTGTGGGCTGCTTGCTACCTTTTCATCGCCTCTTGAAATGGCAGCTGATGGCAGCTTATTTTCCTTCTTTTTTTTCTTTTTTGCCAGGAAAAAAAAGTCCAAAAGCAGTAATTGTGGAAAGAAAAAGACATTTTCACCAAGTGGTTCTCAATTATCGCATCAACAGCCATACTCGTGTGTGTAAATTGTCTTTTTTTTATATTAAAAAATGCCCTCGAGTGTAAGAACCCTCTTCGGGATTGTTCCAAATGAAATATCTTATTTTCTCGAAAGAATGATGGTCCCTTGGGAACAGAATTGCCAAGAGTTGTAAGAAAAGCAAGGTGTTGCAATGTAATGTAACATTATGATTTAAAAGTGTTAAAAGTGTCTGATTATCATTTTCTTTTAAGTATTGTATGTATGTATCTGTTCATCCCATACGCTGCCGAAAATAAACCACAAGATAATTCTACCAACGGGAGACATGATGCTTCTGTATTAATGTGTTAGCCTTGGGCATCTTCATAAATTTGTCTGCGAGCATAATTGTAAATATATCTTTTATGTTTGGATCTGTTACAGGGTTTTTTTCCCCCATGCATGTATATCAAAATATTGAACAGAGCAAGTGCTTAAAGATGTAAGAGCTTGGGAAACTCCTTTATTTGCTTGGATACTTTTTTTAGGGAGATGGTAAGCTAATTTTGGATGGTTTTATGTGCCCGTAAGCTTGGCAGAGCACAACTCAAGCGGTTTTGAAGGGCACCCTGTCATACCAAGAGCCACACGAGGGATCCAAGGCTGTCCCATCTAGGGGACTGCCTGAGGCATTGCCGCAGGTGGTAGATTTGTGGGAAGCTTGCTGACTTCCATCAGCTTGCCTGCCTCAACCACTCATCCTCCATTGGCTTCCTGGAAACGAAGGCGGAAAGGAAGAGGAAGACAGAGGGGAAGAGGAAGCATGAATGATGTTCTAGTCCAGGGGTTCTCAACCCCTTTCCGGCCGAGTACCACCTCCGGCGCCACTTTCCTCCTGCGTACCACCGGAAGTGACTGGCGATGACATCATCGACGGTAACTCCTGGGTTTTGAAGGGCAGAAAATGCAGGTAGGAAGCTCTGGGCGGGTGGGAGGGCCCTTCTCAGCGTTCCCGAGAAGCTCAGTCAAAGGCAGGAGCCTCTCGGGAGTGAAAACATGGTGCCAAAAGCGCCATGTCGGAGCAGGGTTCCGGGAGGCTAGCAGTCTGAGGACCACCAGTAGTCGACCGGAGTACCACTGGTGGTACGAGTACCACTGGTTGAGAACTCCTGTTCTAGTCCATCACCCTCCTCTCCTCCACACGTCCTCTTCCACTTGGTTCCCCTCTTCGCAGAGGTGAAACAAGGGTGGAGCGGAGGCAAGTAGTTCTGCAAGACTCCGTTACACTGGAGTCAGCGGCCCCTCCCCCTTGCTGTTGGAGCCATTCCAGCAGCAACAGGGGAGTGTCCTGCGTGTCGCCTTTGCTGCCGGAATGGCTCCAACAGCAAGGGGGAGGGGCCGCTGACTCCAGTGTAACGGAGTCTTGCAGAACTACTTGCCTTTGCTCCACCCTTGTTATGCTTCTGTCTCTTCCCTTTTGAATCCAAAGGAGATACAGCAAGGCTGACTGTTCTGCATCAGTAACATTCTTAAGAGGTATTGTGAAGCATCTCTTGAAACGAAAATAGCCTATTATTCTTGTGGCAATTTAGCCGTGCATATCTCTAAGGGTGGGCCTTTGGTCCTTGCTGAAAGCCACCCCCCTCTCTACGGCAATTTGAAACGGCGCCCCCTGCCTGTGGCCTCCTTCCTAACTGCATCTCCAGAACAAGGGCAACGTTTTTGACCAACACAACATGTAATTATCTATTTGAGAGTGTTTTATTAGGAATTAGCAGCCTTCTCCCTATTTTAAACAAACATATTCATTTCACAGTGTGTTAAAAATAATTTTCTCTCCCCTCACTGTGTTTATCTTTTCCCCAGTAATATTTCACAGCTGAAGTCCTTCTCTTGGAGAGCTCCAGAAATACGACGAGAGTTTTAAAAAGCACAAAACCCCCACATAACCACCCAGCAATGGCAGTAACAACCCTTTCTCGTACACGAACAAAAATGTGTCCTTCCTATGTTTTTCGTCTTTCAAACAGATCTTCACTCATATATTTAGAAATAAAACAAATATAAATTATGCATTTCCCAACTTAATTTAAAATGCATTATGCACTGCTATGTTCTCTGGAATTAGTATTATTAAGGGGACAGATCTGTATGGATTAATTTTGAGTCAGTTTATTCACTTCTTTGTAATTCAATGGCAGAGAACATGTCCCCAGGTGTCAAATTATTATTATTTTTTAAACTGTAAAAACCACATACACAATATGAACCTCTTGGTTTTTATCAATTATTTATTTTTATTTTTATTACTTTTATTACTTTTATTACTTTTATTATTATTATTATTATTATTATTATTATTATTATTATTGTTGTCCGCAGCTTGTTGACGTGCTGCATTTTTTTTCACCTCTTGGAAAGTTAACCACAGCAAAGTCAAACTGTTTCGTTTGCACTAGGCTTGACTATTCACACAGGCTAGGATCCAAAGAACAATAAGTAGAAGGAAGAAACAGCTCCGTGAACCCAAGCACTAGCGGAAGTGCTAGCGGAAGCACCCCCAAACACTAGCGGAAGACTGGTTGCAGTGCAGAGCTACCAATGTATCAAGGGTTGCATTGCAGCGTGAGAAATGGGGTGGCAATTGTTCAGTGGCGTTGCACATAATGAAGGAACCCGGTTCAGTTCTTGGGGTCTCCAGGGGAAGCTCGGGAAAGGCCTGTCTGAATCATTGGTGAGTAGCGGAAATGGACAGCCCAAGCCTACCCAAATCCTGTGTGGCGCTGCAGCGGCGCCAGCACAGTCTCTGCTGCATCCCGCGATGGGGGTAGTGGTGGCTGCTGGAAGCCTCCTCGGGGTAAGGGGGCATTTGTCCCCTTGCCTTGGAGTAAACACCAGTAGCTAATATGGGTCAACTCGAACCTGTGCCAGAGATATTGCCGGAGCAAGTCTGCATTGACCTGTGCAGGCGGATCAGGCCTGCAGATTGGATTCAGCGGGTGCCTCTACCGCCCAGCCAGCCCCCGATCTTCCCACCCACCCCATCTCCTGCCGTTCCGCCCTCTCCTCGCCTTGTTCCACCCCTCCCTGTCCTCCCCCTCACTGTTCCACCTCCTGCAACAGACCTACCTGCTCCGGCAGGCCTCCCAACGTCCGCCGGCATGCACGGGAAGGCACACCGGTTGCTTGCGCTGCCGCAAAGCACTTTATGGCTGTTTTGTGGCAGCCTACACTAGCGGAATGCACTACTGTTAGGATTAGGCCATAAGAGCAGCTCAGCTAGATGGTCTCACATCTGATTCAATACGAGGCGGCTTCTGATCCATGAGGAAGATAGATGTATGTAGTGTATAAACTCTAATGTGCCGTAACAAGACTTTGCGAAGAGCTTGTGCAAAATCTTGCAGTCAGAGATCCCGTTATTGATTTGGGGTGACCTTTTTCTCACGCCATGCTCTTCCATGAAGTCGGAAACAGCCCTTCCACCAGTAGAAGGGCAGCTTTGGGTCCAAACCATTGTATTTAGCTCTGCAGCATGCGAGTGTGACCCCCAATGATTTGCAAACATCTGTGGAACTCCTTGCCACAGGATGTGGTGATGGCACCTGGCCTAGATGCCTTTAAGAGGGGTTTGGATAGATTCATGGAGGAAAAGACCATCACAGGTTACAAGCAACCTCCTGGCTTTGGAAGTGGGTTTTCTCTGTGCCAGGTGCAAGGGAGTGACAACGGGAAACAGGTTATCTTGTTGTCTTGTGCTCCCTGAGGCATCTGGTGGGGTCACTGTGAGATACAGGAAGCTGGACTAGATGGGCCTTTGGCCTGATCCAGCAGGGCTCTTCTTATGCTCTTATGTTCTTATTCCTATTCTCCTTCCTAACATTTGCGGATATGTGAAGTCCCCTCTTGCAACGTAGGGTTTGTTTCCTCTTTTTTAAGGAAAACATTGTACTCAATCCTCATTTGCACTTATTGTTTTAGGGCACCCGTTCTTTGAGCTCTGCCGTTTTAAATTGTTGCTACTGCTGGTCTTGTCCCCCTGCCTTAAGCTGCATGAGAAAATCGAGTGTGCATTCTTAATTAGTCTTCCTTAAACAAAATATCCTTTCATATGCACTAATAAAGACAGAGGATCATTTCTCTCTGGTTTAAATAACTGCTAGCTGTTGTATAAAATTGTAAGAGACATGATGCAGATCAAGATGCCTGGTTGAAGTGGAGAAGAGGAACAAGGAGTGCCATAATAAGCAGATTTTAATGATTTACTATAAATCAGCATTTTTGCCCTGTCAGGGAGATTGAAGAGGCAGACAGCTCTTCACATGTCTGCCTAGCAAATGCCTTCCTGATGAATCATGTGCTTTGAATCACTGATCACAACATTCAAACAGCACATCCAAATAATGAGGAAAACATTTCTGCAGCATCCGTACGGCTGGCCTAAAATGCCAGGAATATGTGTTTTTACTGGCATGGTCGTTAAACTCTCATGCTGATACTATGTCTGTTTGAAGGAGGGTAATAATAGGTACATATTCCAGGTTAGCTCCAAGTCACAACCCCGCACCCCCCCCTCCAGCTATGCTGTTACACATGCAGAGAAATGAGGTCGTAAAATGGACTGTGCCATTTCAGAGTGTAGATAGGAGGGGGAACATTCATGATTGTTCCCTTCCACCAACAACTCCCTGCAAGTAGAAAGCTAGTTGCACAAGGAGTAGGCTGGACGAGAACCTTTTGACCTGATGTGCTAGTTTTTGTTTTTAATCTCTTTACAAGGAGATTACAGTCTCTTTACTGTCTGATCAGGTCTTCTGCATAACATCTTGGCACATCAGCTTGTATGCATGCAAGATGCATTCAGAAGACTTTCAGCCCAATCCTATTCATTCCCCCCCCCCAGTCATCGCAGCGATAATATATTATATTATATATATAATTTGCATGGCTCCATGCTAAGTAATCAAACAAAGGGGTGGAGTAAGGGTAGGTGCTTCTTTTCAACTAAATCACATTAGTCCTTATCCACTGTATCTCTGAACTGGGACCCTGAAGTGTAAAGCTGTGATCTTGTCTACACCAGGGGTTCTCAACCTGTGGTACGGGTACCCCTAGGGGTACGCGGACCTCTTGCTGGGGGTACGCCAAGCCCTGCCCCTTATCTGCCCCATCAGCAGCTAATTAAGTGTTAATTAACATGGATTTTAAATTTTAATTATTTTCGGAGCCCTTCTGTCTCTCTGATTTTGGTTTTGGGCTTATTTTTTTACTTTGGAAAATGTATTTTGGTGGGGTGGGGGAGGGAGGAGCTGATTTTGGGAAGTGTGACTTGGAGAAAAAAAGAGAGAGATCCTTGCATGTCTGTCTGTCTGTCTGTCTGTCTGTCCTCTCTCTCTCTCTCTCTCTCTCTCTCTCTCTCTCTCTCTCTGTCTCACACACACACACACTCACACACACACACACACACACACACACACACACACAGTTAAATAAGACATTTTTCACATTTAAAATTGTTAATTAGCAGGGGATACTTCAGTTAGCAGTTAATTAGCAGGGGGTACTTCAGAAAATTGGACCATGATAGGGGGTACCCGGGCCTCCAATGGTTGAGAGCCCTTGGTCTACACGATGCTCGGCATTTGACCCAGCTCAAATGACGTATGGGTGGTAGTTCTTTTTTTTTCCTAGCTGTCAAAATGAACGGGCTCCAGAAACATAGCTGAAAGATACGCTATGTTCCTCTCAGAGGGAATGACCTTTAGTACAGGTGGATTCTCTTCTTTTCTGTTTCCTGACTCTCCCTGTAGAACAGGAGTAATGGCGTTCAGGGGAAATAAATATCTCCTGTGCTATGTTCTGAATCTGAGTTTTCATGTTACAAACACATTCCAAGCCATGCAGCCGGATCCCTCCCATGCCTATTCAGATGTTAGTCACACCGATTTCAATTTATTTACAATATTTCTATCCCACCTTTCTCCCCAAAGGGACCCAAGGCGGCTATGGACCTTACTTCGAAATACATGTGCACAGGATTGCAGTCTGAGCTTCCTCTCAAACCAAGTCATGAAGTTGAGCACATATCAGTGTGACTGCGGTCTCGAATCACCTCTACCAAGACCGTCACCGATCTCAACGCATTGGATTTCCAACCCAGCAGAATGAAGAAGCTTGGGCTGGTGATCGGTGATATAAGATGGGCTGATAGCCACTAACGTAGAAGGCTTTAAAAGGAGATTCGACTCGTGGAGAACAAATCTGTCAATGGTTTGTAGTCATGATGGCCACATTAACCTCCAGTTTCAGTGTCTGAATGATTCTGAATACCTGTTGCACTTTCAGGGGAGCAATGACAGGAGAGGGGTATACCTTTATCTCCTGCTATTGGGCTTCCCAGAGACATGTGGTGGGAAATAGGATTCTGGGCTACATGGGCATTTGGCCTAATCCAGAAGGGCTGGATGTCAAACCAGTCAAATGTCTTGGGTCAGCAGTAGTCCAGAAATAATAAAATCAATGGAACTCTATGGTAATCTGTTCCTTAGAGAGATTAGTGAGGAAGATTTTTGGTGGCTAGGAAAAATAAAATAGTCTGTGGACATTCAAAAGATTCCCCCCCCCCCAGTGACCTGCAGGAGACTAACATTTGTTGTTAGATGTGTGTATCGACACCACCCACCCCCTGTTGGCAATTTCACTTGTTTGGAGCTTTTGCAATTAAAGGAAGTCCACTCAAATCCCGAAATGAAATAGATTTCATGTTATATTGCTCAGTTGACAAAAGAGAGAGGCTGAAAAGTAAAGGGGAGAGAAAAAAGATCTCCAACAGGAGATCAACCTCAACAGGAGTTGATGTGAACTCACACTAGCGCTGCTAGGTTGAGTGCATCGAAATCCCTGATATTACTGAGACGAGTCTTGGTGAGTTCACAAGGGGAGGGGCTGGTGTTATCACAAGACGGGGCGTAGCAATTTCACACTACTGCCCACCCTTGAAAAAGGGGGGCAAAAATCTAGCACTGGGGGCAGAACCCAGTGGTAGTAGAAGGGCACAATCCTGCAACAGCATGCCAACAGTCTCCTAAGATGAACCTTTGCCGTCCTTCTGCTAGAGAAAAATGAAGAATAAAGCTAGAGAAACAAGGTTGTTTGGGGCAAACCTGCATCCTGAAATCGGACCAGTGCAATCATCGTGTACTGGGTGAACGAGAACATAAGAACATAAGAAGAGCCCTGCTGGATCAGGCCAAAGGCCCATCTAGTCCAGCTTCCTGTATCACACAGTGGCCCCACCAGATGCAGCACACAGACAACAAGATAACCTGTTTCCTGTCGCCACTCCCTTGCACCTGGCACAGAGAAAACCTACTTCCAAAGCCAGGAGGTTGCTTATGGCTTGTAACCTGTGATGATCTTTTCCTCCATGAATTCATGAGAAGTCTCACGTGTGTTGCCTGAGGAGAATCCAAAAGTCTTCCATGAGTAAAAACGAGATGTGACCACCTCCAGGGCCTCTGAGAGTGTGTGGGGTGGTGGTTAAGGGGGTACAATCGTACCTGGACCCAGGGTCAAAAATGTGTCAAAAAGGGGGCTCAGGAGCCAAATTCACATGAAGGGAAGGGGCCCAAAAGAAACTTTGTACCTCCTGATAAAATTCCTCTGAGTGGCCCTGACCACCTCCACCTTTCTACCTCCTTCCGGAAGACCGATGGTTTGCAAGTCAATAATGTGGAAGAGAATTAAGCTCCATTGTCAGGGTCGCACGGCAGTGCTGGCATTAAAACAGAGGCAGTTCCAGGTCAGGGTAGACAAACTCATCTTGCCATGAGCTGAACTTCAGTGTTTAGAGATAAAACAGGGAGTTTATCTTCCAGGACTCTTTGTCCTTTAACCTTTTATTAGCTCCGGCATTCATTCAGAAAATAAACTGCCATGTGTATTAGCAGGCATCCTATTTTTAAAGGCTTATTGCCTGTTCGGCGGCAGTGAGGGCGACGATGATCGAAAGACAGTCGCCTGTGATTTCCAGTTTCAGCCTGGAGCTTTGGCATTTGCTGCTAATTTTTCTGTATTGCTCTGGATCTAGCAGTGCATATGTTTTGCTTAGAATTAGTCGGTGTTGTCCGTGTGCTGCTCATGACACCAGCCAGCCAATGCATCGTTATGGAGGAAAAGAGGGGGAATGGCCCCCTATGAAGAAGCGGAGGGTAGGAAAACTATAGGCTTCGGTGTCCCTTTTCAGCTCACTAACAGAGCTGGCTTGGTTTGTGCGAGATGCTGAGAGACTGAATGGGCACAAATCTGATACTTCGCAATTAAAACCTCATTGTTTATTGTGTTCAAATGAAATAATGGTATTTTTTAATTCATTCATTTATTCTCATTCATTGTTGCACACACACACACACACACACACACACACACACACACACACACACACACACACACACACACACACACGGGTGTTGTTGTTTTGTGTGTGTGTGTGTGTGTGTGTGTGTGTGTGTGTGTGTGTGTGTGTGTGTGTGTATGTGTGTGACTGTCCATCCAGCAATGGTAAGATATTGGAAATAACTCTTTCCAATCCAAAAACACATTTTCCAGACAGAGTAGATCCATTTGTTTAATTTTAATCGGAACATACTTAATTTCATGGTCATTTGGTTAAAGCCGTTATATTTATTAATGTGTTATTGAGTCGAGAGCACTGGTCAGTCTGTAAGTACTCACCAGCTTGAAAGAACAAGAAACAGAAATAAAAAGAGATGGGACGGGGGAAGCATCTCTGTTCTTCTTGGTTTCACAAGGATATTGTTGATCCATGTGTTCATTTTCCCCCCAGTTTTTTTTTAAATCATATTGCTGATTTCTGCAGGGGGAAAAAAATCTGAAAATGAACTGTTCTATTAGCGCAGATATGCAAAAAAAATCTTTAGAATCTCGCTCTTCAAAAGCATAATTAGGTATTTATTTCAGACATACTAACATCTTTGCAGTAGCTAATAAGATGCAGCCCATTTGAATATTAATATAATAAATGATTAAATTAAACAGCAAGATTCAGACTCAGAAATAGCCTGTATGGGTCCCAGGGGGGTCACTAAAACTGTATTCCATTTCTTCCTACAGTTAACATAGTACAAGGGACATGAATGCGTAAAGCAATATTTGTCTTATGAAACATGGAGTTTTCTATTGCGCTATTCAGTTTTATGACTCCACAGTTTGAAGCGGAGGCCTGGGATGGAGTCCCCATGCTGGGACGCTGCAGTAGCGCTTCCTGTTTCAGTGGGTTCGCGGCATCAAAGTGATGCATTGCCCCTTTGGCAAAGAGGCGGATCCGTGGCGGGCGACACTGAAATAGGGGAAACAAGCTTGGCACATGATAAACTCATAAGAGAGGAAGTTGCTGTAAAGTCAACGGCCTCGGAATTTGTCGTTTGGATATTACCGTGTATTTATTATTAATAATCTGCACCAAATGATGTGCAGAATTAATATCTACGGTGCAATCGGTTGGACTTATATTCTCTCCCCCCCCCCCCATGACCACCACATGCCAGATGAAAGAAAAACAGACAAAGCCGGCAGTTATAATTGGCTATTATTCCAGAAAGGTGTTTCCCTCCTCAAATCAGCACGCATGCCAAATCGCCTGAACCTACGAGGTGTTAATAAACATCTGTTTGTGGGTGCACTTTTTTTTATTGTGGTGGTTGCTTAATTAGCATTCTTTCATTTGGACCACAGTCAGTTGATGTGAAGCACATGCACGCACATACACAATCACACACAACCACACACATGCACCTGTACCAAAGTTAGGAGGATGTTTATTCTTTTTATGGATGATTTTATTTTTCAAAAACAGAATCTGCAGTCCCGCATGCGGTTAGGCTGTTTAAATGGCATGGGAGTCAATGGGAACTCAGCGACCTCACTGTGTGAAGGATTGTAGCCAGAGAGCAACAATGGAGAGAGAGAGAGAGAGAGAGAGAGAGAGAGAGAGAGAGAGAGAGAGAGAGAGAGAGAGGGAGAGGGAGAGAGAGAGAGAGCACTGTGCATATTCAGAACCCCAAGTCAACTTGCCTGTTGGAGATCTTTTTTCTCTCCCCTTTACTTTTCAGCCTCTCTCTTTTGTCAACTGAACAATATAACATGAAAGCTATTTCATTTCGGGATTTGAGCGGACTTCCTTTAATTGCAAAAGCTCCAAACAAGTGAAATTGCCAACAGGGGGTGGGTGGTGGCGATACACACATCTAACAACAAATGTTAGTCTCCTGCAGGTCACTGGGGGGGGGGGAATCTTTTGAATGTCCACAGACTATTTTATTATTCCTAGCCACCAAAAATCTTGCTCACCAATCTCTCTAAGGAACAGCATTGGCAGTAAGGTAATGGATAAACACGCAACTGAGTTTGCAAGACTGTAGTGTCTAAATTCGATAAAAGAAAAGTAAGGAGAAAACTCACAGATAAGTGGTACAAAGTAAATCAAAACAAATCATCTCACCAAACTTTATTCACATCTGATACCATTTTTAGAAATTAAGGTCAGTTTTGTGGAACTAATAGGGAGTTATACCTATATATCTTGGACACCATGACAATGCTAGAGAGGAAGATTTATACACTATGGTTGCAGATGCAGAAGAAAGATATGAGAGATCAAATGGAAGTCCATGATAAGAAATGAAAAATGGTCCCAGCAGCCCATAAATTAATTGAGAAAAGAAGGTTGTCATTATTTGAACATGCTTTAAAATAAGGCAATGGGGTCCAGATGGCAGAGAATAGATAGGCCAACAAAGTTTGAGTAATTGATGACTTAAAAATAAAACAAGATCTTAAAGAAATGAATCACGTTGGGAGCGTTAGAGAAGGAATATTAGATAGAGAGAAAAAAAGATGAAGAAAAAACTTTACAGCAAAATCAAAGTCGAAGGAAGTGAGCACTTTTTTTTTTTTTACACTTATAGGATCTAAATAAATATCCGCAATAAAATATCTCAGCTGGCAATTTTATCTCCATTAGGGCCGTGTTTCGACTGTAATTTCATTAACCTCTTCAGTGTTGACTTTACAGTTTTTGGCAGTCTAAGGATTGTAAAGAATGTACTCTGAGAAATTAGCAGAGAGCTCTGCCATAAAAATCACAATTAGTGTTTTGTTAACCTTTCAGGCCGTTCTAAAGGGCTCTAATCTGGGAGTCATCTGTAAAACCTCCATGTTTTATTGTCAGCAATGATGGTGTCATATTCATTTCCAGGAACATGGTCTGATGGTGTCACTGCAAAAGTAGTCCCTTTGTTAGATTTATCAAGAGGAAGTCAGGTGGGTTGCTAAAAAGTGAGACAACGTGTCATTTTTCCAGGGAGGGGAAGGGTTGGTCTGTGACAACTGCAGCGGGGGGGGGGGAGGAGTGGCAAAGTGGAACCAGGAGCCCACCAGAGAGGGCTAAACTTGAAGAGTTATTTCCTTTCTCTCATGGCTGAATCTTTCTGCTGCTGACCTGTTTCTCCTTTGTGCCTAAGACATGCAAGGTAGGCTTACCAGATCTCCAACCGGGACAGAGTGCTAGACCTTTAGGAGAAGGAATGTGGGCAGGTGTCGCTTGTTAAACCTTAGAGCACAATCCTAGGCATGTCTATTCAGAAGCAAGCCCCATGGATGCCTAGGATTGTGCTCTAAGGTTTAACAAGCTACACCTGCCCACATTCCTTCTCCTAAAGGTCTAGCACTCTGTCCCGGTTGGAGATCTGGTAAGCCTAATGCAAGGGGAAGGGGAGGAGCTTGCAAACCTCACCCGCGTCCTCCACCCTTCCTGGCTGCTGCTTGTCTGTGCAAACCCTGGAAGGCCCTTTTGCGGGTACCGTTGCCCAGGGAGGTGTGAGGGGTGGCGGCCAGAAACAGGGCCTTCTCAGTAATTGCATCAACCTTATGGAATTCCCTCCCTTTTGACTTACGAACTGCTCCCTCCTTGGAGACTTTCCAGCAAGGCCTGAAAACTTTCCTGTTCAAAGAAGCCTTCTGAGTCCTTGCCTTTTTAAACATCTTGCTGGTACAGGTGGGGTGCTGCTGTTCTTATGCTCTTGTTTTTAATTGTAATAGTGATCTTTTTAATCGATTTTTAGATGTTGTTTTTATTCATTTTCGTTAACTTTTTATTGTTTTAAAAAGTGATTTATTTTTTTTGTTGTAAGCTGCCTTGGGTTCCTTCGGGGAGAAAGGCGGGGTAAAAATATTGCAAATAAATAAATAAATAAATAAATAAAGAGTGAGCTGCCTGCCAGGGCTCTCCTCCTCCACACTTTCCTCATGTCTTTTAAAACCAACACAGCAAGCAACACTACCACTGGCCCCAGATCAAACATCTCTGCCGCCATAACTAGGCTTACCAGATCTCCAACCGGGACAGAGTGCTAGACCTTTAGGAGGAGGAATGTGGGCAGGTGTAGCTTGTCAAACCTTAGAGCACAATCCTAGGCATGTCTATTCAGAAGCAAGTCCGATGAATGCCTAGGATTGTGCTCTAAGGTTTGACAAGCTACACTTGCCCACATTCCTTCTCCTAAAGGTCTAGCACTCTGCCCCGGTTGGAGATCTGGTAAGCCTAGCCATAACAATGGATTTAACGGGCAGCCCAGTCCTGCGTAATTATACACGGCTGGCCTAAGGGCCGGCCGACTCGAGTACCTTTACGCAGGATTGGGCTGTTATTTATTTGTTTTACATTATATAATGAATATGCAGTCATGCAATCATTAAAAGGACAACAGAACACAGATTGTTCAGAGTTCCCCAACAAATCTATATAAGCTGGACAAGAAGATAATCTTCAAATCTGCATAGGATCTCTCTATTTATTTATTTATTTATTATTTTTCACATTTTTATACCGCCCTTCCTCCAAGGAGCTCAGAGTGGTGTACATATTTCCTCCCCTCCTTTTTTTTTTGTCCTCACAACAACCCTGTGAGGTAGGTGGGGCTGAGAGATAGTGACTGGCCCAAGGTCACCCAGGAAGCTTCGTGGCTGAGCGGGGATTTGAACCTGGATCTTCCAGGTCTAAGTCCGACTCCCAAACCACTACACCACATTGCAAAATCCACATCATGTAAAGGAAGAGGGATTGCACAGAACCTAGTAACTGGCGCTCACTTCTCTGCTCCTGCTTCATGCCTTAAATGGTGTCAAACTGAGACTAACTGGGAGAGGTAGATTGCTGCCACCGCTCCAGACTGGGAAACCAGACAGACTGGAGAAAACCTCCCTCTCTGTAGGGCCACAAACTCCAAAAACCAGGGGTTCCCTTAAAATGTAGTAGTAGTAGTAGTAGTAGTAGTAACAATAATAACAATAATAACAATATTTATATACCATCTTTCTTGGTCATCGAATTTCTCCTCCGACTTTAACTCAAGCAGGTTTACAGAGGCAGGCTTTTTCTAAACTGAAACGGTTTTTTTACATTTTACAAATGTTCTAATCTTGCACAGAATGCTCATTCCAGGTGGTTTCCTTCACACAGCGCAATCCTATCCAATTTACACCACCGGTGCAACCAGCGGTGTAGCGAGAACGGGAGGCCCCAGAATGGAAAGGGGATTCAAATCCCCTCCAAAGGGGGATTCAAAGGGGATTTAAATCTCCCCTCCCCTCCAAAGCCTCCCCAGTCCTTGGAGGTGATGTGAATGGCAACCAGTGACAGGATCTGCTTAGTGGTGGCACCTTAGGTGTGGAAAACTCTCCCAAGGGGCACTTACCTTGCACCTAGACTCGTAGCTTTTCATAGTAGACAATTTTATTCATTTGGTACTTTTAATGGATAACGTTTTCATGCTGTTCCGACTGTTTTTATTATTGTTACTGTTTTTATAGCTACTCTTTGTTTTATAGCTGGTCTTCTTTTATTGCTGGTTCTGGAGTTTTGTTGCATTTTTTAATTGGATTGATTGTTTTAATTATGGTAGTGAGCTGCTTTGGAAGTCTATTTTTGTACTGCAAAGAGGGATAGAAATGTTTTCTATAAGTAAATAAAAACAGAGCAGGCCTCTGCAGCTATTGCCCCTCCCGAATGCCTGAACACAGCCAACCACCTGGCTTGCGAAAGCCACTGCATTCGCTAAAGCCCTTCTGCTCTTGCAGGCGGCAAAAGCCACAGTGTTTATTGAACCCCCTTATGATGTGAGCTAAGGCCAGTGGGTGGCGTAGCGGGTTAAACTGCTGAACCATAAGCTGTCGATCGAAAGGTCGGCAGTTCGATTCCCGCGACGGGGTGAGCGCTCGTTGCTTGGCCAGCTCCTGCCAACCTAGCAGTTCCAAAGCATGTCAATGCCAGTAGATAAACAGGTACCGCTTGTGGGAAGGGTAACGCTTGCGGGAAGACACGACTGGACTTAATTGTCAGGGGATACCTTTACCTTTTTATGTACGCTACGGGGCGACTGCTTGCACTGAGGTAGAACTGAGGCAGACCCAGACTGCCTTAAAGAGGTAGGTAAAGTAAAGGTGACCCCTGACAATTAAGTCCAGCCGTGTCCGACTCTAGGGTGTGGAGCTCATCCCCATTTCAAAGCCGAAGTGCCAGTGTTGTCCGAAGACGCCTCGGTGGTCATGTGGCCGGCATGACTCTCCTTGCCGCAGCGCGTAGCATGTGGCTGGAACACGGAGCACTGTTTACCTTCCCGCAAGCAGTACCTATTTATCTACTCACATTAGCATGCTTTGGAACTGCTAGGTTGGCAGGAGCTGGCCAAGCAACGAGAGCTCACCCCGTCGTGGATTTGAACTGCTGACCTTTCGATCGACAGCTCATGGTTCAGCGGTTTAACCCACTGTGCCACCCGCTGGCCTGCCTTAAAGAGGACTCTGTCTCAAATCTTCTTGCATCCACTCTGCTGCGTCTTACCCCCTTCCCCCAGGGCAGTGTTTCCAAAACTGTTTCGACCTGCAGCTCCCTTGACCGTTAGCGACCATTGGCCGCAGCTCCCCATTACATAATGCTGATGCCTGCCAATTAGCATGTCACTGTATTCCGAGAGGATTCTGTGGCACTCCGCAACTCCCCTGGTTGGTGTCCACAGCTCCCCTGGGAACCATGTTGTGGTTCCCAGAATCCTCTCGGATTTTGGGAATGATAGTTGCCAGAGAGATGGATTGCGGAGAGAGACTCTAGCAATGTTTTTCCATGTTTCTCCTAAAAGGAAGAGGGTATCCCCCTCTTTCTTCCAGATGGTAAGAAAAGCTGGGATCAGAATCTGGTTACCCATTTAGCAACGGCTGCCCTTTTGGACAGATTGCAAATGGAGGGAGGATGTGAGATAGACCCATTCAAACTCTTTACAACGGAGGTGCGTGTGTGTGTGTGTGGGGGGGGGTGTTGGTGGTTTTGCGTTGGTTTTGAGACAATGAGTTAAGTCCCATCCGCTGTGCACGTGAAATCGGAAAGCAGTAGTTCCATGAGCAGGGAGGTCTTCTTTGTCACATGAATGTTAAGCAGTATGTGTTGTTGTTGTTGTTGTTCAGTCGTTAAGTCATGTCCGACCCTTCGTGATCCCATGAACCATATCCCGCCAGGCCTTCCTGTCCTCCACTATCTTCCTGAGTTCGCTCATTTTCATGTTCGTTGCATCGGTGATGCTGTCTAACCATCTCATCCTTTGCCTTCCCCTTCTCCTTTTGCCTTCAGTCTTTCCCAGCATCAGAGTCTTCTCCAGAGACTCCTCTCTTCGCATTAGGTGGCCAAAATATTTGAGTTTCAGCCTCAGTACTTGTCCTTCCAGGAAACAGTCAGGGTTGATTTCATTTAAGACTCTCGGGAGTCTTCTCCAGCACCACAGTTCGAAAGCATCTATTCTTCGGCGCTCCGCCTTCCTTATGGTCCAGCTCTCGCACATACCCCAAATTTCACCTGCATCGTATGTGTGACTTGGTTTTTCTCTGGAGCTAAAAATGGCACTCCTCAATCTGAACCGCATGCACTGCTAGAAAAATGACAGGGACAGGTATTTACTCATGCATCGGATCACCTGGGAGGTTTCCTTAAAAATCATGGATTTTGGGGGCCCTATAAATTTTGGCGATTTCACACGACCCAGGCCATCCCCTCACATCATTAAGGAATACTTAACATTATTTATTCAGAGTTGGGTCCACTTTTAGCGGCAGTTGGATCTCCTATTTGTTATTTAACATGTGTTTAATGTTTTCTGCCCTGCTGTGCACAGCTGCAAGCTGCTATTTTTTGGCACTTTTTGTGACTACAGGGTGATTTGTGCCTTTGCACGTCACCTTTCTATTCTATGGCCTGCTGTTTTGATTCCTTTTCCCACTACAAATTTTAAAAGTAAGTTTTCCTTTCCGATGATGACCTTTGTTTCACTTCGCCGAAATAAACATGGAGTCTTCCAGGGCTGAAGGAACCGTGGCGGTCATTTTGAGAGGGTCATAACAAAGACACTCATGCTGTTGATTTGAGCTGCCAAATGGAGAGCCATGAATCAAATAGGTTTCTTTTACAGAAAGAAATTGTACACCAAAGCTACAGTGTAAATGACACAAGAGGTATCAAGAGTATGGTGTGCTAATAATAATAATAATAATAATAATAATAATAATAATAATAATAATAATAAGCATTTGTGTCATGTTTTTTGAAGAGTCAAAGCACTTCGTGGGTATTATCATGATGTAACTCTTACAACAACCCTGTAAGGTATCATTATCCCCATATTACAGATGGGGAAGACTGAGGTTGAGATGGAATGGCTTGCCTAAGGCCACCTAGTGAAAACTCAACGCAGAAGTGAGATTTTAAAGTCCTGGTTCAAACCACTATGCTACAGCTACTAAAAACACCTTTCTTCACCATTTACAAACACTCAGTCGGTAATCTCAAGTGTGTCTGCCATATTGGAAAGCATGGTTGGAAATCAATTCCAAAAAGAACACCATTCGTTAGAAATAGCGAGTTGCCACCATGCTGGTTCCTTCCAAATGAAGTGCAATTATTTGCTCACTTCCAGACCAATGGCCACATTGTCACACATCATAGGGAAAAAAAATACTGTAAGCCACCTTGGGCACCTCCCAATGGAAAGGGGAAAGGTGGGCTATCAATATTTGGGCTATTAATATCAATGCATTGTGCACATATTGGCCACAGTCCATGGGCCTTAAATGTGTGGGGGGTCCTTCCATTTAACTGTGAATGTTTCATTTCCAACACATATTTTAATATTGTCCAGCTGGAAGGAAACTCCTTGCACCATTAAAGCCAGTAAAAAAGAAAAGAAATGCAGTTTGTGAATATGGGAAAGTGTGTGTGTGTGTGTGTGTGTGTGTGTGAGAGAGAGAGAGAGAGAGAGAGAGAGAGAGAGAGACAGACAGACAGACAGACAGACAGACAGACAGACAGACAGACAGACAGACAGACAGACAGACAAAAGTGCTTTCACTTAACCTATGGGTTCATTGGATGGTTGTAATAAAGAGCCATTCATCACTTGTTTGCTTAGCATTCGTCCAAGGATAGCTACGGCATTTGAACAACACGTCTATGTCCACATTATGCTAGAGATTGGCTGTAGGCATCCTGGTAGTCTTGTTGTTAAATCTGCATTAACCTCTTGGTATTACAACCAAGGAGTAAAATGTAATCTGTGCCGAGTTGCAATGCTCAGATGCAACTGTGCAATCATCATCATCATCCAGTTTTATGGCTTGTAGTAATATCATCGCACGAACAGTTTGGGTACAGCAATTGGCTTTCGGAAGGCAAGACGTTAGCAGGCAGCATTGCCAAGGGACGCGGGAAAAAATCTATTAAGGTATCTTGTTAAGAAATGGACTTGCAAAACCACCAGTAGTTGGAGGTAGGAAAGGCTTGCCATGGACCCGTTTACTTCATTTCTCATCACAATATTCATTCAGAATCTCTGCAGAAGTCATGTACTGCAGATATGACTCTATGCATATGTATGACATGGCTACTCAAGGAACTCTCGCCATTCGTCAACAAGCAGGAGACTGTCACAAGAAGATTATGAAGTCCACAAGTGTGCAGGTTGAAAGAAAAATAACCTCTTGACTTCGATAAAGAGCTGAAAACCAGAGCTGTATTCTGTACCTTGGCTGGATTGGCTCCTCCGGAAGCGTTGATTCATTGCTCAGGTCTTTTTCTTGCAAAGAACTCTAGGGCAGTGGTTCCCAAAGTGGGAGGCGTGGCTCCCAGAGGAGCCACGGATACCAGCCAGGGGAGCCGCGAAGTACCACGGAATCCCCTCTGAAAACAGTGCAATGCCAATTGGCAGGCATCAACATCATGTAATGGGGAGCCGCGGCCAATGGTTGCCAATGGTCAAGGGAGCCACAGGTCGAAAAAGTTTGGGAAACACTGCTCTAGGGTGTAGAAGCAGATTCAAGAGTCAGGATTCAAGCGCACACAGTAGGGTCCTGAACCCTGGAGATATTAGGCAGGATTCGGCCTGTGAACCAAAACCCAGCTCTGGCCAAAGAAGAAAACTTCCTGGGGATCCACCAAGGCTGCAAGGAAGTTCCTTGTATCTCTCATTAGTCTCCTAAGAGTCCTGCTGGATCGGATCAAGTGTCCCTCTAAACCAGGAGTGGCCAACCTTCCACCATTAGGACCTCTGCATTCTTAAGAATCCTGTAGAAGACTGAATCTGGGCAGCTGCAAGTGCTGATGGTGCTGCTAAAGCAGCTGCACCTGCTGAAATGCCTTCACCTGAATTCCTGGACAGCCACTGCCAGTTAATTTAGGCAACACTTAGTTAGAAGCAGACCAAAGATCAGTATGAAGAAGCTTCCTATTTTCTTGTAAACCTCTGTCCTATCATTTCTTGTAAACCTCTGTCCTATAAACCTCTGCCGTCATTGTCTGGTTCCTGAAATGAAATGCAAATATCTCACAGATGTCCACAAGTAAAACAAAAATGTGCCAGTAGCCCATGTAGGCAAAATAGATGGGACGATAACATAACCCCCCCCCCCCATAAAAAAGAAGTTAGACCTATTCTTAGGTATATTTGGGGAGCTGATTCCAAAAGTGACATCACTTTTGCCCTATAAGCTCTAGTTTTGGAGATACGGCATAGCAACCTTATATGCTGATTTAAGCACCTTCCTCGTGAGGAAGCCGTGGCATCAGCTTACTCCCGAGGAAGCTGCTTGAATCGGTATATAAGGTGGCTATGCAGTATCTCCAAAACTAGAGCTGATAGGGCAAAACTGATGCTATTTTTGGAAATCAGTAGACTGCGCCAGCAGGTGGCGCAGTGGGTTAAACCGCTGAACCAAGAGCTGTCGATTGAAAGGTCGGCAGTTCAAATCCGCGACGGGGTGAGCTCTCATTGCTTGGCCAGCTCCTGCCAACCTAGCAGTTCCAAAGCATGTCAATGCGAGTAGATAAATAGGTTCCGCTTGCGGGAAGGTAAACAGCGCTCTGTGTTCCAGCCTCATGCTACGCACTGCAGCAAGGAGAGTCATGCGGGCCACATGACCACGGAGTATATAAATATACCCAAGAATAGGTCTTACTTTTAAGGCACCAACATGTGTGTTGGGTTGTGTAATCAGTGCATGAAATTGGACCCACTGGGCCAGTTTCTGACCCCAAAATTTTGATCAGATCTTCTGCACAAAGTCTACATGTATACAAACCTACACTCTATCAAACAAATGGAGGCAAGGGGGCATTCTCCTCTTCCCTGCATTGATTAACTGGATACATTGGCTGTTCTGCCCAGGGCTTGATTGGATTCAAATGCTCAAGCTCTTTATACATGACACTAATTAAATAATATTTGTAGAGTATTCATTTTCGTCAGTTATTTCCCTGGAAATTTTTCTTTGCCTTTCCAATTGTTTTTCTAAAAATCTATAAGGAAAAAAAATGCACAAATTTTTGTTTTGCAAGAAAAGTTGTCCATCTGATTGGATATATCGTTAAGTGGCAAACTTTGTAACTTCATTTATCTGATTTCTATGGACATGGAAAATGCATTGTGAAATTATTCAACTGATTATATATATATATATATATATATATATATATATATATATATATATATATAGATAGATAGATAGATAGATAGATAGATAGATAGATAGATATAGATATAGATATAGATATACAGAGAGAGAGAGTTATAGTTATAGGTATAGGTATAGGTATAGTTGCATCGCTAGTGCGCGCACTGCCCTGAGCAGGGGGCGCACGCGCTGCCCCCCATGCACCCCCACCCAAAAATTTGCCCCTTTAAGGAAGGACGTACCCCCGCTGCTGCTGGCACCCAGCGTCGTCGTCCTCCGGCAGTCCGGGGCCTTCTGATGAGGCCCAATGCGGAAATACGTGAACTTTTAGGTTTTTCACGCATGCACAGACTGTTTCTGAGGGTGCGAAAAACCTAATAAATGACGTCGCCGCATTGGGCCTTGTCAGAAGGTCACGGACCTCTGCCCGGGGCGGACGCTCCGAGGCCGTCTCCTGGAGCGGAGGTGATGCACGTGGCCGCACGTGTCACCCTTTGCGTGCGTAACCCACCGGCGGTCCCCCCGCCACGCTCCAGTGATGTGTATGAGTTATATACTGTAGTTATAGTTATAGTTATAGTTATAGTTATAGTTATAGTTATTACTACTTGATATATACTCTCCTTTCGTTTTACAAAATATTTCAGAAAAAAACAACACCCTACACTGAAATAGTTTAATGCAATGCATTTAACTTATCTAAAGTGCTTTCGTTGACTGCTCTGGGAAAATTGAATCTTTTGCTCACCATCTTAGTGACATGAAAAATATATAATACAGTAAATGATTAATGCAGTTATAAACTATACCTGAGATAAGATTTAAGTATTTATATTTCTATCATGTTAATACAACACGATAAACCCACAAAGCAAACTTGACCACAGCATTTGTTATTCTGTCCGATATTCAATTATTCTTTGTCCAAATACAATTTAGGGGTTTCGGAGAATGCGTTGGCTTGATGCAAAGGCTTCATATCTCATTTATGTGCTACCGTGAGATAATCAGTAGCATTGGTCAGCAATTGTCACTCTCAATCTGTGTACATAGGGGTGCAAAATAAACAGAACCCAAGTGATACTACACGCAGAGGTGGTTATTATTATTATTATTACTATTATTATTATTATTATTGCTATCCAAAGAATATCTTGTCAACATGCACTTTCCCCATTCATTGGAAACAGTTCCCAAAGAGACTCAAATCTTAAGAAATTAAACAGTTTATTATCAAGTTGTCCAGAACCAACTAGAACAGGGGTGGGGAACCTTTTTGGGGTGGGGGGGACATTTTCCCATGGGGAAAATTGGCTGCGGGCCGGCTGTAAGGCCGTCCGAAATTTTTGCCTCCCCACCGCCAATTTGACCCCCCGCGCGAATTTACAGTACCCACCCACCGCTCACTCGCCAACCCACACACCCACCGCTCGCACTCTCTCACACAGCTCCTCCTTTTAAAATCGGCCTTCCTGGACCTGCGCAGAGCGCAGCTGAGGCCAAGATTGCCCTCTTGGCTGGCATCGCGCTCTGTGCAGGTCCAGGAAGGCCGATTTTAAAAGGAAGCGGCGCAGGAAGGCGGCGGCAGTGGCGGGTGGTGGCGGAGCCTCCGGTCGCGGGCCGGATCGGGCCGGTCCAGTGCGGGTCAGACCGGATCGTCCCACGGGCCGGATCCGGCCCACGGGCCGGAGGTTCCCCACCCCTGAACTAGAAGGAGTCAGTCTGTGCCAAATGAAGGTGTATGATACTTGAAAAAGGAAGACACCCAGTGCTAAAGTTGGCACCAGTTTGCCCTCAGGCAAGGCAGGGATCTGTGCCCTTGCATGCATGGTGCTCCCCACATGGTGGGGCAGCTAAAATGGTACCGGCTGGCTGGCTGGAAGGGGCAGCTTCTCCTCATTTCCATCCTTGGAGGGTAGAAAAGAAGGTACTGCTGTTGCCTAGGCTTTCTTCCAGGCAGTGGTGTTGCTATGCCGCCCCCCCCCCCCCGGTGACGTCACCACCGGAAGTGACATCACCACCGCTGCAACTCGCTTCAGAGACGCAGGGCGGGCCAAACACATTGCCTTCATTCCCGCCGCCAAAATGGTGCAGTTGTTGCCCTCCCCCACCGCTTTGTCACCCCCCGCTTGTTGCCCGGGGCCCTCGCCTGCCCACCAATGCTTCTCCTTCCAGGACCCCCTGTGATAACTCAGGAACTCTAAGCTACCACTATCCTCTCCTCCAAACTTCCTCTTTTACTCCATTCCCCTTTTCAAATTCAACGACCATGGGAGGAGGAGTGAAAAGTGGCAGAAGAGGATGAGGGGGAAGCAGGAGTTCTTCACACTCTGCGTTGGGGGCAGCATTGGGTGCTCCAGGCACTCGCATATCCTGGACTGATCCGCGGTATTCCTCCACCCGCTGCATCTGTTCTTCCATCCACCTTGCATGGCAATTATTTCAACTTGGCTAAACGATGGGCGGGTCAACGTGTTTTCGAGCATGTTTTGATGCTCTTGAACCAACTTGCCCAGAGCAAGCAACCAAATGTTTATTAAAAAGATCAAGGGAGTATTTTCTCGTGCGGGTGTGCTTACAAGGTTGACTGACAGCGTTCAGATCATCATCATGACACCTGCAGCTAATGAAGTATCTCGATGCTCTGAAAGATCACAGCAGGTGCCTGTCAGGAATATCACGATGCTGAAAGTTTTCACTTAAGACTTTCCAGTTCCCCACAATGGCTTGTAAACATCATAACACTACCACAGATGTTGAGAGAGAGAGAGAGAGTGAGAGAGAATTCAGATCGTACGGGAACAAGTCATTTTCAAAAGCATAACTATACAAAAGGGCTGGACAACTGAATAGATAATAGTCATATCAACAGCTTTTACATAAAGTTTCTTCCCCCCCCCAAAAAAAACATCCTACTGCTGAGCTGAAACTGACAAAGCCTGTTAAACATACTAAGATTTGGTACCCTGCGCTGACAGAGTTTGATATTTGGGGATCGTTGTATGTCTATGCTACCAATCTGCCATATCTATGTTTGTTTCATGACATTCTGCATGAAATTACCTTTCCAATAATATAGAACATTACTGTATTATTCATAAAGACAGATTTTCCAAAAGTTTTCCACCATTTTGGCCACTTGTGGTGTCACCCCCCCCCCCGAGGGTGTCACCTAATGTGGTGTCCACACACCACACACAAGCCTCTGCTTCTCCTTCATGTCTGGAGGCACAGAAACCGTCTCTGTACTACATCTCCCCTTGTGGGAACTTATGCAAAAACTCTTCTTTATTCCTGAATGACTGAGAACAGGAGGAACGGCCAGGTATGCTTCCTCAGCTTTTATAGCCAAAATGGCGCCTAGAAATCCCTTTTTAAGCCACTGAGGGCCCAATCCTGTCCATCTTTCCAGCGCTGATGCAGCCATGCCAATGAGGTATGTGGATTATCTAGACCCCTTTCAATCTGGTTTCAGGCCGGGCTTTGGGACGGAAACGGCCTTGGTCGCCTTGGTGGATGATCTACGCCGAGGACTGGACAGGGGGAGTGCGTCCCTGTTGGTTCTGCTGGACCTCTCAGCGGCTTTCGACACCATCGACCATGGTGTCCTTCTGGGCCGACTGGCCGAGCTGGGGGTCGGGGGCACCGTTCTGCGGTGGTTCTGCTCCTACTTGGCAGATAGGTCCCAGATGGTGGTGCTGGGGGATGCCTGTTCGGCATCCTGGCCCTTGAGGTGTGGGGTGCCACAGGGTACCATCTTGTCCCCCATGCTATTTAACGCTGGCAGAGTTCATCCGGGGATTTGGAGTTGGGTGATATCAATATGCCGATGACACCCAGCTCTATCTCTCCTTTCCACCTGATTCCAGGGTGGCTGTTGAGGTTCTGGAGCGCTGCCTGGAGGCGGTGGGAACCTGGATGAGGGCTAATAAGCTGAAACTAAACCCGGACAAGACAGAGGTTCTCCTGGTCCGGAAATCCACGATGCAGGTGCCAGAGTATCGTCCTGCTTTGAATGGGGTTGCACTCCCTCTGAAGGGGCAGGTCCGAAGCTTGGGGGTCCGCCTGGATCCGCAGCTGCTCCTGGATTCCCAGGTGGTGGCTGTGACCAGGGGGGCCTTTGCCCAGCTTCGGCTGGTGCGCCAGCTGCGACCGTACTTGGATCGCGCAGACCTGACCACGGTGATCCATGCCCCGGTGACATCGCGACTAGATTATTGTCACGCAATCTACGTGGGGCTGCCCTTGAAGACGGTTCGGAAACTGCAATTAGTGCAAAATGCAGCAGCCCGTGTAGTCACTGGAGGTAGGCGGTTCGACTCTGTCGGGCTGCTCCTCCGACGGCTGCACTGGCTGCCGATTCGTTTCCGGGCCCAATTCAACGTGCTGGTTTTGACCTTTAAAGCCCTATACGGCTTGGGGCCCGGATATTTGAGAGACCACCTACTTCTATATAGTCCGGCTCGTCTCCTTAGATCATCAGAGAAGGCCCTTTTGCAGGTGCCGTCGCCCAGGGAGGTGCGAGGGGCGGCGACCAGAAATAGGGCCTTCTCAGTAGTGGCACCAACCTTATGGAATTCCCTCCCCTTTGATGAACTGCCCCCTCCTTGGACACTTTCCGGCGAGGCCTAAAAACCTTGTTCAAAGAAGCCTTCTGAGCCTTTGCCTTTTTAACATCTTGCTGGTACGGGTGGGGTGCTGCTGTTTTTTATGATCTTGTTTGATCCATTTTTAGATGTTTTTATTAGTTTGTTAACTGTTTTTTTAATTGTTTAAAAAGTAATTATCTGTATTTTCTGAATTTTCTCTCTGTTGTAAGCCGCCTTGGGTCCCTTTGGGGAGAAAGACAGGATAGAAATATTGCCAATAAATAAATAAATAAATAAATAAATAAATAAATAAATAAATAAATGTGCTGCATCATGCAGTGGGGGGCAGTCACAGAGGTATCCTCAAGAGAATGTTGGTTCCCTTACCTTAGGGTTGCACTTGCCCTGGAACGTTGGATAGGATTGGGTCCAGAGGCGTTCCTACGGTGGGGGCGGTACTGTAAGTTGCACCCTGTCCTAGTCCCCGTTTACAAGCTGGCATGAGGCGGCCCCGCCCCCTCACCATCGGAGCCATTCCGTGCAGAGAAGGTAACAGGCAGGGAGTCTCCTTCTCCGCACGGAATGGCTCTGACGGGGAGGGGGCAGGGCCCCTCGTGCCGGCTTGTAAACGGAGACTAGGACGGGGCGCAACTTATGGTACCGCCCCCGCCATAGGAACGCCTCTGATTGGGCCCTGAGCGGCCTTTCTGTAGCTCTCCAGCCAGGAGGGTTGACATAGCCTCAGAATGTCCCAACATTCAAAATACATTCCCATTTATCCTGAAAACCTGTTGGTGGCCATAACACCCGCACTCTCTGGGCAATGCTTATGTATGAGTGATAACTATAACTTAAGGGACTGTATTCCCTGCATGATATGGGAAAAGGCAGCCAGACAATTGCTGGCTGAAGTGTCACACGCTGGAAGTGTACATAGTCCTCCAGATTGGTTCTATATTATGAAAATCATAAATCCTACCGTTCTTGTACAGCAGGTCTTGATAGATGTCTAACTGCTTTGTTGCCAGACTCTGTGTGTGTGTTTGTGTGTGTGTGTGTGTGTGTTTTAAGAAAGATTGAACCTTTTCTTATGCTGCAAAACACGGAAGCAAAGTCCCATAAAGGGAGAACATTCTGCGTCAAGATACGTTGTGGTATAACAACATTGTTTTCGATCAAACTGGGTACACAGGCAGGTTTTCAACTCAGGAGTAATTTTCTGTGTCCAGTCTTCCAGCACATAATGTCGCTCCGGATGGATGGAATGAGTAGACCTTGGACAAAGAAGGCTGTGAGATGGGCAGAACCATGCCCTTCACAACACAAATCAACCCCCCCTCACCACACCAGTGCAAGTACCCTTCCCGTAGCAACACAACCCCCCTCCACACCAACAGGATCACTCCTTTAGTCCATGCCTGTGTGGAGATCCAAGCTCAGATCTCAAGAGTCATGTTGTCCATTCTCTCCTCTAAGTAAGAACTGCACCACTTGTGATCGGCCAATTCAACAATCCCACAAGCCATGTAATAATTACAGCCCAGCATAATCAAAAGCAGAGATATCACCATGCCAACAAAAGTTCGTATAGTCAGGGCCATGGTGCTAGGAGATCAAATCAGCCAATCCTAAATGAAATCAACCCTGACTGTTCCCTGGAAGGACAGGTACTAAGGCTGAAGCTCAAATATTTTGGCCACCTAATGCGAAGAGAGGACTCTGGAGAAGACTCTGGTGCTGGGAAAGGCAAAAGGAGAAGGGGAAGGCAAAGGATGAGATGGTTAGACAGCATCACTGATGCAACGAACATGAAAATGAGCGAACTCAGGAAGATAGTGGAGGACAGGAAGGCCTGGTGGGATGTGGTTCATGGGATCACGAAGGGTCGGACATGACTTAACGACTAAACAACAACAACAAGGGCTTCCACTGCCTCCTGCTTTTGCTGACTTTCTGGGATTTCAAAAATAGGAGGATCTTCTTCATCAACTAGCAGGCCATAATGTTCTGTTTAGACCAGAAAGAGACTGTGGCTTTACGGCTGATGGTGCAGCCACTGCAGTATGACTTTAAGGTAAAGGTCTCCCCTGCTGGAAAGCCAGTCACGTCCGACTCTAGGGTGTGGTGCTCATCTCCGTTTCTAAGGCTGAAGAGCCAACGCTGTCCGAAGACGCTTCCATGGTCATGTGGCTGGCATGACTAACGGAACGTTGTTACCTTCCCACTGCAGCAGTGCCTATTTATCCACTTGCAATGTCTTGCTTTTGAACTGCTAGGTTGGCAGGAGCTGGGATAGGAGATGGGAGCTCACTCCGTCACGTGGCACTCGGGTCTCGAACTGCTGTCCTACTGACCTTCCGGTCTGCAATTCAGCGTCTTAACCACTAAGCCACCGTGGCCTTTTTTTTTAAAATCCCACTCTTCCTTCAAGGAGGTCAGGACAGTATACAGGGCGTTGAGCTGTGCGGCCACACAGCTTAAAGGAAACAGTGCTCAGCACCATGCAAGTATGTAGTTGCAGATTGGCTAGCTGCCCGTGCTGGCACCAGTGTTCCGCAATTACGCCAAGCACCAGTCACACATTTGCACAGTGTTGGCTGTGCCATCCCGTGCCTCCTCCACCACCACCTCTCAGTAGTGACGGGCAATAGTGGGCATTCTCCACCCCTGACTTGATCACGCTACAGAGGACTGGTGGCTTCTACTAACAAACTGCTTCAGATAGAAAGATGAGCAAAGGTCTGTGAACAAATTGCATTTGAACCTCCTATTTCAAACTAGCACCATTCAGCATCCGTCTGCTTGTAAGGGCAAGAAGCCATGCAAAAGTTGTTGTGTCTTTTTGTGTGCGTGTGTACCCCAGCAAGTCCTCCTGCAGGGAACTAATGCAAGCGCAAGATGGGACAGGCGGCGAGAGACAGAACAGGGCAGCTGCAAATGAAAATCACCCAAGGGAGGGTTCCAACTGGATAAAGTTTTCGACAATAAGATTCCGGAGACTGCTGACTGGAGAGAAAGCTCAATATTTTAGTCTCAGTACAAATTTGCTTCAATCTTATACAACTCCCATGCAACAGCAGCCACAGCTGTACGCTGTAAACAACAAACAAATCTATTTCCATCAGCCCTGCTGATGCTACGAGAAAAGTGCCGGAGCATAAGACATGCACAGATGTACAGTCTCACCTGAGCCTAGTGATGCCCTCCATTTGGCCCCTCTAACTTAATATCGTTGTTACAAAGCTATTGGTCTCCTGGTACGAAGCTGGCTCGACGCAAAGCCTCTTCTTCCAGCTAATCTGACAACTCCGATCCAAGAAGCATCGAGGGCCCAATTAAGAAGACACATCTTATCAAGGAGCTTATTTTGCATAACAGAATACAAATGACGAATAAAAATTTAATGTTTAATAACTTAGTACAAAGAGGGCTGTTGATATAGAATGGGTGGAATTTTTATGGCGGCTGTCAGACTTGTGATAAAACTGTTATATAGGAACACTTGGCAAAAAACAGCGGAGAATTTTTCAGTAATGGTGTGTGCATGATATTGCATTAATTCTTGATAGGAAAGTAACTGTAAACATGGGAATTGGCCAGTTTTTGAGTTTTTGGTTTAAGATGTGTTCCCATACTCGCTTCTCTCTCTCCCTCTCTTTTTCTCTCTCTCACCCCTCTTTCATTACTGAGGGACATCTAAATACATTTTAATGAACCGATAGCAGCAAGGACACTCGGTACTACATAAAGTCTCCCCCCACCATTAATTTGCTAAAGTCCAAAATCAGCATAATCCTTCTGGGTTCAAAAATAACTTTGCCAGTCACAGTGAGAGGGCTGCAGTTTCCTACATAGCCAGTGCTAATGGGGGAGATTGAGTTGGATCAAACAAGAAGCAAAAGGTTATCTGGAAGCGCTCGACCTTAGCTAAAGAAGGGAAGTTCCTCCCATTTAACTGGAACAAACTGAAAGGCTGAAAATGGATGCCGTGCAGCTTTAGGGATTTCAAAAGTCTATGCTCTGTACAAAGGCCTTTTGCTTTAATTTCTAATTTGTACAACTTAGGGGTTGATTATTCTCTTTGTTGGTAGAATGTGCTTATGCCATGATGGCGAGGCAGGTTTAGAGAAGCTTCGGCAAGGCTGGTACTTTCATGAGGCCTTCTGAGGCTGTTGCCTCAGGTAGCAGATTGGTAGCAGATTGGCAGAAGGCACCAACTGCCTGCACCCATCTTCCACCTGGACTTGAAAAGAAAGAGGACAGTTGGCACTTCCCATTTTGCCTTTGCAACAAGGTAGACAAATTTGGAAGATAGATAGGTTTACCAGATCTCCAACTGGGACAGAGTGCTAGCCCTTTAGAAGAAGGAATGTGGGCAGGTGTAGCTTGTTAAACCTTAGAGCACAATCCTAGGCATGTCTATTCAGAAGCAAGCCCCATGGATGCCTAGGATTGTGCTCTAAGGTTTAACAAGCTACACCTGCCCACATTCCTTCTCCTAAAGGTCTAGCACTCTGTCCCGGTTGGAGATCTGGTAAGCCTAGAGATAGATAGTGGTCTAGGGCCGTGATGGTGAACCTATGACACACGTGTCACAGGTGACACGCGAGGTCATTTTGGGTGACATGCCAGCTTTTCCCCCAGGGCCCTGATACACCTTACATTTTCGCAAACGTTTTACAGGTTTGTCTTGAACATTTAGGACAGGGATTTTGGCAGACCTCTTTCAAATTATTATCTAGTAAAACTCAGCAACAAAAAAGTCACTAATTGTCACTAACCTACGAACATATCACTAATTGATGGTAAATAAAATGCAATGTGTTCTATAGTTATTTTCAGTTCAGTTCAATTCAAAATTACTATTTAAAGTTAGGCTTACCAGATCTCCAACCGGGACAGAGTGCTAGACCTTTAGGAGAAGGAATGTGGGCAGGTGTAGCTTGTTAAGTCCTAGAGCACAATCCTAGGCATGTCTACTCAGAAGCAAGTCCCATGGATGCCTAGGATTGTGCTCTAAGGTTTAACAAGCTACACCTGCCCACATTCTTTCTCCTAAAGGTCTAGCACTCTGTCCCGGTTGGAGATCTGGTAAGTCTAATTAAAGTGAACCTTTCATGTGGTAGAAATAATATAGCTTTGACTACCTGAATACAGAGTACTGTCAACTAGCATTGCACAGACTTGAGAATAGCCGGTACGCACCTGGTCGCCTGAGGTGAGCAAAAATCTTCTCCAGGAGAGCAGGCAGGGAAAAACTCGAAAAGCTGGTCCTTGTACCACCAATGGATTATGTCTGGTCAAGTAGATGGTTCGCCATCACTGGTCTAGGGACATCCAGGAAGCTTCATGCCTGGGTGTAGTTTTGAACCCTGGACTCCTCATGTCAGTACACTATCTGCTACATCAACAGCCTTCAGTTGGTGGGTTGGGACAGTCAAGTCTGTAGTCTGTGCTGTGCACGCTGGAGAAAGAGGTGCTAGATTGCTGCAGTAGTAGAATGAATTGCACCCCTTCCCATGTGTGCAATTCATGCTGCCCATGTTTTTCATGGGTGTGTGTGTGTGTGTGTGTGTCACATTTTTAATACTCTAGTCCAGGGGTGGCCAACCCTCCACCATTAGGGCTACTGTGTTCTTAAGACTTGCGTAGAAGACACAATCTTGGCAGCTGCAAGTGCTGATGGTGCTGCTAAAGCAGCTGCACCTGCTGAAATGCCCTCCCCATGCAACCATTTAAAGGGCCAGCATTCATGTAGAAAGGTTGGCCACCACTGCTCTAGTCTATTGCATTAGAAAAAGCACATCTCCCTCTAAATAGACAAACGAGTGCAACAGTATTTCCGCTATGCTTCCTGCTGTGCCAATTTTCTCTTTGCAGAGAACATATTGTGTCGAGCAGTGTTCAGATGTGGTCTCTGCCACCTGTGACTTGAAGTGGGGCTGGCCATTCTACCACGTCACTATTCTATCCTCTCGTTCCCACTTCTTTCTCCTGCACATGTAGACTCAACCCTAAGAATTGTTGCAACACTGCACAAAACCATACATCTACATGGTAAGAACATTAAGAAGTGGGACCCTGTTTGAAAAGGTTGAAAACTACTTCGTGAGGCGTACAGTACTGTACTTCCATAGCAACAGCAGCCCTCATAGACTACAAGTCTCATAGGCTCCTTCACCTTTCTTTCTTCCTGTTTGGAGGATAGCTCCGTTTCTGTGCTGCTTCAAAACAAGGTAAAATAGATATTTTTACCCACCCCAAGCGTCCTGCTTCACAGCCCAGTTCCCCACACCCACACACTACACACACACACACACACACACACACACACACACACACACACACACACAGCTGTTCTTAGAAGCCCCATGTATAAGTCAACCCAGGTTTTCAGGGTCAATTTTAAGGCATAATTTTTTAGACATACATGAGAATATAGAGTAGTTACACTGGAGCAATGCTTTTTATTGTGGTCTCTGTGAAGAGGTTTCTGTACAAACAGCCCAACTGATTGATCAATCGGGAGAAAAGTTTTTGCATTGTCCACCAATCACGTCTTCAAGCCTGCCCCTAACCAACAATGTTTCGAGACCCCTTCGCTTCCTATTCTATTTCTGATGATTAAACTGCCGTCTTTTGGAAGCTTCCCCTTTCGTAGAATCTAAATATCTAAGGGTAGGAATTGAGTCATCTGTACCAGTAACACTTTATTTTAAGTGCCCATTAAGTAAGGCTAAAACTAATGCTGAATTAGAGTGGAACTCTCTTAGAAGAACTTATCACATTCGTATGAATACTAAATGAATTTCTTATTCATTCAATTCTATTGTATTAGTGTTATTGCAATGAATACTAAACGGATTCCTAACGATTGGACACTTAAAATAAAGTGTTACCCCTTTACGCTAGTCATCGGGTTTTAAGGACACACTGTGATGATGATGATTATCCCCCCCCCCTTTTTTTAAAGCAAAAGATGAACTGGATGGAGAAACTGTATATTTCAAGCTCTTCAAAGATGTAATTTACTTGACAATGCTAATATACAGATGCAGCCTTTTATATTAGAATTAATGCTACAGGAGGGGACCCTTATCTGGTGGATTTGTTACAGAAATAAAATCTATCGGTAACACTTTCATTGTTCCATCATTATGAACTCATTTGGTATTCACTGTAATAGCACTGATCATAATGAATTTGTTTGATATTCAAGGGCCTCGCACATGCATTTACATAGGCTTGCTTCTGTATTTCAACATCCAATAAGCATTAGTTAACAGAGACTTTTGATTAGAAATGGACTGATATTGTGCCACTGGAGTTTCCATTTAACCTATAAACAGTTAAGGAGTGCTTTTGTTCTCGACTCTCGACCAGATTCTGGCGAAATTCCCTCTTGCGGGAGTCTGAAAGATGTCACAAATTGGGGAACATAAGAAGTCCCTTCTTTGTTCCAGAAACCCTGGGTTCAGCCTGAGATTGTTCAGTGGGGCTGATAAACATGTAACTTCTTCACTGTCATGCCTAGGGGGTGTTGGTTTTTGTTGATAACCGCACAAAAACACAAAACACCACCTTTTCAAACAGAATTGGAACCAAATGACCAACTCTCTACTGGTTGTGGAATGCAGAGCTCGAGCGTGCAGGGTCAAAGTGCAGGAAATGGCCCCCCCTGCCCTCACTTGTGCCTTACCTTGCCTTTCTGAGCTCCGGCGTGGCTGCGAACCTAGAAATAAGTGCCAATGACATCATCAGCACTTATTTCCAGTGGTACTCGGTGGACCGGAGCCCTGCAAAGGTGGTAGGTGGGCCAGAAAGGTTGGGAACCTCTGCTCTAGCCTACCATACTCCTTTCCACCATACTTTGTCGACTCCATTTCCACCATACTTTGGAATGTATGGTGGAAAGACATACAGTCTTTCCACCGTACATTTCCATTTCCACCATACTCCTTTCCACCATACTTTGTCGACTCCATTTCTGAATCTAGGAAGAAGAGGGTGGAGAAGCGACAGAAGCAAGCAGATAGAAGCAGGCACCCCACCGATCCTCACCCAAACAATTGTCTCATGGGCAGCCCAGCCCAGTCCACGCTACTCAACAGCGTGACGATTTAGACCCCCAAAGGGATTTGCTTTCCTCTACTTCACCCACTCAGGAAAATGTCTGCTGTGACATACATGTCCTTTTAACCAAACAGTTCTTCTTTTGCTGCTTTTAGAAACTAAACATTTTTTTTCCTTTCGTACAATGAAATATTTATGAAAATTAGTCTGTAATGCAAACTAATGCCTTTGGGTTGCCGAAAGGAATATAAATCGTACGCTTTCCACATTTTATGCTAGACTTTGAAAACATCCTTTGTAAAAAAAAAAGCACAAAAACCTGCCATGTGTATACTCTACAAGGAAATACACCTGTGAGGTATGGTGGGTGGAAGGGACAGTAAGTAAACTCCCCATGGAAAGAAGTTAGTACAGCCTGGTCCCCTCATACCCTACCTCTCCTGATCACAGTGATGGCAACAAGCCAGGATGGTGTAGTGGTTTGGGAGTCGGACTTAAACCTGGAAGATCCAGGTTCAAATCCCCGCTCAGCCACGAAGCTTCCTGGGTGACCTTGGGCCAGTCACTATCTCTCAGCCCCACCTACCTCACAGGGTTTTTGTGAGGACAAAAAAGAGGGGAGGAAATATGTACACCACTCTGAGCTCCTTGGAGGAAGGGCGGTATAAAAATGTGAAAAATAAAATAAATAAATAAAAATAACAACAGCAGGGATCAAAGAGAAAAGGGAAGGGCTTCTTTCGTCCTCCCATGCTTTGGAAGGAAGGGATCTTCCTTCAATCTGTTACCATTGCTGGAGCTCTACCTGCTGGGCCAAGCCTCCTACTGTTTGTTGCACAGTGCTCTCGATGCTGGGTGGGGGGTGTCCCTCGGGAGCCGTGCGTATCACTAGAAATAGCTCAAGTACCACCGGTGATGCACGTCCCACCGGTTAAGAAATGCTGATCTAGAGGTAGGGCCCAGTTTCCTCCTAGAGCTGCCAGGTTGGAAGCATACAAAAACTTGGCATTTCTGAGGCGGGGCCTGGTGATGTCAGAAGATTGCCAACCCTTAAAATAAAACAAGGGGGAGGAATCTCAGGCAGAATTGAGAGATAAAGGGCTGGGGTCCAGCAATCAAGGGTTGAAGAAGACTGGACCCCAAAGATTATCCTTTGTTACTTGTCCAACTAAAAAAAGGCTAGAGAAACAGACCAATTTTGGCAAAACCGTTTTCTGGCAGCAGGCCTTTGTGAGTTGTGTAAGACTGAGAGAGAGAGTATCTCACCTGGTTTCAGGGTGGCCTGGCCAGAAGGCAAATGAGAGACGCCATGTTTCACCAAGAAGAAGCACAGTGACCTGCTAGCTCCCTCCATGCTTGTTGTAGAAGTCGCAATGCCAAGCTCTGCTCCCCTGAATGAAAGGCACAGGTAATTATGGAAGAGGCTAGCCAACCTTGCACAGGTAATTATGGAAGAGGCTAGTCAACCTTGCACAGGTAATTATGGAAGAGGCTAGTCAACCCTGATATAGCCATTTCTGTTGCTCACTGCAGGGACTAGTCCATTGACCAAACACAGGAGAAGAAGCCAGCCAAGGAAACCATTAAAAGGCGGCATTGTGACTTCTCCATTTCCTGGCACACTCAATATTTGGGCATGAATATTGCATTTATTCATATATTGCTGAGGAGAACGGGTAGAGATGTTTTCTCCTTTCAGTTCCTTTTGGACGTGCACTTTTAAGCCAGGTTTTTTTTTTTTTCAGAAGCAAGTCCCACTGAGTTCTTAGTTCCATCTAAGTGCATACAAGTCCTTTACTATACTCCTCTATCAGTACTTATCCTGGCAATCTCTACTTGACTGCGCTAGTTCAGTTTGACCACCCCTGTTACATTTTGGGACGAACGTTCAGTGCACTCCTAGGTTTATTTTTCCAAAGAAAAGGTACCGAGAAAACTGTCTGCCTGATCAGGAGTTGATAATGAAAATGAATGCTCGGTTCCCCCCCCCCTTTTAAAAGTGTCTCTATCTAAATGATACTGACGCTTTCAATTTTTAACATCATAATCAATAAAGGCTGCTTATGCACACTTTGCAAAACCATCGGTTTAGAAGTTTGAAAAAAAATTGCATATGGCTGCAGCTTGCTGACTGGAAGCGCTAACACTAAATCTTCCGAGTTAAAGTTTTACTGGTGTGTTATGAGTAAAAATGCCTTGTCAGCCATCTGCCAGTTTTTCTCCTAACATCCATATTTTCAACCCTTGCTAAACATTGGGAGCATTTGGCCACAAGAGGCCGGCTCTACAATTAAACAGACACATTCTGCTGCAGAAGCAAGGGCATGTCAGAATAGAACTGTCTATTATTAATTTTAAAAGTCCATAAAGGAAAGGTATGACCCTGTCAAGGTGATGGACTGGCAGTTAAACGTATTATAAACTGTTAACTCTCCGTGACAAAAATGAAACGAAAAGGGAGAAAAAAGAAGGAGCAACACAACACACACATGCACGCACGCACACACACAGCAAGCAGACGAGTCAAAAGAAGTACTAATCATGGCTGATTAATCAGCTTTAATTCCACGGAGCCCAAAGGGTTACAAAAGGAATGGTGTCCAATGAGATCTTTCTCTTCTGCCCTTTGCTTTACGAGAATCTACTAGCAGAGTTGCACCTTTACCAGAGTTCACCCAAAGTGCTGTTCATTCGCTCTAGTATAAAACAGGGGTGGCCAAACATGCTTAATATAACAGCCACATACGATAAACTGCAGAGGTTTGAGAGCCATAAGAGAGAAGATGTTTGAGAGCTGCAATATTTAAGAAGCCTTTAAATTCTTAAACATATTTACTCCCTATGAACATTAAATGTTTGTGTTAATCCAGTGGACTCTCAGTTTATACCTGGTTAATAATTATACAGCGTGAAAAGTTCTTATTTGTCTTTTATATTAATTGTGATGCAAAAAGGAGCTCAGCCAATGTATTTCCAAGAGCTGCACATTATATGTCAAAGAGCCGTCACACACACACACACACACACACACACACACACAGCGCAATCCTATCCAACTTATGCCACCGGCTGAGCTCTGCTCAGTCCTATCCAATTTACGCCACCTGTGTAACCAGCGGTGCAGCGAGTACGGGAGGCCCCAGAACAGAAAGGGGATTCAAATCCCCTTTCAATTCCCCTTTTGGAGGGGATTTGAATCCCCTTTCCATTCTCGGGCATCCTGTTCTTGCTGCACTGATGGTTACACCGGTGGCATAAATTGGATAGGAATGAGCAGAGCTTAGCCAGTGGCATAAATTGGGTAGGATTGCGCTGAGAGAGAGAGAGAGAGAGAGAGAGAGAGAGAGAGAGAGAGAGAGAGAGAGAGAGAGAGAGGTCTTTGGAAGTGTGTGTGTGTGCATGGTAAAAAGATATTGGCTATTCACATATGAAAGTTTGTTTTTGCTTTCTTTTTAAAATCAAGTATAACATATTTATCCCAGTCCTCGCTGTATTTACCATTTACATTACAATACTATTTTTTTTTCTCTTCGTGAAGCTCCTCACAATTGCTACATTTCATGTTGGGTTCCGAACCTTGGAGATCATGTGTTCCTCTCTACTGAAGCCTTTAAAATTAATATTATTTTTTAAAGCTGAGCTTGAAACATCAAAACAAATCAGAGCTTTAGTGAACAACAGCATGATACCCACTGGGAGTAGGGATTCATTTCAAGATGCAGGGTGATTTCCATGGCAAATATGAAAGCGGATGTGTCTATTTTAATGGAAGAAGAGAAGTTCTATCCCAATAAAATGAATGGCTTGTGAGTTATTTCTTCAGGGAATATCGGACGTCATTGACACAAAGCTAAGCATGGTTTTGGTTCTTTAAAACCTCTCTGGGTTTTGAGTAGAAGTTGTTCCTCCCTGCAAGTGAACTTAACCATCTTGTTCTTGATAAAACAACTAAAGACCCATCTGGCATCTGAAACACTGACACATTTCTTGTGCCCTAAACTTCTGTAGAACTTTGTTCATTGATGGGCAGACTTCAGGATTTTAGGCGCCATTTTTTAATTGTTATTTTTTGCCAGACCTTTGAGAACTATCAACACAAAAGAGAGGATGGGAAGGTGGAGACAATCATAAAATGGCAGCTTGTCCAGGATGGTGTAGTGGTTTGGGAGTCGGACTTAGACCTGGAAGATCCAGGTTCAAATCCCTGCTCAGCCGCGAAGCTTCCTGGGTGACCTTGGGCCAGTCACTATCTCTCAGCCCCACCTACCTCACAGGGTTGTTGTGAGGACAAAAAAAAAGGAGGGGAGGAAATATGTACACCACTCTGAGCTCCTTGGAGGAAGGGCGGTATAAAAATGTGAAAAATAAATAAATAAAATAAATTGTCCAATAATTTACATTTTGGTTGCTTTTACTCCTCTCTCTCTCTCTCTCTCTCTCTCTCTCTCTCTCTCTCTCTCTCTCTCTCTCTCACACACACACACACACACACACACACACACACACACACACACACACACACACACACACACTCCAACTCTCCAACTCTGTAGTACACGCTGCTCTGTTTTCTACTTATCACCGCCAGCCCAACCATGAGATGACCTGATACGGCTACCGTCAGTGGCAAGTGGCAGGGGATGTGGGGGTGGCAGATTTGGGCCTCCCGTTCTCGCTGCACTGCTGGTTACACCAGTGGTGTAAGTTGGATAGGATTGTGTGTGGGTAGACTTACCAGGGTCCTGGAATCGACGCTGGCTTCGGCCTAAAGCGGACCCGAGCCGCTCCCAAGGGTGCACTGTGGCTGCCCAACGGGGTTCCAGCTTCAGTCGCGTCATCGACCGGACGTTCCGGAAGCCAGAAGCCCATTGGACAGCCGCAGTGCTTCACCTCAAGTCTACTGCTGCTGCCTCCTTCTGGTCAGCAGTGCACAAAAGCCACGTTTATCCACTTTCCGCTCACTTGAGCTGGAAATGCATCATCTTCCTTCTTACCATGCTTCTCGCCCAGAAGTATGGAGCTTCCACTTTTATTGAGAGGGCAGCACAAAGGAGCTCCTTCATTCACACGGTCCTTGCAAACAAAACCGGAAGCTCCACACTTCTGAGTTTGCAACAACCACATGAGGAGCATGTAAGACAAAGTTCAAGTCCCTGAGGTGGGGGCAAGATGCTAGCAGGTTTGGGAGTGGCTTTAAATCACTGCTGGAGCTACTGGTAGTTCTGGAGTTCTCACCTGTGACCTGCCTGCCCTTTATGTTGTTTATCAGATACATCATGCTTGCACGTGGAACCGAGATCGGTCGCTCTTCCCAGCCCCTTAAATTCAACCGTGAACTGGTTCAGGTCCTTATCTATCTATCTATCTATCTATCTATCTATCTATCTATCTATCTATCTATCTATCTATCTATCTATCTATCTATCTATCTATCTATCTATCTATGACGATTTCTCGGTCACCTTTCGGTTCCAGTAAAGAAGCCTCCAAGGACACTTCTGATTAGTTATTATTAAAAACCATTAGAAATGATTAAAACCATGAATCAACAAACCAATCCAACAATTAAAACAGAGACAAGTGAACAGAAGCATAAAATAATCAAACATGTCAGACAAAGAGGCACTAAAACCCTGGAGAAACGCAAAAGAAAGTTAACTGTATTCATTGCTTGCTTAAAAGTAGACCCTGGGGCCAGCCCTGAGGCCAGCCGGCCCTGAAATTCTTTAAATTTTTCCATGTGGTGCAGCTTCCTCATTGGCACTGCTTCCCATTGTATGAATATGGAGAAACATTTTCCAGCCGCAACCGTGATGGACTTTTGCAAATGAATCTCCTGTGGCAAGGAGTTCCACATTCTTTAATGTCCCTCTTTTTGGTCATCATCATCAGCCTCATCTCAGTGAATGGTAGTATACTCAGATGGGCCTTACCAGGTGAACTCAGGTTTCATGTGCATCCACGGCACAACAGCAACTCCTCTCTCTCACAGAGGGTTATCACAGCTTGCCAGCGACTTCTGGTCTCCCATCCATGCATGACCAAGCTTAATCCCTATTGGCTTCTTCAGGCAAGCAGTCAGTCAGCTCAACTACCAGACCACACCTCCTGCCCATTCTGATTAGCATACTGAGCCAATCAGCACCCATTTGCTGCATATTAGATGAATATGTATCTTATAGCGCTCTTTTGCGTGATATTCGGGGACCACATCCCTTGCACTATTTGAGCTACTGTTCTGTTAATTATATTTACTGCATTTAAATGGTAGCTAAATATAAATATTATTGTTTTCATTGATAAACGCCTTTATTTCCATCCCCTACAAGGGATTTTTTTTACCCAAGGCTGTATATACGCTACTACGCAACAGGAGTTGAATGCGTACACCTGTGGGCTAGGAGGAAATGGTGCTGTATGTACCGAAACAATTGCAAATCCCGTTTACCCCACCTTCCTTTTCTCTGTTGCTGACCTTGGGTCAATATTAAAATTAAGTTAGTATATTAATTAATTTAATTAATAATTTGAAGTCACTCAGGACAGAAAGCTGCCCTCTCACCATGCCAATTTCCAGGATCCAATATCCATGGTTAGTGCTATATCAATAATAAATAGCAATATTGTGCATATTTGGGGATTTAAAAAAAAATGCAGGCTGCTTTGAGCTTCCTGTCTAGGTGGAAAGGTGGAATATAAATGTGCTCCATTTGCATGAGTTATGCCAGTTCCAGAATTCAGCTTTTCTCTGCTCAGAATTTGGAATACGTCGGTGCAGAATACCGTGTTTCCCCGAAAATAAGACAGTGGCTCCAAAAAATTTTGGCTCCAAAAAATGCAGTAGGTCTTATTTTCAGGGAGGTCTTATTTTCCCAACCTGTGGCGCGACACCCCCCCCCCCCCGGCACTTACTTTGACCGATTAAAGCTTCATTCTTTCCCGAGGGTGCAAGGCTCTGCAAGGCTGGAAGGCCTGCACTTGAGTCCTGCACCATAGAGATGATGTGCTAGAGAGGCCAGCAAGGCCTGCAAGGAGGCTGCAACCTTGCAGAGTCTCTCTAGCACGTCATCTCCATGGTGCACTCTGCAAGTGCAGGCCTTGCTGGGGGGGGGGGTCACATCCGTCTGGCTGATGATCCTAGCTAGGTCTTATTTTCAGGGGAGGTCTTATATTTATGGGTGCCAGCAAAAATCACACAAAAATGACAAAAATGTCTTACTTTCGAGGGAGGTCTTATTTTCAGGGAAACAGGGTATTTATATTTCATTCTGTTTTGTTTGTTTGTTTGTTTGTTTCAACTCCGGTGCGTCCCCAGCCTGGATCGCATTGTCCCTGTGGAATTGACTCCTGGAAGGTATGTCAGGGACTCTCTTGAAGGGCCTGCTGTCAGAAAGACAACCCCATCTAACCAATTAGCAGCTTGGGCTGCATTGTAAATCTGTCAGTGCTGACTTTTGCATGGCACAGCTGCTTAGGCAAAAGGGAGGGCCTGTATGAAACTCTATTAAAAACCACAGGCGGGTCTGTGTGAACCAAAACAAAACAAAAAAGCTTCTCTTCCTCTCTCTTGTGTTCTTTTCTCTTCAAAATCCTCCCCTCTGGTCCTCCCTCCCATCCACCCCCACCTCCCCCTAAAATAATTAATGCTACATTCGGCCATTTTCTCTGCACGGCTACAGCCAAGAAGCAGTTAAAATTATCCAGTAGGGAATTCCATCCAGCTATTAATGTTCTGCAATTCATCTGCGACTCTGGCCTGTTTGCTCGCTCCCCCCCCCTTCCGCCACCCCTTCAAGTGCTGTTAAAGCAGCTTTGAAGGAATGCTCTCCAGTGGACTGCTGCCTGTCACTGTTCCCCGTCATGTGTCCGATAATTAAAATCTGACTGATTTATGGACTGGCATCAACCATCACAGCTCAAGAGTTAGATGATGTTCATCCTTCCCAAGGCTAAATTTACTTGGTGAAAAGGGGCCGCTTGCTTCCAGCCTAAGCTGTCATTCAGCGGCTGTGGAAACCATAAAGATGGCTAACAGAGCTCCAGCTAGCAGCCCTTAAGTTTATTTTATTCTAATATTTATTGCCACCCAGAAAATGAACATAATACAGACAAGTTAGTGAGCGCACTGTACCGGTGATTTGTGAGGCCGCGAGCAAAACAAGTCTCCCAGTATTAAAATAAAATAGAACACGCGTTCTTCTGCTCAACCGCCTGCCGAAAGGATGGGTTGGGAAGGGGGTGGGTGGTGGGTGGGCTGCAGAGACAGCTTTTGTTTGCCCAAATGGGAGTGTGGGCTTCTTGTTCACATTTTCAGGAGAGGGAAGGAAAGGAGCCAAAAGGGAAAATGAACTGCCGAGGATGGACAGGCTGGGGGGTCACTTATTGAAAATGGCAGCTTGGCATTCCTGAGGGTCACAGTTTCAGTAGCAGTGATGGAACAGGTTGTTTACAAATGATTTAAGCGACTGTGAACAAGACTCCAGGCTTAGTGGCTCACTCTCCCTGAGGGATATATCTGGCCTACCCTCTTCTCTGAGAATCTTTTTTTTTCTCCCTCAAACCGGTATGACAAGCACTGGGCCTCTCACACCCAAAACCACCACTAGAGGTCTTTGCCCACCACAGATCTCCATTTCCCAGGGGTCACATGCTTCAAGTCCTGCTCTCTCCATTAATTGTTTTACGAGGTAGCAAAGCTCCTCGAGAAATTCTGTGAGATGTATCAATATTATGTCGACTTCTTTCAGGTGCTTTGCCCAAGTAAGAGCATACAAATCCACCTCATGTTTTCATTGTTATACTTTTATCAACCCTATCCTGCATTTCATGTCTAGAAATTTATCTAGACCAGGGGTTCTCAACCGTTGGAGGCCCAGGTACCCCCATCAAGGTCCAATTTTCTGAAGTACCCCCTGCTAATTAACTGCTAATTAATTGGAATTAATTAATTAATTAATTAGGTAATTAATCGTTAAATAAAAAGTACTAAAACAATTTTAAATGTGAAAAATGTCTTATTTAACTGTGTGTGTGTGAGAGTCTCACACACACACACACACACACACACACACACACACACACACACACACACACACACACACACACACACATGCAAGGATCTCTTTTTTTCTCCAAGTCACACTTCCCAAAATCAGCTCCTCCCTCTCCCACCTCACCAAAGTACATTTTCCAAAGTACAAAAATAAGCCCAAATCCAACATCAGAGAGACAGAAGGGCTCCAAAAGTAATTAAAATTTAAAATCCATTTTAATTAACACTTAATTAGCTGCTGGTGGGGCAGATAAGGGGCAGGGCTTGGCGTACCCCCAGCAAGAGGTTCGCGTAGCCCTAGGGGTACCCATACCACAAGATGAGAACCCCTGATCTAGACATTTATATCCCACCTTTCCACCTCCTAAAATGCCCACCAAACCACACTTCCTCCCTTTCCCCCTCCTTTTTCCCCACAGAGTAGGCTTACCAGATCTCCAACCGGGACAGAGTGCTAGACCTTTAGGAGAAGGAATGTGGGCAGGTGTAGCTTGTTAAACCTTAGAGCACAATCCTAGGCATCCATGGGGCTTGCTTCTGAATAGACATGTCTAGGATTGTGCTCTAAGGTTTAACAAGCTACATCTGCCCACATTCCTTCTCCTAAAGGTCTAGCACTCTGTCCCGGTTGGAGATCTGGTAAGCCAACCACAGAGGAAGATGGTATATCCCTGTGAGGGAGAAGGGACACAGTTAGCTTTTCAAGGCATGGCAGGTGGCAGTGATGGCTGTACACATGCTGATGTATTCCCCTTTTATTCTCACAACACCCCTGTAAGGTAGGTAGGTGTGTGTGTGTGTGTGTGTGAGAGAGAGAGAGAGGGGGGGGGCGGGAGGTGACTAACGAAAAATGAGAATGAGGGTCTCCTCAGTCTAAGTCCAACATTCAAGCCACTACATTGAAATGACTCAGATTTTCCAGTTTAGAATTTAGTGGTGCCAGGTTGCCTATGCACAAGGGGTGATTGAGCCCTGCAGATTGAATCTAATTTAACCTAACTTAACTGTTGTAGCTCCCTCTCCTTCTTTGCACCTCTTCACCGCAGGAAATGAGCACAGATACTTCAGTATGGTGATATCTCTGTTCAGTGGTTCCTTTCTTTGTGGTCAGTCCATATTCCGAAGTGCCTTTGTGTCAGCACTAGCCATGCAGGTGATACACACTATGAGATACACGCACTATGCTATCTCTGAGAGCTGGCGTAGCATCGTTGATAAGAGGGGTGAATTGGAAAGTCTTGGGTTCAAATCTTACATTGGCCATGAGCACATTAGGTGTCCTACCTATGAGCACATGAGTCAGATCATTGGTCAATGTAACTTAGGGCTCAATCCAATCCTACTTACACCACTGTTGTAACTAGCGGCGCAACGAAAATGGGAGGCCCCAGAAGAGAAAGGGGATTCAAATTTGAATTGAATCCCCTTTCTGTTCTGGGGCCTCCCATTCTCGCTGTGCCGCTGGTTACAATGGTGGCGTAAGTAGGATTAGATTGCACCCTTAGCATTTAAGATAAAATTGTCATAGTTGGAGACACTGGGTCCCTCTGCATGAAGACTGAACTACTTATTACTGAGCTACAGCCCTCCCTAAGGTCTCTATCACACAGTTTCTTCAGTGCAGGCTAGAAATGATTGTGACTTCATAGGCTATAAGAAGGAACAAATAGAATCCAGCACATTTGCACTCTTTAAAGACTCGAGTCATATAAATAATTCCTGATAAAATTAAACTTCTCCTGACTGTAGCTTTCCTAGCAAGAACCAGCAAATGCATCCCGGTCCCCGTTGATTTTAATAGCGCCGAATTTTACCCACTGTTATGAGATAATAAAAGCTTCCATCTACATTCCCTTCCTAGCTGCTATGTATGATTTCCTGTGATTTCCAGTGGCAAGTTAAGTCAGTTGCATATCCTCCCTTCCTTCGGTCTAAATTTAACTGCCATTAATTTTTGAAGTGACAAGTTGGTGCTCTCTTAGCAGACGACGACGACGACGACAAGATGAACATATCAGGTTCCAATACATTCTTGGTACTCTTGGATCAAGTTATTTCTGCCTCTTCTCCTTTGCAAACTCCTTTACCCCTTCAACCAGTACAGTTATATTTTTTAAAAATGTTCATTTTAAATCCAATTCACGGAGAACAGGTCTATCACTGACTTCTCGTCTTTATGGTTATGAGCTACCTGCGGGTTCAGTGGCAGGATTCCTCTGAATATCACCTGCATGAAAGCAATGCTGAGAGAGGGGGTGCCTTTCTGGGAAGCTTGTGGGCTTCCCACAGGCAGCTGGTGGGCCCCTGTGAGACACAAGATGCTGTCTAGATGGGCCTCTGGCCTGATCCAAGAGGGCTTTTCTTATGAATCTTTCATAGGTTCAAGCTCCAGCCCAGTACTCAGCCCAAGTTCAATTTCCAGCCCCAGCAATGGTCAATCAGGTAAGTCTATAAGCAGAAGCTGATAGTGACATCAGGTCCCGGTTTTTGCATCTGGTAATTTGCAGTATATGAGCCAGCGGGTGGCGCAGTGGGTTAAACCACTGAACCATGAGCTGTCGATCGAAAGGTCGGCAGTTCGATTCCGTGCGATGGCTCCTGCCAACCTAGCAGTTCGAAAGCAAGAAATTGCAAGTAGATTAATAGGTATCGTGTCAGCGGGATGGTAACAGCATTCCATGCGCCTCTGTGTTGAGTCATGCCGGACACGTGACCACGGAGGCGTCTTCGGACAGCGCTGGCTCTTCGGCTTTGAAACGGAGATGAGCACCGCTCCCTAGAGTCGGACACGACTGGACTTAATTGTCAAGGGATACCTTTACCTTTACCTTAATCTGCAGTATAAAGGTAAAGATATCCCTTGACATTTAAGTCCAGGCATGTCCTGGATGTCCTAGGGTGTGGTACTCATTCCCGTTATGAAGCTGAAGAGCCAGCGTTGTCCGAAGACGCCTCTGTGGTCATGTGGCCGGCATAACTCTCCTTGCCGCAGCGCGTAGCATGCAGCTGGAACACGGAGCGCTGTTTACCTTCCCGCAAGCGTTACCTATTTATCTACTCACATTAACATGCTTTGGAACTGCTAGGTTGGCAGTAGTATTCGCAGTATACTCGTTTAATCTGGAGATTCCATATGGAGATATACCATGACCTAGAGGGCCTCAACGTGGCCAGTTCGCAAGATAAAATAGCAATAGTATTTGGCATCATTTTATTTAAGTTTTAATTCCATGCTGTGTTTCCGTCAGAACAATATAGATCCTGTTATCTGCGATTCCAACCAGATATCCAGTGTAAATTAGGTTCAGGTTACCCATACAGAACAAAAGATGTTGAGTTAGGGACGAGGGAGGGGAGAGAAAAATATTGAACACACATGCTGGCTTTTCCATTCCACCTTTCACGCACATATGCTCGGAGGGAAAGACCTTGTTGTGCTTCAATGCTGCTTTGAGAGAGAGAGAGAGAGAGAGAGAGAGAGAGAGTCTTGAAGGCCTCCAATAGCATAGATCAAATGGTGAAATACTGGAGTAATAGCATATAAATCTTGCTAATGAAATAGTCTTATTTTTTCAGGAGTGCTTGCTTACCAGCAGTGTTTCCATGCTTCCACAGCAATGGTCATTCCCTTCCTTTGAAGAATCAACAGTTAACTTTTGTATACATACACAGCAGTAGTATGCAAGCTTCCATCACACTGTAAATGTCACATCCTAGCATAATCAAGAACCAGAATCCAGGGAGAGGCTATCTAGATATAGAAGCTGACAATTTTAATTTTGAACCACCAAAGTCAGAGAACCAATATCATGATGCCGTTGTACAAATCGATGGTAAGGCCACATCTGGAGTATTGTGTCCAGTTCTGGTCACCACACCTCAAAAAGGATATAGTTGAATTGGAAAAGGTGCAGAAAAGAGCGACCAGAATGATTCGTGGGCTGGAGGGGAGCACCTCCCTTATGAGGAAAGGTTATAGCATTTGGGGCTATAGAAAAAAAGATGCCTGAGAGGGAACATGATTGAGTTGTATAAAATTATGCATGGGATGGAGAAAGTGGATAGAGGGAAGTTCTTTTCCCTCTGGCACAACACCAGAACCAGGGAACATGCACTAAAACTGAGTGGAGGGAGAGTTAGAACAGACAAAAGAAAATATTTCTTCACCCAGCGTGTAATTAATCTGTGGAACTTCTTACCACAGGATGTGGTGATGGCACCTGGCCTAGATGCCTTTAAAAGGGGATTGGATAGATTCATGGAGGAAAAGTTCATCACAAGTTACAAGCCATAAGGAACCTCCTGGTTTTAGAAGTAGGTTTTCTCAGTATGCCAGGTGCAAAGGAGTGGCAACAGGAAACAGGTTATCTTGTTGTCTGTGTTGTCTGTATCTTGTTGCCTGAGGCATCTGGTGGGGCCACTGTGAGATACAGGAAGCAGGACTAGATGGGCCTTTGGCCTGGTCCACCAAGGCTCGTCTTACGTTCTTATGTTCTTAGGATACCATCCAATGCGTTGAACTTGGACTGAGGAGACTTGGGTTCAAATTCTGAATTAGCCATGAAGCCTAGTAGTTGTTCCTCTTAGCCTAATCTACATTGTAGATGTGGGGGGGAGGGAACTTGGAGGAAAAGTGGGATATAAGCACAATAAAGAGATTGAGATTTTACTGGCCTCATTACACAGAGAAGAACTTTGAGATTTACACGCCACCAAAATGAGCATTTTGGCATAGACACTATCACAAGACAGTTTCTATCCGCACAAGGAAAAGTGTGATGGCTCCCTTGAACTTCAGTGTAACAGTTACCCACCCACGTTCGGCAACGTGTCTGAAACAAGCCGTTTTAACTTGAAATCTCACTCTCGCCAAATGTTTGCATTTCTGAAGGCGCAGAGGAAGACATCAACTTGACAATAGCGTATTTTCAGCAAACGCCGTGGCTGTTACTCTGTCAGACATAATTTGTTTCCTAACCAATGATGCTATTTAATCAAAACTCACACCAGCACTGTTTAAAAGCATCTAAGAAGCTAAACAAGAAAGAAAACTTCAGGTACTGTAGGTTGTTGAGCTTCTTTTTCTCCCCCCCCCCTTTTAAAAAAAAAAAGTTGTCTAATCCATCCTCATGCATTTTCCAATCTTCCCAAAATGAGTTCTTGGCAACCTTCACCCATTTTTTTTTTTAAAAAAGTTAATGCAGAAGTTCAAAGCCACGATTTATGTTTCTGATAATTCTAAATTAATTCCTAATCTCTGAAGCAGAAAGGAGCCACATTTGTGATGCAGCCCACATAGGACCATATGGCTTTAGGGAGACAGTCTCCGTGATGTGTGTGCTTATGCGCCGTACTGTCCCTGGCACACACACCTGAAGTTCATGGCCCTTAATGTAATTGGACAGTTTTGTTTATGAAAACGGCCTGTTCTGCCAAATGCTGAAGTCCTCGCTTTGACAGATATATCACTTTTTCAATGTGAGTGTATTTTGAAGAGAGCTGACGCACGATCAACTTCTCTTTAATATCCCTTCACCAAACCTGACACTTGTCCAGCAGGGTTTTGTGCTAGATCCAACTGTCAACTGCCACTGAGGCATTATGGGAAAATCAAAAAGGGAAGAAAAGAGCAGTGGGGGATGGGAGAGAGAACAGTGATTGACATTCTTTTCTCCTTAACTCACCATCAAAGGAAGTATTTAGGCTCGTAGTTATTTAACCGTCCAACGCAAAACAAGTTTACCTGGGTTTCAGTGTTGCCAAGCCGTAGCTGCGTCGTTCTTTCCGATTTCTAGCTCTAAATAAGCTTTATTGTGCTTCTTAAAACCAACCCCAAAACGCAGGTTTATGAGCATCTGGTATGTGGAACAATCATTCACATAAAAGGCAATTTTTGAGTATACAGTATAGGCTTAATGATTCTTTGGTTTTTTTTCTATGTTTATCTCCGAATCTCAACCATGGAGGAAAGGTCCATCACAGGCTACAAGCCATGGTGGGTATAAGCAACTTCCTGGCTTTAGAAGTAGGCTATCTCTGAATGCCAGATGCAAGGGAGTGGCAACAGGATACAGGAATGGTTCCCAAACTGTGCATTGCGACACCTTGGCGTCATGGCACAGTCACAGGGGCATCAAGAGATATCCCTGGTGGCCCCTCCTACCTGCTCTCCCAGGCACCACCATCTTGGATCATGCAAAATCTCATGAGATCCAAGATGGCGGCACCCAAATCTCGTGAGATTTGGGTGCCGCCATCTTGGACCTCATGAGCTCTCGTGAGATTTGGGTGCCACCATCTTGGATCTCACGAGACTTCATGTAACCCAAGATGGCAGCGCCCAGGAGAGCTGGGAAGAAGAGGCTGTGGCGGCATTGTGTGCCAGGTAAGTTTGGGAACCACTGAGATACAGGTATCTGGTTGTCTTGTGTGCTCCCTGAGGCATCTGGTGGGGCCACTGTGAGATACAGGAAGCTGGACTAGATGGGCCTTTGGCCTGATCCAGCAGGGCTCTTCTTATGTTCTTAACCGTACTACAGTATGGAAATCTAGTGTATAAGATGAACTTTAAGGAGGCATAAATGGCTGAGTTTCCAGTCACAAAGGATGAGCTTCCTAAGATCAGGTCAGTATTCCCAAGACTTAATGGAGAATTCATGGAGAGTTCCCTTAGTTCTTAGAACCCTGTTCTAAGAAAGCTCAGAAAGACCACCATTCCCAAGGGAACTCAACACCAGCCTTCCCTGATGCTCCTCCATTCCTCAAATTGGCCTTGCCAGTGGAGAGAAGGGGCACCTGCAGATAGGGCTGTTACAAAGAACTTCCACCAGTTGAGGTACATACATTGAAAATTTCTCCTCAGCATACTGAGAGTTGCTACTGGGGAACTTGGGAAATTGACTTCTCAATTATTCTCAACACAATCACCACGAAGCTCAGTGGGTATTCTTGGGCTAGTGTGTCGTATCTCTCAGCCTACAACAGGAGGGAGAAGCATCTTCTATGATGATACCCAAACTCCTTGGAAGAAGGATGGGGTAAAAATGTTATCTGCGGTCAGCTCATGTCAAAAGCCTCCTGCGTCTGGGCTTCACAGAGGCTGTGTAGACAATTCCGAGCTTGACGGACCACTGATCTGAGTCAGCATCAGGCATATGGAAGTGAGCCTAATGGTGATCTCTTGTCTCCAATTTGTTCCCTTCCATATTTCAAAGGCGGCTGGAGAAAGAACGTGCAAGCAGTAGATGATTGCATTTCCCTGGCAGGACAACGATTCAACAGGCTTTCTATTTAAACAAAATATATTGGCCCCAAAGACAGGGGCATCAATTTGCTTCAAATTCCATCCATCAAAGTCAAGGCAGATTTCTTCTTTCTATATTACGTTCTTAATCTCTCCATGCTCTGAAGTTCATTTCTCCCACATTACTGGCCTCGCCAGTTGCACCTGCATGTCTGGCTTATTTCAAACAGCCCCAGTGCAGACAACATAATGAAGCTTTGCCGGCCTTTTCTTTCTTTCACTCTTTTTTTTTTTTTTGCTTTTTAATAGCAGAGGCAAAATTGTAAAGCTTAGGATAAACATCAGGACAAGCAACTGTAGCTCATGAAGATTGCCAGGGCTCTCTGGCTAGCTAGTATCGCTGCTGGTTTCTTATGAGATTCATAAAAATATTTGGTCAAATCTGTTACAAACTTTTCAGTATTTCTAGATAAAATTGTGGAACATGGTTGTGTTTTCCTTTTAACAATGTTCCCAATGCAGAGCCCGGTATCTGTGAATCCTCGTTATCCGCTGGGGGGTCCGGAACGGATAACGAGGGTCAACTGTATACTGTACTTGGAGGATCCAAGTGCTAGATAGGGTCATTGGCTGCCACAACTGTTACACAATTAAAAATGTTTTGATGGCATTGTTCTGATGCAACCAATTTGAACTTAATTAAACGTAAATCCAAGCCATAATCTAAGAGCCGTAGATCCCTCATAAAGAATGAATGTAAATAGGGAGTGTGTTTTATGAAGCATACAGACACTTTGTTCATAGTTGAAGCACACACATCAATGGAAGGTTTGTTCTCACCTCCCTTTTTCCATTTCCCGGTCTTCAGCAAGTCGGGCAGACAGGACTGGATCGACCTCCACCAAGTGTTTATGTTCTACTCTGAATTACCAGCTTCTCATGAACCTTTGATTTATGGTCAATCTGTTAAATATTTGAATTAAGATCTGCGTACCTGACCGAATCCATCTGAAAGGAATCATGTTCTCCAAACAGGCCAGGGGTTGCGTCAAGTCATCTTGCCTGGGTGAGAGAAAACACGTTGTTATCAAAGCAAGGAATTTGTTAACAATTTTGAGAATGTACAAGAAAAGGAAGACCTGGATTATTGACTTTTTGCGTCAGTTTGCTTTGGCACGCTTGTAAATAATTGGCACTGCCTAACTACCCATCATGGAGCAAGAGGAGGGAAGAATAAAAAAACAAACGTGCCGATAGGAACGTTTTGCATTAAAAGACTGACGGCACAATCCTAGCACCAGCTTAGGCCACACATATCATAATTGTGCGAGCAAATTAGTGGCCAAAATTGTGGAACCCTTTTGGAAAAATTCTATTTATGAATAATACCATAAAGGTATATATCATTGGAACGATAATTTAATGCAGAATGTAATGAAACAAACCTTGTTGAATTATCTACGTATATATCAAAGGTAAAGGTAAAGGTGACCCCTGACAATTAAGTACAGTCGTGTCCGACTCTAGGGTATGGTGCCCATCCCCATTTCAAAGCCGAAGAGCCAGCGTTGTCTGAAGACGCCTCCGTGGTCATGTGGCCGGCATGACTCTCCTTGCCGCAGCACGTAGCATGCGGCTGGAACACGGAGCGCTGTTTACCTTCCCGCAAGCGGTACCTATTTATCTACTCGCATTAACATGCTTTGGAACTGCTAGGTTGGCAGGAGCTGGCCAAGCAACGAGAGGTCACCCCGTGATGGATTCGAACTGCCGACCTTTCGATCGACAGCTCATGGTTCAGCGGTTTAACCCGCTGCGCCACCATATCAAAAGTTGTGGCCAAATAACTGGAAAAAGAAAACACAACTGCTTTTAAGTAACAAAAAGTAGATTTCCTTAGCTCAATAAGACAGATTGTTCCAAGAGCCAATGAGGTGCTATTATGATACAGCATGGAACCAATAAGTTGTTAGTACGAGTCAGCTCTCATTTCCAAGTATCAGAGCTAATCCTAGAACTCTTATTCAGTTGTATGAGTGTCATCCAGTTGGCCACTGGTTTTTTTGTTGGTTACTGATTTGTTGGGTGACTTGTACTGTTTTATAGTAAAAGAAATAAAGTTAATGGGGGTGACACCATGAGTTACCGCACTGGGTGATACCAACCCTAGTGACACCTCTGAGTCAGAGAGCCCTCTGCATGGAGTCCTACATGATGGAGTTACTTTTGGACTTTAACATGAACGGACAGAAATTGGGAGTGAGGACACTGAGTATGATTCTGCTTCCATAGAACGTGTGAAAAGGGCTCTTAGACAAGAAGCTCAAACACTCAGCTGTAGGATGAACTGTGGTGAGTTAAAGCATGGTGACCCAATGGGGTGGTATCTGCCATTCCTTGCATGCAGGAGGCCCCAGGTTCACTCTTTTGCATCTCCTGGTATGACCGAGAACGATCAGAGGGGCAGAGGGGTCTGGCTCAATCGGGAGAGCTGCCGCCTTGTAAGCCTGAAGACCGGTGATCTTGACAAGTTGGAGACACACCGCCGACAAAAAGCTGCGAAAGCCTCCGGGAGGAGAGATAAGAGCTCCCGGCTGCGTTGGTCGAGTGTGGGAGGCACCAGCCAGCAGAAAAGCCAGGCTTCAAAAGGATACCACCTGGAATGTAGCCGTTCATGAAAGATTGGACATTTATATACTGTAAAAAAAACCAAGAGGGGTTAGAACAGCCTGCCCATGTACACCGCCTGGAATTAAAGTTGGAGGAGAAATCTAATGACCAAGAAAGGCAGTATATAAATACTTTATATTATTATTATTATTATTATTATTATTATTATTATTATTATTATTATTATTATATCTTTGCTTGCAACCCTTGAGAATTGGTTAGTGTACATGATGCTGAGCTAGACAGGACAACATTTTGTCTCAAGAGAAGGCAGCTTCCTATGTACGTTCAGTAAGATGAGGTTCAAGGAGCAGTATTTACCTTCATTTATAACCAAAAGAACATTTTGCAATTTCCTGTGAAGGGGAAAAAAAGCAGGAAACGGTCCCAAGTCTTAATTTCATTCCCTGTATGAAAATGCCTTCCGCTTCTCCCTTCCCTCTCCTAAATTTTGTTGGGCAGCCAGATCATTCCACAACGCCAAAAATCAGAGCTGTTTTAGGAACGAGCCGGTTGGCTTCTGGGCTCTGTTTCTTTTGACTTATCACACCTAATTCACACCCTGAGAAACTCATTTTTCCTCTGTGAAAAGCAACATTATAAGTTCCAAAAGTGCTGAACGAAGCTTAAGTAGGCTAAAGAGGCTGAATGCTTGCAAGACAAGAAACGGTTATGTGTGTGTTTTCGAAAGCAAACAAACATTTTACCACCATGTGGTTTTTTTGTTTGTTTTTTTCTCCTATGTGCTGGCTTCTGGGTTTATTCCATTACATGCTCCAGCCTATCCCGTCTCTCAAGAGAACAGTTAAGATTAGTAGAGTGGCATGGAGTGATTTTAAGAATCTGCAAAGAGAAAGTCTAGTGTGTGGGTGAGGGTGAATGTCAACACAACTGACTGCGAAACACCCTTACCTTAAAAGCCTCTTTCTTTAATTTGAGCGGATGTTGGATTGTGCGCCGCCAGTTACATTTCTTAGTAGATGTACAATAAAATTACGATGCAAGCTATTCCTTTTGTAATATTTGGCAAATATTAGAGGGGGGAGCATTGTTTTGAATTCTCCCATTGAGCATGTAACTGTAAAAAGTATAAGTGCAAGTTGAATGTAAGCTAGCAGAGAAAACTCTACCAGTGAATCAAATATTGTCTTGCGCGCAAATAGAATTTGATATGGTAGAATGAAGCAATGATTCATAGATAATTTGTTCCAGAGTAGTGCCATTCACATTGGCAGAATTAAAAAAAATGTAAGACGTGCCCTGCTAGATCAGAAAAACAGTCTATTGAGTCCAGCATCCTGTTTCACACGGCCAACCAGATGCTTTTGGAAAGCCAATAAGCAAACCATGTAGGCAACTGCAGACATGCAAATACCAAGAGCTGTTGCAGTCTCTTAGTGGCTAAGAGACTGAGCTACAAATCAGAAGTCCTCTGTTTGAATGTTCTCTGCTATGAATTCACTAGGAGCCCAATCCTATCCAACTTTCCAGAGCTGATGTAGCTGCAATGCAGCCCCGAGGTAAAGGTAAAGGTATCCCCTGACAATTAAGTCCAGTCGTGTCCGACTCTAGGGTGTGGTGCTCATCTCCATTTCAAAGCCGAAGAGCCAGCGTTGTCCGAAGACACTTCCATGGTCATGTGGCCGGCATGACACTCCTTGCCGCAGCACGTAGCATGCGGCTGGAACACGGAGCGCTGTTTACCTTCCCGTAAGCGGTACCTATTTATCTACTCGCATTGACATGCTTTGGAACTGCCCCAAGGTAAGGGAACGGTAAAGAGGCCTCCATGACTACCCCCCCACACCGCAAAATGAAGTGCACTCCCCGTTGGCATGGCTGCATTGGCATAGGATTGGACCCTATGTGGCTTTAGGCAAGCCACTCTGACTCACCCTCAGTCTTCCTGATCTGAAAAATAGGGATAATAATACTTACCTTACAGGGTTGTTTGAAGGATATCACGATACAGTCAAGCACTTTGCATGCTTTGGAAGTGTTATTACTCCATTACTCCCTTCCTGCTCACTCTCGCTTTCGCTCTCGCACTGTTACTCTCAGCCTCCACCTCAAACCATGTTCACCACTCCTAGTTGGCAATTAGGAAAAACAAAAGGGAAGATAAACTTCTGTGCTGCTCTGTGCTCCTTGGAGGAAATGCAGAATAGAAATTTAATGTTTACTTAGAAATCAGTTTGATTGACTTCAGTGGGACTTTATGTTTGAGAAACGATGGTCATGATTACAGTCGCACATGCAGACCTGTACCCGTCGACTCAGAAGTAAGTCCCGTTGTGTCCCCTGGAAAGAGTTATAGGATCGCAGCTTAGCTGAACGCAAAGAGAAACTGGCACAGTAACTTGGCTGGATTATGAATATTTACACGTCACCTGACACATTAGGGTGACGGAAGTATGGACCTGTCACTGTTCAGACGCACGTCCTTGTGAACCTACTTAGAAGTCAATTTCTTGAAAGAGTTATGAAAGGAATCTATTCCAGATCATTGCTTGCTTTATCAAAATGAATATTCCAAAAATAATCTAAACGGTGCTATACTTTTAGCATCCATCAATAAGGAATGTGCCAACATGGTTCAGTGTAATTGTTAACATTTTCTGCACCTTCCTTGCTATGAATGAGGCTTGGTCCATTGGATCAAATTCAACCCAGCACCATTCATGAACAGTGATTCATTCACAGCCAGCTTCAGTTTGTCCTGTGCATTTGTTGCCTGTGTCAGTGCAAGGAGCCCAAGCCTAGACATGTCTACTCAGAAGTAAGTCCCATTGAGTTCAGTGGGCCTTACTCCCAGGTAAGTGTGTATAGGATTGCAGCCGAACAGCCCAATCCTGTCTAGAGGTCGCGCTGCATCGTATCCAGACAGGACCCAGTGCCAGTGTGTCTGGAACTCTCCTCGGGGAAAAGGGACATTCGAATGGGTCTACTTGAATGTGTGACAGCTATTTTTCTGGCACACATTGAAGCTGACTGTGTAATGGTGGCCAGGACCGGGAAGGGGGATAGGATTCTGTGGAGGAGGCCGTTGCCAATCTCTTCCCAGGCCTGGCCGATCAATCCCACCCCCCTGAAACATCCCGTTCCACCCTCCCCATGCGCCTCTGTCACTCAACTTCCCAAGCGGGTGCTCCTCTGAATCCAGGGTGGGCAGAGCGGTGCCAGCCTCAGTGTTGGCACCAGTTACTCCCAGGGTGCCACAAATGTGCTTTATGGCACGTTTGCGACACCCTGGAACGGCGGAGCAGGTCCGCCAGTCAAAGACTGGATAGGATTGGGCTGTAAGACAGCCAGCCTCGACCCTGAGCTCACACAGTGGCATTTTATTGTAATTAGCTGGAAGGTGTGAAGGTTGGAGATGTTTTATGGAACCAATACTATGGAAACTATAAATGCAGCACAGTTACAGTGGCCATAATGAATTTTCTGCACTAAATTAAATTGTGTCATAAGATAGAAGCCATTAGTTAAAGAAATATTTACTGTTTGGTTTTAAAAGCAAGAAGTAGGAGACTGAGAAAAAGCCAAAGTGTTCCATTTATTCAATTGGGCTGAATTAGGTATGGCTGAGGAGGAAGAGGAGGAGGAAGAGCACAATGGCAAGGGGCTGCTTGCAACCAGATGGACATCGCAGTTATCAATTCACAGAAATTTAAATTGGCATACTGGTCGCTCTATATATATATGAGCCTGGAGGTTTGAGCCGGTGCCCTGCCTGAAGAAGCTAAGCAGGGTCGACCTCGGTTCCAGCTTGGATGGGAGATGGAAGCTGCTGACGAACCTCGCAAAGACACTGAGAAGGCATCGTGAGAGGGTGGAATGCGGAGGAGTCAGCTAGAGAGATAACATCTAAGACAACCGTCCGAGGGTGAACTGCGGTGAACTGTGAAGCTTGGAAGTGCAAAACACAAGCCAGAAGGAGGGCTGCACTCGGAAGGGAAAACATCTCGAGCATGGAAGGTTCTATATAGGAATAGAAGAACAATATTGTAAAGACCCTTATCAGGTCTAAAGATAGCCTGCCTATGTAAACCACCTTGAATAAATCTGATGAGAATTCTGATGATGAGAAAGGCAGTATATAAATACAGAAAATAAATAAATAAATAAATAAATAAGGAGAAGCTGCGTATTTTCAGAAAAGAACTTTTGACGCAGCATTCGGTAAGATTGGGAGCGAAAAGGAAGCCGAAACGAGCTCCCTTACCTTATTTTACCATTACTACTCATTTCACAGTGGCAGGTGTTATTCCAGCAACTGCCATTTTTTTCTCACAATTCCCCCTCCAAGTGATGCTACATCATCATATACAGTAAATCCTCACTTAAAATCATTTTGTTTAAAGTCGATGGGAAAATGCCATAGGACCGTTTACGTTTATCAATTCGCCTATGGTAAAATTGTTTCATTATAAGTCGTTTCACTTAAAAGTCGCAGTTTCCAAGAAAAACCTAGCGACAACTTTAAGTGAGGACTTGCTGTACTGTCTGAAGGGGGTTCTGGGGAAAAATGGTGACCCCTCCCCCCATTAATGGCCATTTCCCTCCCCCAGAACTCCCCTCTAAACAATGCTATGTGTTGACCTATTGTGATGAGATATGGGTCAGCATTGATATCAGATTTCTGGGAGCCTGGGGGACCCCATGGCATCCACTGTTTGCCCCTGATGGCACATGGGGCATTATCACCGTTCCTGACCCAAATCAGGAATGTTCTGCGCAAATAGCTGCTTATATGAGTAGCTCAGTGTTTCTCAAACTGTGGGTCGGGACCCACTTGGTGGGTCGCGACCCTATTTCTGGTGGGTCCCAGGTGACAGAAAGATCAGATAAGTCACTGCCACAAGCCCTGAGGCTATTCAAAAATTGGCCCTTCAAAGAACTGAGCTCCTGCAGTTGGCAAGATAGCTGCTAATTACCCTGCAAACAGCTTGAGACTATTCATTAGGGATACCTCATGAGAAATGGATTGAGTTCTTTGCAAATAAATAAATAAAATATTAGGTAAAGGTAAACCCTGACAATTAAGTCCAGTCGTGTCCAAATCTATTATTTATTTACAATATTTCTATCCCGCCTTTCTCCCCAAAGGGACCCAAGGCGGCTTACACAGAATAAAATACAAAAGATACAAAAGATACAAATAGATAATTACTTTTTAAACAGCAAAAAACAGTTAATAAGAACATCTAAAAATTGATTTAAAAATTACATTTAAAACAAGATCATACAAAGCACCCCACCCGTACCAGCAAGATGTTAAAAAGGCAAAGGCTCAGAAGGCTTCTTTGAACAAGAAGGTTTTTAGGCCTCGCCGGAAAGTGTCCAAGGAGGGAGCAGTTCGTAAGTCAAAGGGGAGGGAATTCCATAAGGTTGGTGCCACTACTGAGAAGGCCCTATTTCTGGCCGCCGCCCCATGCACCTCCCTGAACAACGGCACCCGCAAAAGGGCCTTCTCTGATGATCTAAGGAAACGGGCCGGACTATATAGAAGTAGGCGGTCTCTCAAATATCCTGGCCCCAAACCGTATAGGGCTTTAAAGGTCAAAACCAGCACTTTGAATTGGGCCCGGAAACGAATCGGCAGCCAGTGCAGCTGTCGGAGGAGCGGCCCAACAGAGTCGAACCGCCTACCTCCAGTGACCACACGGGCCGCCGCATTCTGCACTAATTGCAGTTTCCGAACCGTCTTCAAAGGCAGCCCCACGTAGAGCACGTTACAATAATCTAGTTGTGATGTCACCGTGGCATGGATCACTGTGGTCAGGTCTAGGGTGTGGTGCTCATCCCCATTTCAAAGCCGAAGAGCCAGCGTTGTCCGAAGATGCCTCCGTAGTCATGTGGCCGGCGTGACTCTCCTTGCCGCAGCGCGTAGCATGCGGCTGGAACATGGAGTGCTGTTTACCTTCCTGCAAGCGGAACCTATTTATCTACTTGCATTAACATGCTTTGGAACTGCTAGGTTGGCAGAAGCTGGCCAAGCAACGAGAGCTCACCCCGTCGCGGATTCAAACTGCCGACCTTTCGATCGACAGCTCATGGTTCAGCGGTTTAACCCACTGCGCCACCCACTTGTAAATAAATATATTATTTCTTTCTAGACCCCCCCCTTTTTAAGTCTCGTAAATCTAGGTGGGTCCCGATAGAATGTCATTTTAAACAAAGTGGGTCACGGTGCTAAAAAGTTTGAGAACCACTGGAGTAGCTTGTATGAGTTTATTTTCAAACATCAGTGGAAATATGATCTTCAAATTCAACGACGGAATGTAACGGCAACAACATCACGTCTTGCTTTCCTGCTTCACGCAGAAAACTCAATTCTGGGATTTCCAATTTCGACTTATGCAGAAAGTGTCCCTTCCCTCTTTTATGCCCTTGGTAGTATATGAAAGAGTGGGACAGAATTAATTTTGATCTAAATGGTGGTGATAAAACTCCCTGCTAGCTCTGACGTCTGCAAGATATTTTATTTCCTTGCCCGATTCTCCTTTGTAACAACCGTGTTCCTCTCGATTCCCCCCTCCCCTCTGTCTGCCCGGTGACCCACACAAATAACGAAGGAGCTGTTTAGCAGATGGATCTCTAGGTCCCAAACTCTAGAGTAAATCCCATAATCAACTAGGCTGAATGATGCTTTTTAGCACGCCAAGGTTGATACTAACTATAATTCATGTCCCCTGGGAACCTTGCTCTGTAATAAAGCTTGAATGTCAGGCATCCCAGCCAAGAACTAACATACCTGTTTGAACAAGTCCTGTGCCAATGGAAACACATCAGGACCCAAAACACATTTCGGCTACTGTAGGGTTGTAAATGGATGCTTTCTAACCCAATGAAGAATAATGACCTATACATAAACACACCAATGTGTTTAATGTTAATAAAGCTTTAAACCACTCCTAGTTGGCATGTTCAGAATACTGTCACTGTAAGTAAATATAAGGGAGACGTTATCAGGGCTGGAGATATTTTTGTGCATTCGGTGAACAAGGCAAATGTTTGATACAGGGGGGGGCTGTACAGATCCGGTATCCGGAGATCCACGACCCCGAACCCCTTACCTTTATTTCTTTAGCACTAGCACCAAGCCTTGCTTAAGTCTTGCTTAAACAGAATGCTATAAGCAGCAGCAGAATGATTCTAACAAACAGCCTCAGTGCTAGAGAGGCTCCGGATGTTAACACAAAGCGGAAACTGCTTCCTGTTAACATTTGTAGCCTCTCTAGCACCGAGGCTGCTTGCTAGAATCATTCAGGCTCTGTGCTATATGCAGCATGCTGCTGCTTATAGTGTTCTGTTTAAGCAAAACCCGTGCTGGCTTGGCATCAGTGCTAAAGAAATAAAGGTAAGGGCGTGGGGTGTATTCATCCCTAGCCGCATTTTTCAAATATCCGCAGGGGGCCTGGAATATATCCCCCACGGATATGGGCCCCCTGTATAGTGGTTGGAGTGAGGGGGTGGTTAATAAATATGGTACAAAGACTGTCACCTCAGTCCAGAGGTTTTTCCTTTTGGAGGTACACAAAAGAGCTTACCTGACCTTCAGTCACCTGGCAGCCACATCCCTAGCCTGATATGGATTAAGAACACAATCCTATGCATGTCTACTCAGAAGTAAGCCCCATTGAGTTCAATGGGACTTACTCCCATTGCAGCCGAAGTGAGATACAGATCCTATCCAACTTACACCACCGGGGAGGTGGTGTAACCAGCGAGGGAAGGCAGGGCAGGAGGCTTTGGAGGGGAGATTTAAATCCCCTTTGAATCCCCCTTTGGAGGGGATCCGCTTTTTTTTTTTTTCACATTTTTATACCACCCTTCCTCCAAGGAGCTCAGAATGGTGTACATATTTCCTCCCCTCCTTTTTGTCTTCACAACAACCCTGTGAGGTAGGTGGGGCTGAGAGATAGTGACTGGCCCAAGGTCACCCAGGAAGCTTCGTGGATGAGCAGGGATTTGAACCTGGATCTTCCAGGTCTAAGTCCGACTCCCAAACCACTACACCATCCTGGCTCTCCGTTCTGGGGCCTCCCGTTCTTGCTGCACTGCTGGTTACAGCGGTGGTGTAAGTCGGGATAGGATTGCGCGGATAAGAAGATTCAAGGGAGGAAGGGGAAGCATCAACACGTAGATACCATCTTGGGTGGTAGACCCATCATGAGTGTAACATGTAGTCCCACCTTTCATAATTGCTAGATCAGGGTGTTCGCTCCAGTGTCAAAATATAAAGATGTTTGAGCCTTTGTATTTATATAATTGCAGCAAATTGCCTTATTTAATAAAAGCAGCAATTGGGATGCCAGCTTCAATAATACCAAGCAAGCTTTCCACATTTCAAACAATGGCTTTGGAGACAGACTTCGGCTGCCGCAAAACACTCAACGGCGTACTTTAGCCCTTTCTAAGAAGCTCCTTTCCTACGCCGGCAAGCTGCAGAACACGCAACGCTTTAATCGCATATTGTTCTCCAAGTACCAACCCTTTACAAATCACATGACATCAAAAGAAAAATAAGTAACACTGTAAAGACGATAATGAGAACTGTTGAGTTAAAGTGCCTCTTAAAGAAATTCTAATAAATTCCAGAATTTCTAGTCTTCTGGCAAGCTTTCCATTTAGAATAAAATCAATGATCAATGGTTGCAAACAGTCAGGCACCGGGCTTGCTCGCCTCCGGAGCAGGGGGAAAAAAATACTCATAGACGAAAGATGACATTTAAAGGAAAAAAGCTGACATTGACTCCATCACTGTCATTGCTTCTGCCATAAAGCAGCTTCAAATATTAAAACATTTTTCATCTGTACTGCGTTATTGGCACCAGAAATTGTTTTCTCTCTGTCTGATACTCACTTGAACTGCAGCAACGCTCCCTGGAGACTCTAGATTGTTACCAAGGTCTCATAACATATTGGCAGTTGAGGCAGTGGTGTCTGTGTACACTTGCCACTCAGAAAAGGGGCCTCCTTCCCCCCCCCCTCATCCTCTCCTTCGAGGAAAAAGGAAAATACTCAGCAGGGGCTGGACTCAACTTTAACAATGCAGATGAGAAAACTCTGGGCGTGTCACCAGCTCAGACGTCTTGCTAGTAGGTTTGTGAGGAGGGAGCGTCGGAGCACAGTGGGAAAAGAAAGGGGTTGGTTACAGCCTGGTTTATCAGTGTGGGATTGGGGGGGGGCATTTTAGATTCCAGTGGGAGAGTCGGGGGAGATATATTAAGAACATTTGCTGGAGTTCTGTGATCAAGATGTTTCTACCCTACATATCTTCCAAGGAAGTCGCTTCCGATCTCGCCTTTTTTTTCCATAGGCATTTTACAAGCTTAGAAAGTGGCGCGAGAGGTAAGAAGTGGGCGGAGGGCCTGCGCAGCTATTACATAAGGTACTGTGGTGCCGCCCCTGACCTCAATGGGATCCCTCCTCCACAATGGCCATCCGCGTATAGTCAAATCCGCGGATGGTTAATCTGCGGATAAGGAGGGCCCACTGTACTGCCTTGATGCAATTCTAACAACAACCCTGTCAGGTAACTGTTATTCAGGAGCAGATTGTCTCTACTCATGGAGGTTCCATTCAGCTGTTGTGGCCAATAGGAATGGCTACAATTGCTCCATAAACAACCCCACTATAAAGTAGGGCTGTTCAGAACTCCCTGACAAATGTCTCTTGTTTTACAGAAGCGTGTTTTGCTTCCTTTGAAAATTCTCTGATGTTTCGCGTCAGGAGGAACCCAGAAATTTGGTCTGTGTGAAATGTTGGTGATCCTTTCAGTCGAAACCAGTAGCCTAACCACAGCCTGTGGCGATGGATTCCATACGCTAGCTGAGCTAATTCCCCAAATTGCCTCTCCACGTTAAATATTCATATATGGGCACAAGTCAAAAACAACATCTGTAAACATGTGACAATTTAGCAGATCCAGTGTCGATGTATTCGGATTTTCAGGGCATGAGAGAGAGAGAGAGAGAGAGAGACAGACAGACAGACAGACAGACAGACAGACAGACAGACAGACAGACAGACAGACAGACAGAAACATAGAATGAGAGAAGCAAACGAAAAGGAAAAAAAATAGACCACACAGAGAGAGAAGAGCAGAAACCTCTATACAGCCATCTGCCATAGCATCATGTGACTATCTGGAAACTGACAGCCATTCCTTTAGCAGGCCCAGGCACGTCAGATGAATCAATCAATCAAAAAAAAATTCTTATGAAACTTAATCACGGAGGGTCGTGTTAGGGAGTGGGGAACAGATTAAATTACCACGGTATTAGATACGGGAAATGATTTCTGTCAAAACCATCTTTACTGCAATTATAATATGTTAATTATGTATTTCATTAAGTAAGTGGATTAGAGCCTGCACAGATGAAATCATGCTGACGGCTCTGAATCATTTGCTGAGCAGTGTGGGAGGACTGGGGTGAATGGAACTCAGTTAATTTGGAAAAGTTTCGCATGCTAAACATGTTCGTTCTCTGGCGCTCCCCCTCCATCCGCGTGTTCCCCTCCCCTCTCTTCTCATGTTGAATATGAATACCTCACAGATTGCTGGGTAGAAATACTATAGACGCTCTTCATCGCAGTGATGCAATCGCAGCAGGCTGATAAAGCCCAGGAGCTTGTCGCGAGCAGTCCGGACGTGTTTGTGTGTCTGGAGGCGGTACAGTAGGTCCTCGCTTCCAGTTGGCGACCGGTTCTTGGAAACGGCAACTTTAAACAAAACGACTTATAACAAAACCAATTTGATCGTAGGCTAATTAATATACATCAACAAGAGTTGATGGCATATTTCTGATCACAAACACATCACCAAATTTCTAAATAAAGACCCAAAACACTTCTAATATTAAACATTGAAATAAATGTGAGCTTTCCGGGTCAGAGAAAACCCACCCAGACTCATGGGGAGAACGTTCTCATGGGGAGAACGTTCAAACTCCACACAGACAGTGACCTCGGTTAAGAATTGATTTCTTTCATCAACAACTTTAAAATGAAATGACTTATAATGAAATGACTTTAAGTGAGGACTTGCTGTATGTCTTCGGTTCTTTGGCCTACGAAAGAAAGAATCCTTGCCTAGGCCACTCCGTGGTTCCAGTGGTCTGGTGGTCACCACAAATTGCAACGTCCCCATGGAATAAGAAGAGCCCTGTTGGATCAGGCCAAATGCCCATCTAAGTCCTGCTGGGAGCACACAAGACAACAAGATACCTGTATCCTGTCGCCACTCCCTTGCACCTGGCACAGAGAAAACCTTCTCCTACAACCAGGAGGTTGCTTTTCCCCATCATGGCTTGTAAGCTGTGATGGACTTTTCCTCCATAAATTCGTCCAATCCCCTTTTAAAGGCATCCAGGCCAGATGCCATCACCACATCCTGTGGCAAGGAGTTCCACAGATTAATTACACAGAATGTGCTGTATCTTTCAGAACAGAGATAAAAATGCTTTTAAAAAGAGGCTGAATATTTGCTAATTTTAGGAGAGTTGTTCCTGATGTTGTCCATTTATTATTACAATTAATATCGCAATAACCGTGTACATGCTGGACCAAAACACGTGAAGGATTCATCTCCTTATGAATCTTCATTCCATTCTGCAAGTTTCCCAGAAACCCATTTTCCTTCCTTCCTTCCTTCCTTCCTTCCTTCCTTCCTTCCTTCCTTCCTTCCTTCCTTCCTTCCTTCCTTCCTACTATCTCAGTCTTCTGTCTTTTTTTAAAAAAAAAACATCTGCAATTTGCATTAAAAACGCCCAAATACTGTAATTGAAAACCCAGAATACAGTAGGCACATTTAGTAAGTTGCTGCTCATTTTCAAAAGCTGCAAGTGCGACGCGAGGCCGAGTTTTTGATGTAAAAATTCTAATTCTTGGCTATTAAACCCATACAGCAGATGAATGTTGTTGTTTTTTTGCTGGGGAAAAAAAGGGAAAGGAAATTTAGTTTGACAATTCATTGTCAGGGTCTGGATTACTATGAATTGACCCACAAAAGCATTGATAAGGGTGCTCGTCATCTCTTGTAGGGCTTCTTCGGCTTCTTTTTTGCTTTGTTTTAAGAAAAGTCAGAGATCCATAAGAAATGGCTGATTAGTCCTGTAACCCTGCTGTAAGCCACTCATTTGCTTTCATTTGCATAAATGACACATACTGACTCCAGACCATCAGCCGGTGTCAACTGATGTGACTCCATTGACTTCAGCAGCGCTATGCTAATTTACACAGCTGGAAATCTGAACTCAACCAAATCCACGTTGCGGCAATGTAGCCTTCAAGCTAACACTCTGCTTTACTGTAAAGCACGGCTCTGGATTCGAGGCCAGTCTACATACAGTAATTTCTGCCAGAAGGCCAACCTCCCCATGCAACCTCCACACACAGACTGTGCGATCTCTTCTGTGGCTCTCCACAATCTTATGCCGAACATTCATGGTGGCAATTGGTGGTAATTGGTGGCACGGGCAGGTTGACTAGCCATGCCTTCCGGGCAACCTACCATGTGGAACACTCAACACGAATGTGCTATTTTAGCAGCATTCTCATGTGGCAATTCCAATATTGGTTCAATTGGTTCAAATTTGGGAAGGGAGTACGGCAAGGCTGTATATTGTCACCCTGTTTATTTAACTTATATGCAGAGTACATTATGAGAAATGCCGGAATGCAAGCCGGAATCAAGATTGCCGGGAGAAATATCAACAACCTCAGATATGCAGACGATACCACCCTAATGGCAGAAAGTGAAGAAGAACTAAAGAGCCTCTTGATGAGGGTGAAAGAGGAGAGTGCAAAAGTTGGCTTGAAACTCAACATTAATAAAACTAAGATCATGGCATCTGGGCCCATCAATTCCTGGCAAATAGAAGGGGCAGAAATGGAAGCAGTAACAGATTTTACTTTTTTGGGCTCCAAGATCACTGAGACAGCAGCCATGAAATTAAAAGACGCTTACTCCTTGGAAGGAAAGCTATGGCAAACTTAGACAGCATAATAAAAAGCAGAGATATCACCATGCCAACAAAAGTTCGCATAGTCAGGGCGATGGTGTTCCCAGTAGCAATGTATGACCATAAGGAAGGCTGAGCGCCGAAGAATAGACGCTTTCGAACTGTGGTGCTGGAGAAGACTCCTGAGAGTCCCTTGGACTGCTAGGAGATCAAATCAGTCAATCCTCAATGAAATCAACCCTGACTGTTCCCTGGAAGGACAGGTACTGAGGCTGAAACTCAAATATTTTGACCACCTAATGCAAAGAGAGGACTCTCTGGAGAAGACTCTGATGCTGGGAAAGATTGAAGGCAAAAGGAGAAGGGGAAGGCAAAGGATGAGATGGTTAGACAGCATCACCGATGCAACAAACATGAAAATGAGCGAACTCAAGAAGATAGTGGAGGACAGGAAGGCCTGGCGGGATATGGTTCATGGGATCACGAAGGGTCGGACACGACTTAACGACTGAACAACAACAACAATCCAATATCAAGTTCAGGTTGAACGGAAACCTTTGGGCTGCGGAGAAGTGGAGAGAAGTGGGGGACAGAGAAGAGGAGGAAGTGTGGTGGGCTAGAGCGTGGGAAGAGGAAGAGAATGATGGTCATGAGCCATGGTGGTAGGAGGGTGGGCCCGTGGGTGACAAAGTGGCTGGACACAAACCAAAGTGGTCTACATCTATCAAGGATGCTGGACTACGTAGATCTTTGGTCTCCTCCAACAGTGCATTTCCTATGAATGGATGAAGCCGGTGGAGAGAGAAGCTTGAAATGCCCATTTACACCCCTGTACATACAGTATCCGAGTGCCTCGTGACAGAGTGGACTCCTGTCTCCTGTCCCAGCTCCTGCCACCCTAGCAGTTCAAAAGCAAGAAATTGCAAGTAGATACATAGGTACCGCCTTGGCGGGTAGGTAACAGTGTTCCGTTAGTCATGCCGGCCACATGACCATGGAGGCATCATCGGCCAGCGCTGGCTCTTCGGCCTTAGAAACAGAGATGAGCACCGCACCCTAGAGTTGGACACGACTGGCTTTCGAGCAGGGGAGACCTTTACCTTTACATACAGTAAACCACTGACTCGGGGCATGTATGTTTGGCATAGATGGCCAACATGAGATTGCGTGTACATGGTGACCCCTTAGCCACTTACCTCCTGATTGCCTACTAAAATGAACTGCAGTTGCTCAGGAACTATGCTGGCTGCACTGTGCATCTGGCTGCCTGTTCTGCAGTTTGTGTGTGTGTGTGTGTGTGTGTGTGTGTTTCTGCAGTGCCGCACTTGCATTTTATGCAAGTCATTTTGATTGAAAAGAGGTGAAATAATGAAACATCCCGGTAACTGTTGTTCTCCTGGCCTTGGGTAAATTAAATGACTCATTTTAGAGGTTTATCCTGGAGAGCCAAATTAATGCATAAATAAAAAATAAATGTGTCAGTCTCTAATTACAACAAGAATTGGGTATCTTGTCATGGGGTGGTAGACCTTGTGCTAAATAAGCTGGAGTCCACGGGAGACTAGCCTGCACATTAAAAATAAAAGGGCCATGCTCTGTCAGAGAGGGATAAATCCTCCGGTGGTATCTGGCATACCTTTTTTTTTTATTTTTTTGGCTGCTGTTGCATCGTTCACCGTCTTGTTTTGTTATTGAATGGGCTTCTAAATATATGAGGAAGATGCTGAATTTTCCCTTTTAATAACCCCCCTCCCCAATTCATTGTTAGGAAAGAACATACACCATCAACATACATCAACTACCTTCTAATTATTCAGTTTATCAGTAATAATAATCACAAGGGGATTTTATATATATATATATATATATATATATATATATATATATATATATATATATATATATATATATATATATATATATATATATATATATATAAGAGGAAAATATCTGAGGCAGCATAACACCCAGCGTGGAGTGAGTCCTGGTGTAAATGACTGGAAAAGGTTGGCTGATTTGATGAAAACCCAATCAGACTCTCTAGGGAGATATTACTTTCCTCATTATTCCACTGATTGGCCTTATTTCATCTAAAGAATGCAGTACATTCTTTACGGTGCTGGCAAACCTTTTTAACAATATCCTAGGCAAGAAATAAAGGGGGGGGGAATCTATCACCTCCTTAATCGAAACAACAAGGATATTAACAAGAGTCATCTTCTCAAAATCACTGACGTGGTCCTCGGGGAGTCGTTGCAAAAAATCTGCCTTCTTTTCTTCCTCCTCTTCCTCCCCCCCCCCCTAAAATGCTGCAGGAAAGCTTTCGAAAACCCAGAAGGGTGGGTATTGCTGAGATCCACCCAAAGCAGCTGCCTCTGGTCGCAGCTCCACCCTCCATGTTGGTTTTTTTAAAAAATTATCACCTTGCAGCAACCTCATCCTAACCGATATTGACGTAGTTTTGTTATGCCTACATGGAGAAGCAGGGGTTCTGGCATAAAGCGAAGCAATTTCAAGTGCAATACAAACCACACTTGTGAAATTCACTCTGCGAACAGCGTTATCAATGGCCTAAAGCTTGCAATAACTGTTAATTAAGTGTATTTTTCATTATTCTTCAGCAAAGAGGCAAGATTTAATGATGTAAGTTAACAATGGATGGTAATTTAGAGTACTGACAATACTTTAATTATTCACACGCAGGCAGAAAAAAAAAGTTAACTTCATAACTTATTTCTTTGTAAGAACAAGTTCATTTAAAATATTTTGAGCAGTACATACAATTACCTTCTACAGCATCTCGCCACGACTGTTTCTGTAGATACAAGAAGTCAATTTGCAACTAAAGATTCTCCCTTGGCAGTGCTACTGAGCTCATCAACCTCTATTTGTTGTAGCTTGGGTGGAGGAGAAGCATTTCCAAAGTGCTAGGAAGAGATGGACTGTTTTGGTTCTTGGACTAAAGTGTGTATGTAGCATTTCTGAGCTCAGTTCAATGTGCCCTCCATTAAAGATGAGTTTATTACCCTCCCACCCCACTTGGTCAGCCCCCCTTTGGAAGATTTTATAAGTCAGGATGGGCAAGGGTCAATAATGCAGGTATCTATCCACTCTTGTGATCTCAAGTGGCTGTCAGGGCTAGGCAAGCATCTCCCAATACATGAGATTGTGCAAAATGTCTCCCAGTGGCATAGCCATGCCCCCAGAAGGTGGGGCCACGGTGCGTGGTGACATGCCCCCCACACACTGATGCTGCTCTAAACCAACCCAAGGCAGGCAAGCCAAACGGTCCGAGTGGACGGGCAAAACATCACACCAGTTTTTCTCGTTGCCGCCTGCCCTCTCACGTCTTTTCCAACGCAGGCATGGCGCGGTTGTCATCCTCCTGTGTGACACCTGGGGGGGGGGGCCTGGTCTGGATGCCTTTAAAAGGGGATTGGACAGATTTATGGAGGAAAAGTCCATCACAGCTTACAAGCCATGATGGGGATAAGCAACCTCCTGGTTGTAGGAGTAGGTTTTCTCTGTATGCCAGGTGCAAGGGAGTGGCAGGGCTCTTCTTATGTTCTTAGGTGGCCCGATGCTACTGATGCCCCCCAACCTTTAACTGATGGCATCTCTGCCACTGCCTCTGGTATACTCCTCTTTCTTCCCTCTGCATTCAAAAAGGAAGTCGGAAAAAGTAACAAACTTGACTTGAATCATATCATTTTTGTGAACTCAGGGTATACATCTAATATGTCTGTATTCATAGGTTCTAATTATCTAGATTGATGTACGTAAAACTTAAATATTTGAGTCTGAATATAGGCCTACAATATATAAACCCGCAATGCGGTGTTACGTGTATGTTGCAGTGTGTTGTCGTGTGTATTTGACAAAACTGGAGTAGGTTACCTTAGTGCGGGGGGGGGGGGCCCTTAGGCGCAAATAGGGAGCAATTGGTCCAATTGGCTTAAAAGCCGGCCTTGAAGAAGAGAGGAGAAGAGTATGTGCGGTGGTGCTCTAGCCCACAACTCTCCTCCCCCCAAACTCCTCCCACACTCAATTCCGCTCTTCCTATTCAAATCCGAGGAGGAGGAGGAGGAGCTGTGTTGACAGGCAGATGCCCCCACCAATCTGCTTCGAGAGGCGACTACCTTCAGCCGGCCTTATGATCAGTACTGTACTGCCTCATGCCCACATGAGATTTGGGCGCCGCCATCTTGGATCTCGTGAGATTTTGTGAGATCCAAGATGGCCGCCGCCAGCAAAAAAGGTAAGTTTTAAAATTTTCAAAGCCCCCAAAGCAGCTTCAGGGGCTTGCACCGGCCCGGAAACATTCTGGGACAAATCCGGGACCCGAGCTCAGGTTCCCGGACTGTCCCGGAATTTCCAGTATGAATGGGAAGCGTAATCAGGTCAGCCCTGGGGCCCCCTAGGAAAGAATCTTGGGGACATAATAGAAAACTCATTGAAAGCATCAAGTCAGTGAGTGACGGCAGAGAGAAGGACAAATTCAGAGAAACTGTGGGGAAAAGGAACCGTTCTCAAGCCAAGATAGCTGACAATCCTTGTTTGTGTGTGTCTGTTGGCATCAGTTTGCAGAAGGATTGATTCATAGCTAATTGTAAGTGGGTGTCTCTCTATTGTCATATGAAGATGGCCACCATGGGAAAAAAATAATTAAAAAGGACATGTGTCATAATGTTTCTGTTAATGAGATATCACGACAAAAGCTCATATGATTGCAGTCTCCCAATAAGACCTTGTCTTTATTGCAAAGTGGTTTTAGCAGGCCATCATAGAAAAGCCTTACCCAGCTTGCAAAAACAGTGTCTTGTCTGCCTCTTTATCATCCTCACCAGTAACCACTTATATCCAGGCACCGTGAATTCCCTGTCTCCTTAAGTACAGGCCAGTCTCCAGACTCCCCCACGATTCCTCTCTTCCGTTTGACTAAGCAAAACCTATTGCAAGCCTGCACGAGAAGCCCTGCTAGCCGAGGGATTGTTTTAGTTTCCAAAACCAATGTAGAGCCTGAATTTAACAGTCCAGTTTCCATAAACAACATGTCCATTTCTTGAATTTGCTGATGCAAATGTGGTTCCATGTAAGTAAGAACAATCTCACCCAGGACAATGAACCCAACCTGGAAGGAGAGACCCTGAGTTACTCAGACTAATGAGTACATTTGACCCGGGAGCTTTCAGGTGTCTAAGATGACCACCTGGCCAGATCTGAACTGTCGCTGCTAAGAACCTTCCTTGCTGGGCCAACAGATCTCCCTGGAGTTCCTTCCGTGGGTCAGAGATGTGGTGCCAGCCTGTGACTTGTCCATCCTTTCACAGATCCCAGAAAAACTCATCTCCATCCACATCCTTACAGTATATCTTGTTCTGGGTCTCCAGGATCTGCTATCTGTTGAGGGGCAAGCAGTGTTGTTTGTTTTTTTTAAAACCCTTTTAAAGGCATGCTTCACTGGGCAATTCCCAAAATGGAAAGGAAGCGAATTCCACCCTAAGAATTAAGCCGCCTTTGAAACCACAATGCAACGTCAATTCTGCCTGTGTCAGCAGGAAATCAAAACGAAAGGCATTTCCTATCCCTCCCTAAACGATTTTGGAAGATAAATCATCTCTCGATTGAGAACTGAGACCAAGGTCTTTAGATTCCAGTTGGCTGCGACTGCCAATAAGGACTAGAGATTTCAGTATATTGCTGCCATTGGTTGTGCAAGGCTGCAAGTTATGCAGGCTGGAGTCCGGAACCAGCCTCCTCCCTATGCTCATTGATGGCTATGACAGATGGAGTAGAGCAAGTTCATGGGGGGGGCTTTCCTCTGTCATCGCCAACAACGAGAGCACCCCAGTCCCCACTTACAGTCCAAAGAGAGAAGCAAAGCTACAAAGTTGAGATGGGGAAGACTGTCTCTTTCAAATAAAATACCTCCTAACTTTTACATCCCCATACATCTCAAATCATTTTCAAACACCGGATACTCTGAAGTTGGACAACGCTCAGTCACGTCTGAGTCAGGAACCCAGCTTGAATGCGAGGGAGAAAAGGATATCTCCGCATTTCAAAGAAAAATTGAAACAAAGGATGATCAGAACTCCCTGCGTGATTTCATTTCTCTTATACAAACTCATTTGGCTCCCATTGAACTTTCTCATATGCTTCTTCTTCAGAGCTACCTGAAAGTCTCCTTGAATTTGTGTGACATGTGACAAACATGTTTCTGGCCTGGAATGGAGAGTGGGCTTTGAGATAACAGGATTTCTTGACTTTTTCATTAAATCGGGTTCAACCTCCTTCTGTTCTTGCTTAATTTGTAAAGGGCCAGTTCAGAGAACATGTTGATCAGCTGATTAACCCCCCACACACACACACACATATTACATGCACTGCACACTCATGGTGTGCACATGCGCTGGCCCCTCCCATGCCCCTCACTTCCCTATGGTGCACTGTTCTTCAGCCTTGGAGTCAGGACCCCAATGGGGTCGTGAAGCCTCATTTGTGGGGTCGCGGCAACTTATGGGAACCAAAATGGCTGCCAGGAGTAATGCTGGGGGGTGGGAAAACTGCTGGGGGGGCTTCCACAGGGATTTCATCCCCCTCCTTCTGTATACATCCATGCAGGGTAGCTTGCAGAACTTCCTCAGTGGGCTGTGTTTATCTAGAGATATCTATTCCACCGTTTCAACAACGCGAGGGCCCTCAAGGAAGTGCTGGAAGAATTAAAAAAAAGTTTGCACACACACACACCCCACATCTGTTGGCATGGTAAGAGTTATCTGCAGAGCTCTGTTCTTTGTTTTGATGGGAAGACGACGAAGCCTTGCCTGATCTATGATTTATTTACTGAAAGTGTTTTACCAGGAAACACAGCAGAGACAGACCTTTTCCTTTACAGCGCGGCCCCAGAGTGCGGTAAATTTACATACACGAAGGACAGGTGCCCACCCCTCAGCCTCCCAATGTTTATCTTGATAGCCCACCCTGCTGGTTTGGGCCTTTTGTTGCAAAAGCTAGGTACAAGGAGGCAAACACAACAGTTGTCGCTTTGTCAGCCGGGTCAAACAATGGCCCTGCCCTCAGCAACGGACCCCCTTGCTGCTCTTCCTTTGCCCCTGGAAAATGCAGTGAGTCAGAATCCCAGTAGTGTAGTTAGCATTTCCTTTCAGCATCTGCCAATCTATCAAAATTCAGCTACCGCTGTGAACCCATCAACTCTGTGCAAAAAAAGGACAAGGCATACCGCGGACCCCCTTAAAGTAGCAATCATTTATCCTTCCCTGAACTTTAGCTGACCTTTGCGGGCATACTGGAAGTTGAGGTATCTAGCATCTTGTTGTGTACAAAATCGTCTCTTAAAGAGAGAGAGAGAGAGAGAGAGAGAGAGAGAGAGAGAGAGAGAGAGAGAGACTTTTGTTTAAATTTCCCCTATTGCTGATTTCATTAGCAGAATCGGCTGTGTTTTACAGAAAGAACACTTGGCTGAAAATGTTGTGCGTGTAGAAGGAAGAGAAAATAATCTTCCAAAACAGATGCAATTGCACCTCTCTCTCTCTCTCTCTCTCTCTCTCTCTCTCTCTCTCTCTCTCTCTCTCTCTGAAACAATACAAGCAAATGTGAATATTCTGCATTTATTGATCCTGTTAAAGCCCCTTTGCCGAGGAAATAAACAAAACAAGTGAATTCCATTCATGACGATTTATTGACAGGCTGTAGCGGTGAGAGCAGGAAGATGTCTTTATACACAAAATAGCCATAGCATGAAAAGCATCTGACACAACACCCAGCATCAAACAGAAATGCGCTATGAACTTTTCAGCTATTGCAGTATCTACTGTTTGATTTTTAAGGTCCGTTTCTTTCTTTTCTGGAGGGGAAAAAAAAAAAGGAAAACTTAAAAAATCCAGATCATAGCAAAGGTTACACCGGGTGTGTAAATTTAAACTGACCTAAGGGACATAATTACATACATCTTATCACAAAACAATATACTTTTTATTTGTTTGAATTTTATTTGTATTGGTAAAACTGACCTGGAACTGACACAAGTTTATTAGAAAAAGGACTCTCTAAAACAGAGTGGGCCGGTCTTCTTACTTAAGATAGATGTGTTAACTTCTAGTATGATTAGAGAAATGGATAACTCACTAACATCTGTGCAAACTACAATAAAAAGGGATTTAGTGTTACCCCAAGGAAGGTAAAAGAGGCTGCCTGTCCATTAAACGCTTTATTACAGTGCCAGAAGCTTTTTTCTAACTCAGTTATTCCTGCACACTGTTCAACACTGTGACTGCCTGTCATCCTTACCAGACACTGCTTGGGGCTTCATGGTGTTTTTTTTTTTTCCTTTTCCCTTCTTTCCTTCTTTTTTTTTTGGGAGGGGGGGTGCCAGGTAGATGACAATCAAGTGAGTCATTGAGCAAAGAAAACACCTGACCCCAAGGTGGAGGATTAACTACAGAGAAGCGAGTGCAATCGTGTCGCACCATCACTTAGGATTTTCACAGCCAGCCTTCTTAAAAAGATGAGCGAGTGCTCAAGTAAGTTCATCCTTGCAAGGAAGCCACAGCAGAGGAGACAGCGGAAAACTGCCTTCCTCTGTCCGAACTCCTTCCGTCGGACACTAGAATCAGGGGTCTCCCAGTGAACTTGATTGACCCAAAGGTTTAGGGCAGTGTTTCCCAAACTTTTTCGACCTGTGGATCTCTTGACTATTGGTGACCATTGGCAGCAGTTCCCCATGACATGATGTTGATGCCTGCCAATTGGCATTGCGCTGTTTTCAGAGAGGATTTTGTGGCACTCCGCGGCTCCCCTGGCTGGTATCCGCGGCTCCCAGTTTGGGAACCACTTGTTTAGGGCAAGCAAAAGCAAGTACTTCTGAACACGCCAAGGGGCCCAAGGCAGCACACATGATGCTCCTTGCCCCCATTGTATCCTCGTAACAAAAGTTACGAGGATAACTTTGGAAGGCCAGCGGGTGGCGCAGCGGGTTAAACCGCTGAACCATAAGCTGTCGATCGAAAGGTCAGCAGTTCGATTCCCGTGACGGGGTGAGCGCTCGTTGCTTGGCCAGCTCCTGCCAACCTAGCAGTTCCAAAGCATGTTAATGGGAGTAGATAAATAGGTACCGCTTGCGGGAAGGTAAACAGCGCTCCGTGTTCCAGCTGCATGCTACGCGCTTCGGCAAGGAGAGTCATGCCGGCCACATGACCACGGAGGCGTCTTTGGACAACGCTGGCTCTTTGACTTTGAAATGGAGATGAGCACCACACCCTAGAGTCGGAGATGACTGGACTTAATTGTCAGGGGATACCTTTACCTTTTAACAAAAGTTAGGCATGCAACAAAAGCTTTATTGAACTGAGGGCTGTGCCCAGAAAGAGGCTGAGCCGTGTTCACCCAGAGAACAGTTCCCCCAGGAAATGTAGTCGTCTTAATTTCAGTTCCATTGACCATATTACATGAGGTGGATTAGGCTGAGAGACAGTGACTGCCCAAATTCACCCACACCACAATCCTGTGTACATCTACTCAGAATTAACAGTGCAATCCTTCGCAACTATAGGCTGGCAGAGCTAGTGCTTAGAATAGAATCTCCCTGGTCAGAGGAGCTATACCTATGAATAACAAAGAAGGGAACTGTTGTCTTCATGGCCTACTTGTGGGTTTCCCATATAGGCCACTACTGCAAACAGGAAGCAAGGCTAGATGGATCATTTGGTCTAATCCAGCAGGGCAGTTCATTAAGAAGCGATATGATTTACCACACAGAGTACATGTACATAGATCTAGGATCTAAGCAGCTTCACCAATGGCAGATAGAGAAACTGTCAGCACCTCTCTGACTTTAGGGCACTTTGGCCAATCACCAGCAGATATTTTCTCACTATTCCCAGAGCACATTACAATGCGAGTTGTGGAACAGTCACACAAGACCATTTTACCTTTGAACATAAAGAACACAAGAAGAGCCCTGCTGGATCAGGCCAAAGGCCCATCTAGTCCAGCTTCCTGTATCTCACAGTAGCCCCACCAGATGCCTTAGGGAGCACACAAGACAACAAGAGACCTGTATCCTGTTGCCACTCCCTTGCATCTGGCATTAAGAGATAGCCTATTACTAAGACCAGGAGGTTGCTTATCCCCATCGTGGCTTGTAACCTGTGATGGACCTTTCCTCCATAAATCTGTCCAATCCCCTTTTAAAGGCATCTAGGCCAGGTGCCATCACCACATCCTGTGGCAAGGAGTTCCACAAACTAATTACACTTTGTGCTTTGGGGAAGCAAGTCCATACAGGTAAAAACAAGGAGATTCACTTCTCCCAAGCAATGCCAAACAAGCTTCACTTGAGGAAGCCTTAAGCTTGGCAGGAACCTAGCATGCTCAAACAAAATTACTGCTAGCTTGTACACAGAGAAAGCCATGACTCTGTGCCCCTTCACTAATGCTGAGGCTTCAACAGTTGGGATCACAGACTGTCCTGTCCTTCAAAGAAAGATGTGACATTATTTTATTTATTTTCACATTTTTATACCACCCTTCCTCCTCCAAGGAGCTTAGGGTGGTGTACATAGTTCCTCCCCTCCTTTTGTCCTCACAACAACCCTGTGAGGTAGGTGAGGCTGAGAGACAGTGCCTGGCCCAAGGTCACCCAGGAAGCTTCGTGGCTGAGCGGGGATTTGAACCTGGATCTTCCAGGTCTAAGTCCCACACCACTAGTCTACACCATCTTGGCTCTCAAGGCAGCCATGACCTGGCAAGGCATTCAGAGCTACAGGACCTGGGATAACTCTAAGGCAGTAATTTGACCCAACAGAGCCCCAAATCTAAGTCCCAGCCCTTTGCTGTCTCTGGTCCCTGCTTGAGGCTTCAACCCACAGCTGTAGAGTTAAATTTGAAGGGGCCGTATGAAGGGGCGGTTCAGACAAACTACCCACACATGGTTAGAAGGGGGGAAAGTAAGCTGGAAGGGAACAGGACTTGGGGAGGGGCAGCTAGGTCAGTATTGTGCAAGCCAGTATTGACCTCCATCTTGATCATTGTCACTTCCAAAATTCCCGTATAGGCAGGCTGGCATTATCCTCATTTTGTATGGTTTGGGATGCTTGTTTTTTTAAAAAAACAACAAGTCTGCTATCATCGAAAGATGAGCGGGGGGGGGGTGAGAATCAATTCAGATATGTTTTCTGGGAGGCGTGGGGGGGGGACAGGAAAAATATTCTACCGTACAATCCACCAAGCATGGTGATTGCTTAATTCTTTTTCAGCGGCCTTACATAGGATGTATGCCTCATTTTATTTTATTTGGGAGAGATGAGGTTGGGTGGCATGTCTGCACTGATCTATTTTACAGCTTGCCTTTGAAGAAAAAGAAAAATCAACATAAGAATGTAGGTTTGTGCTTTTCTTTTCTTTTTAAAAAGTACTCTTATTTTCTAGCAATCAAATCTTCAGCAAGTCAACTGTACATCGTATAGAGAACACACACACACACACACACACACACACACACACACACACACACAGAGTTGATTTTGTGGTGTATTTGGAAGAAAATGCTCCTTTATGTGTGCTTGTGAGAGAAAAGAGAAAGGGGGACACCTAAATAAGGATATGAATAATTGGATCAGAGATAGATGCCACCTTTTCCCAGTGTGTGCGGGGGGGGGGGGAGTGCCACCATATAATTGACATAATTGATCTATTTTCCCCCATTTTTGCTGCAGCAATTTTTTATGCATGCTATTGTTGCTGTTATTATCTAAGATGTGATCTTGTGTGGTTGATAATACTGACTAGATAGGAAGACTGGTAAGTACCAGCCAATCACAAATCTATAGTGTCTATTTCTGCATCACCAGGTGCGATCTCATGGGAAATATCCTCCTTTTTGGCAGGCACACAGCTCTCTGCATTATCTGTCATTTTCATTAGATTCAAGCTACAGCTGAGCCAAAAAAGACTTGGTTTGAGCATATGTGCTCAAACCGGCCAGGATGAAAAGAGTCCAAATTCACCCTTTCAGTATTGTATGTTTCTTTTTTATTTAAATGCTGCCTTAAATGCTGGCAAACATTCTTATAGACATTCGGGCAGTAACTCGGACAAGTTCATGCTTCAAGGAATGAATCAATTCAATCATTAAAGGGGCAGGTAGTGTGGCCTGGAGGTTGAGCCGGTGCCCTGCCTGAAGAAGCTAAGCAGGGTCGACCTCGGTTCCCGCTTGGATGGGAGATGGAAGCTGCTGACGAACCTCGCAAAGACACTGAGAAGGCATCGTGAGAGGGTGAAATGCGGAGGAGTCAGCTAGAGAGAGAACATCTAAGACAACCGTCCGAGGGTGAACTGCGAAGCTTGGAAGTGCAAAGCACAAGCCGGAAGGAGGGCTGCACTCGGAAGGGAAAACATCTCGAGCATGGAAGGTTCTATATAGGAACAGAACAATATTGTAAAGACCCATATCAGGTCTAAAGATAGCCTGCCTGTGTAAGCCGCCTTGAATAAAATCTGATGAGAAATCTGATGATGAGAAAGGCGGTATATGAATACAGAAAAAAAAAAAGGCCGCTCTTGTTTCAAAGCACCCACTCATCGAGGGGATTAAAATACATAATTTCAAAACAATACATAAAATAAATTAAAAACAATAAAAAATCACTGGGGGCAACAATATGGAGCAGAAAAGCAGCATGGCAGAGCATCTTGAGACACAGGAGTCAGACGACAACCCATCACCCAAACCCAAGATGAAACAGAAACGTTTTGAGCCCTCGCCGAAAAGTCATGAGGGAGGGGGTAGTTCTCAGGTCCCCTGGCAAGGAGTTCCACAATTGTGGCGCCACAACAGAGAAGGCTCGCCCACGTGCTGCCAACCCCATAACTTGAGATAGAGGTGGCAGTCGCAGAAGAGCCCCCTCAGATGACCTAAGAGAGTGGGCTGGAATGTATGGGAGAAGGGCAGTCCCTCAGATATCCTGGACCCGAACCATGAAGGGCTTTAAAGGTCATTACCAGCATATCTCCAGTGACCACCCGGGCCACCGCATTCTGCATTAATTGCAGCTTCCGAACCGTCTTCAAGGGCAGCCCCATGTAGAGCTTGTTACAGTAATCCAGTCTTGAAGTCACTAAGGCGTGGACCAGTTCTGCACTAGTTCTACACAGTACAGGTAGATATCCTGGACCCAAACCGTGACTATTACTACTCTCCATAATGTGTAGGTCAGAGCTAAGCTAGTGACTATCTCTAGATTTGGTGGCCATGAGTTCTGTAAGTGAATTGCGTTGTAATTCTGCCATGGCTCTGAATCGGTGTGATTGGATCGTCCCGCCACTCCTGATGTAGAAATGCAGAATAATTACTTGCCTCCAGAACAGGCATGCCCAGAACAGTAACTCACACAGAAAGAAAGAGAATTTACTACTCCGAGGACAGGTTGTTCTTGTCCTTAACTACCGTCCAGTTTTAATTTAGAGGAAAATAAGTGTGCATCAGCTATCAGAAGCTTGGGAAACCGGAAAATGACAAACAACTTACGCCGTCAAGGTCCTAGTTTATCATAATTATTACCCACCCCTTATAAACACCAAAGATTGTAAGACATATCCCCCAACCACCAGTCAGCATTGCTGCTGGTGGTTGGGGGATATGTCAAATACTTTTTCCATGAAGACCTAATGTGTTGGTGTCAACAGAGCAACTCCATCAAAAGAAAGCGGAATTACCCTTTATTCCTTGAGCTACCAAAAAGTAATCATGATTGCCTCCGAAGATGCACCGAGTGCTATCAAAGTCAAGAGGCCATTGTCTCCATGTACCTGGGTCAGCAAGTAAAATGCTAGTTGGGAATTGTGTTTATGTTGCTTCTGAATAATTCCATAGCTCAAAGTGGGACTACTTTGCAGATGGCAATAACATGATAATATTGTATACTTCGTTTAATGAGGACAGACTTAATTGGGATGGCTGCATTATTAAGGCACCTCCCAAGAAGCCAATTGAGCTGAATGTTTGTGAGTGACAATGACTATGACTTAAGTGGGACAGCATTAACAGAAGTCTTGCCTAATGGGGATACAGGGGGCCCGAACCAAGAGGTTAAATGGTCTTTAACCAGGTGCAAAGTGGGTGAGATATTCTAAAGTCTCCTCTTTGGATAAAGGAATTGCCAAGTAATTATTTCAAAAGAAGGTGATGGTGAAGCTCTTCTTAAGGATAGTAATAGAACAGAAAGTTTTAAAAGGCTGACTCTGCGATTCTAAAGGTTATTAAAACAAGAAGTCTGAGTTACCTCTGCACTCAGTAGCAGCACTACCTGAAATCTTTAAGGGGATATTGAAATCACCTTAAAGATGATATTGAAATGATGGCCCACTTCTTAACAGATGCTGGATTCGCTATATAAGCTACCCATGGAAAAAAGCAGACCATCTCTAGTGGAATGGCTACCGAAAGTAAGGGACATGGTCTACCTGGTGCAATTGGTGCAATTGACCAATATAGAGTTCAGTGAGGGCAGTAGGTTGTATCCCAAGAAGGTTAGCTGTGGAGGACACAGGTCACCATGGTCAAAACCATCTTTTCATTCGCTTCCCTTTTCCGAAGAAGGTCACTGTGGCAGTGGTATAGCCTGTAGGCTGGGCATGTGGCAGGCTGATGGAGGTGGCGGGCAGATGTAGGGCAGGCGCAAATACCACTGGTTCCCCACTCCCCCCATCCTGCTGCCAGAAGCAGTCACTTGACCCTCAGGCATAGGCTGGCCGTGTCCCCAACAATTGGTGGTCTGCAGTACTGTACAACGCTTCTGAACTTTAAGCCAACGCACAACAACCAGACCCTCAATTCAGGCAGCCTGATACGTTTGAAGTTATTTTATGGTATTCAATATTAGTAATAGACATTTCAATTTTATAACAGTGACAAGTGTCTGGTGCTTGTCAAATAGCCCATGGTCTTTGCATTCTTTTGCCTGAACACTGGATGGTGGAATTAACTTTCCTTCTGTTAAGCAATTGTGTAGACTACAGCCTGCATGCATTTCCTCATAGCTTCATAAGTAAAAGAGCTTGAGATCTTGTATTAATTTTTTTTTGGGGGGGGGGTATTCTTACAAAAAATGAAAATTCAAGGAAGAGGGCTGGAATATCTCCAAAGAAGGCTAGGCCTCCACAGAACTACAGCTTCTGTTGCCCAGTCACTTATGAAGCTATGAGGAAGGCAACTTTCCTGTGATACCCAACTTTCCTGTGCCCTCAATCCTTTGCTCTGAAAAGGCTTGTGACCTAGGCTTACCAGATCTCCAACCGGGACAGAGCGCTAGACCTTTAGGAGAAGGAATGTGGCCAGGTGTAGCTTGTTAAACCTTAGAGCACAATCCTAGGCATCCATGGGGCTTGCTTCTGAATAGACATGCCTAGGATTGTGCTCTAAGGTTTAACAAGCTACGCCTGCCCACATTCCTTCTCCTAAAGGTCTAGCACTCTGTCCCGGTTGGAGATCTGGTAAGCCTATTGTGACCACCTGTGTTTTGAGCTCTATGGATTCCCAGGTCTCAGAATTGGGCCATCCATGCCCCAGATCATTGTGTTGTCAGCTGACAATTTTCCAAAGCTGGCCTCCAAAGCTGTAGGTGTGGACTTCTTGTCAGCCAACAAGAACACATCTCAAAGAGAGACTGTCACTTGATTTCATTTATCACCATGCTAATGGAAAACACGCTAAGAGAATCAGAAAAATATTTGAGTGAAAGAACATACAAATAAACTTTCAAACTGTCTTTCAGCAAGGGAGATTAAAGTTATTGAATATGCAAATTGCCTTATTAAAAGAAGAATGATGTCTTTTTCAGCAATCAGTATTAATTACTGGCAAATGTTTCAATAGAGAAATCAACTTGTTTCCACAATGAAGAAGGGAGGTGGGAGCATTTCAGAACAGATCAAAATGGGAAATTATCCACAGTTTTGCAACATATTACAGATAGATGTTTCTAGAAGCATTCAAAAACAATGATTAATCCATATAGGTGGTGTTCTCAATTATGTGGAGCTTTTCATAAGGCGTTGAGCAACTAGAATTTCTCTAGGAGTATATTGGGTCCCTGAATTACAGCCATTCAAGTTACAGATGTCCAAGTTTTCTATCGCTACATTTGACACTTTCATGCAGGCACAGTCCATCCGTTGTGGTGCTTTTGTGCAGATGCGATATAGCCTTGGGGGCCGTCAAGAGCCAGCTGTTTGAACCTATGATTTAAAAAAAAAACTATGATATAAAGCAAGATAAATGAATACCGGTTGATTTGGGGCTCATCTGTGTTTCAAAAACAAATTCCAATTCCTGTTGAGGCACAAATAGCAAGAAACATGGTGATCTTCATTGTCCGCTGTGGATATATATGTCTACATAACTTTAATGACTCTGCCATTTCGTATCATTCATTGTGATTGGCAGCTCTTGCCCAAGAGAGCCTTACGGCTAGAAAGTTATAGAAGACCTCCATTACTGGAGAGAAACAAGGTCAGCTCCATGCAGAGAGTAACAAGTAGAATCCCAAGTCCCTAATGCCACATGCAGACTTTCATATCTCCTAGGTATGGTTTAATGCAGAGGTTCTCAACCTGTGGGACGCGTACCCCTAGGGGTACGCGGACCAATGACAGGGGGTATGCCAGAGCCTGCCCCTTATCAGCATCAATCAGTAGTTAATTACTTGTTAATTAGAACTTAAATGCAATCCCCGCTGTCTGTCTGTCTGTCTGTCTGTCTGTCTGTCTGTCTGTCTGTCTGTCTCTCTCTCTCTCTCACACACACACACACACACACACACACACACAGTTAAGGCATTTTTTCACATTTAAAATTGTTTTAGTACTTTTTAATTTAATGATTGATTAGCTAATTAATTGATTGATTAATCCAATTAATTAGCAATTAATTAGCAGGGGGTACTTCAGAAAATTGAACCGTGATAGGGAGTACCTGGGCCTCCAAAGGTTGGGAACCCCTGGTTTAATGGCACTAACCCAGGTTTCCACAGTTAACTGGTACATACATCAGGGTTACCAAAACTGTGCAAGGGAAAAAAAAATATGCCCCATGTATAAATGCAGAAAAATTACATATACCCTCTCCGTATTCTAAAAGAAACCATCTCTAGAGCTATTGTGGATGCCTTTCATGCATTTTTTCCTGGAATACTTCAGAAAGAACAATCAGCTTGGGAGAAACTATTTAGATTACACCTTTCAGAAAAACAACCCATTGAGCAGCAGCAAAGAATAACACTTGTGTACAGAGAGTTACGCCGAAGACATCAGAGACCCACCTGCAAAATATCTCAAGCTCACTGCTAACCAATCTGGAGAAGCAAGATTATACAGAAATGGGCAAACATTTTGTCTTTCATTTGAAAAACAGATTCTCCAAGAAGCAATACATACTTAGACCTGGAAGATCCAGGTTCAAATCCCTGCTTAGCCATGAAGCTTCCTGGGTGACCTTGGGTCAGTCACTATCTTTCAGCCTCACCTACCTCACAGGATTGTTGTGAGGACAAAAGGAGGGGAGGAACTATGGACACCACCCTGTGTTTCTTGGATGAAGAGCAGTATAAAAATATGAAAAATAAAAATAAAATAAATACAGAGGTACAGTATTGATGCAGAGATACAGAAGAAGTAAAAGACGGACTATGGACTCCTAAACTAGAGCCAATCAACATATTTTTTTGTAATTTTCACTTTCAGCATATCGAAATTAGTAAAGATTAGCTCTTTCCATTTCAGGACCAATTTTGCGTTGTCCAGTACTGTTTAATAGTTAATTTTTATGCGGTTGTATTTATGATATTGTTTTAATATCTGTTTAATATCTGTTGTTTTAATATCCCTTGGATGGGACAGTATGGTGGGATAGAACTGTTTAAAAAGGGGGGGAAGACAAATAAAACATGAACCCCTCCTGATGCCAACAGCTCCTGAAGACATCTCCAGCTCTGTTAAACAGCATCCTTAGACCTTGTGCCCCGTGAGCCAAATGTGTGCTGTGCTCAGATGGGCTGACAAGTGACTGAAAAGTTAAAAAAAAATTAAAAAGCATTTTAAAGCTAACTATTCAATGGTGGTTAAACAGCATCCATGGAAGGCCTCAGGCTTCACTCATCATCCTGATGAGGACATGTCAGATTCTGATGCTGACTTGTCAACTTTAGGAAGTTCAGACAGCCGCAGTTAAATCACATGATAGCAGTGAATTTCTCGTCCTAACATTTTTTTCCCCCTTACCATTCTCATGTAGGGAAAGTGGAAGGCATGCTGAGAAGAGAGCTTCCTTTGCTACATCTAGGGCAGTGTTTTCCAAATGTTTTTAATCCATGGCTCCCTTGACCATTGGCGACTACTGGCCGCGGCTCCCCATTACATGATGTTGATGCCTGCCAATTGGCATTGCACTGTTTTCCGAGAGGATTCCGTGGCACTCCGCGGGTCCCCTGGCTGGTATCCGCGGCTCCCCTGGGAGCCACACCTCCCAGTTTGGGAACCACTGATCTAGGGTGATGTATAGAGGGGAATGAAGTATCAATCAACATATTTCTTAGTTTATATTGAAATGCAGTTTAGTTTAACTAGAGAAATATCATGGGTATTAAGCAGGGGTGTCACTAGGGTTAGTAACACCCAGGGCAAGATCTCATGGTGTCACCCCCATGGACCTCCTCCCATAGCAGACCACATAATGTGGAGGGATCCTGGGAAATGCGATCCCCATGCAAGTTGTGGAGGGGATCGGGAAAAGCCCATTTTCTACCAGTGGTGCATTTTCGCACCACGGGTAACAAATAGAGTAGAAAGTCATTTTGGTGTCATCCCTCACTGGGATGACACCCAGGGCGGTCTGCCCCTACCCACCCCAAGTGATGCCCCTGGTATCAAGGTATATAAGTTGTATGCTATCGGTGATAATAAAGCCTTGTGTCTGTTTCCACAAACTACTATCCCCTCTGCTTTATATCTACTTCAGACTTTGAATTTGCACATAGGAGGGGACCCAGTTCCAAGTGTGTGAGGCCAGCAAACTCTCAACGGTGACAAGAGTGATGTCGGACTCCACACCACTAGATGCAGGTGAGTGCTGTGCCGGGTGGCAGGAGGGCGTGAGAAGGGAGGGGAGGGGTGACGAGGGAGGGGCCATTGGCCGGCCCAGCCTGAGGGGGATGGGAATATCGGCGCTGGGTTGTGCCGATACCCAACGCCCTTTCCCAGGCCAGACTGGCCTTACACGACCTCCCTGGACGTGCACCAGCTCCATTGGGGCCTCCGGAGCTTATACTGGGGGAAGGGGACGAACGTCCCTTTCCCCCAAGGTGATCCCTGGCCATGCCGGTACAGCCCGTATTCTGACTAGGATGCAGCAGCGAGCCCTTTAGGCCAGCCACCACATTTTAGGCTGCATTCAAGGACATCGATCCTCTGTCTGATGGCAGAGGTTGGAGGGTGCTTCCTTTCCATCCTGAGTTGTGTGCCAAGTTTCCAAATGAGCTACTACTACACCTATGTCTATGCACTGCTAAAAAAAAAAAAAAAGATGTGTAATTGATTCAAAGACTATGACTATCCCGTCTTGTAAGAGGCTCATTGGTCAAATTAGGGAAACAAATAATAAATAAAGCATAATACATATTCTTTCTTGCCATTGATACGCTACATTTGTATATATACAATGCAATAGCTTCAGCCACCATGAGATGTCTTGCAGAACTAACATACACACCTTCTCCCTTCCGTTCCCTGTGCTCGTGGCATAGAATATATACTTTGCTTTTAATCATTTGACCTAAGTCACAAACACATTTGAAGATTTTTTTTTTCAAAAAAAGGAACACGTAAGCATCATGTTAAAGCCCTGGATCCCGTTTTTCTCCCTCTCCCCTCCTGCTTGCTTCCCCTCTTGAGTTTGGTGTTTCAGGGCTGTCACAGTCCACTAGATTCACAGACTGTTTGTTTCATCGATGGAGACAGTTACCATGGCAGGATAAATCCAACTTCAAGCCACCAATGCAGTGCGCAGACATGTTGACCAGATCAAATTTGAAGTTTCAGTGCATGGCAGGAACCAGCTGACTCAATTAAGGTGAGCTGTTAAGTTAAATTTGCCATGCCACCTCTGTGCAACGGGGGATGGGGAAGTGCTCCTCCCCCCAAAAAAGAAAAAAAAAGACACCATAAAACCAAGAAACCTATTACCGAGGCTGTGTGCATTTTAGGATTCCATGTAAGCAGAGAAAAGCCACATTGTTTCCATAAGAACATAAGAGGGGCCCTGCTGGATCAGGCCCATTTAGTCTAGCTTCCTGTATATCACAGGGGCCCACCAGACGCCTCAGGGAGCACATAGCAAGATACCTGTATCCTGTGGCCCCTCCCTTGCACCTGGCATTAAGAGAGAGCCTGTTACTAAGACCAGGAGGTTGCTTATCCCCATCTTGGTCTGTAACCTGTGATGGACTTTTCCTCCATAATTCTGTCTAATCCCCTTTTTAAGGCATCCAGGCCAGGTGTCATCAGAACATCCTGTGGCAAGGAGTTCCACAGATATTAACTAGATAGGGACTCGCAACCAAAGACTCGGGACTTGGAAGCAAAGACTTGAAACTTCACTTGACTTGAGACTTGGAGTCAGAGACTTGATCCACATCCCTGCCAGTTAGTCCAGCTTCCTGTATCTCACAGTGGTCCATCAGGGAGCACTCAAGACAACATGATACCTGTATCTCGTTGCTACTCCCTTGCACCTGGCATTCAAGACCGGCTACCTCTAAAACCCAGAGGCTGCATCAAAAGAAACAAAACCAAACATTCTGTGAATTCCTCTCCCAGGTCCTCTCCCATCGCTATGAAGAAGCAAGCCGTTGAGGATGCATTTGATTTGTCTGTGCAACAAGGAAGGCAGGTTTTGAAATATCGCAACAAGGACAGCGAGCAGTGTTTTGATCTGTTGCTTTTCTGTGCGGAAAGGTGAGACAAAACAGATGGCTTTCAAAACAGCTTCCTGTACGACAACCTCTGCCTCCTCAAATCCTGACACTGCCACCTCTCCTTCAGCATTCCTCTCTTCAGAACACCCAATTCCAAGTCATTTGGTTATGCTACTCACTTCTGTTTCCCTAGCCAAACCAGTTAAGTCAAAATATTGTGATATTAATGTTCAGTTAAATCATTTTGCATAATTAAATAGCCGGCCTCTTTCAGCTCCAGAGATATGAGTGCTCAACTGGTGAGCCTTGTCGAAATATGTTGATCCACCGGGGTCTCTGAAATGGTTCTACTAAAAATTAGTGAACCTTAAATAAAGAGAAATCCCCAGCTGTGTCGAAATAACCTATCAAGGAAAACTGAAACTCAGGAGGAAAGTCAGCCTACCCTTTTGTATCTATCTTCAGGCAAGACTCTGGTCCAAAATAATATAATTAAAGTGTCTGTTTTGAGGTGATTTTACCATTATTCTCTCTGAAGTCCCAAGTCCTGCACTGAAAGGTAAGGTAAAGGTAAAGGTATCCCCTGACAATTAAGTCCAGTCGTGTCCGACTCTAGGGTGTGGTGCTCATCCCCATTTCAAAGCCGAAGAGCCAGCGTTGTCCGAAGACGCCTCCATGGTCATGTGGCCGGCATGACTCTCCTTGCCACAGCGCGTAGCATGTGGCTGGAACACGGAGCGCTGTTTACCTTCCCGCAAGCGGTACCTATTTATCTACTCGCATTAACAGGCTTTGGAACTGCTAGGTTGAGCTGGCCAAGCTACGAGAGCTCACCCCGTCGCAGATTCGAACTGCCGACCTTTCGATCGACAGCTTATGGTTCAGCGGTTTAACCGCTGAAAGGTACATAGCCACAATGGGGCCACTCACAAAAGATAGTATTTGGCTGGAGGTTTGCAGACATTTAAACAAACAAAACACCAAAGGGGCAAGCAAGTCCAAAAATGACTTGTTTCCTGAGAAGTCAAAGGGTTAAAGGAAGAAAGTCTGGATTCCTAGAAAGGCATCACTGCCCATTGGGAAAATAACTTCTTACCCTGAAACAGAGGGCAAGAGGACTTTGCTTCCAATGTAAGTACATTCTTTGCAGTATATCCCCAGGCAGGACTTTTGTTAATCGGAAATACAGTTCACTAAAGAATAGCAATTGGTGGCTCTGAGTGGCATTTTCAAACATTTTCAAAATACAGCCTGTTCCCCAATCAATAAAATTGATTACCTTCGAGTGGAAAAGAAGGCAGTTGTCTTCACTTGACAGAAAGTCAAGCATGACATTTGATGCGATCCATCCCATTTTGTGACTTCCTTGGAGGCATTCGCTATAGCTTGAACTGGATTGCAAGATAGCGTATTGGAGTACATGAGTGAAGATGGACTGAGGTCCATGAATGATGCAATGATGCTGTCCGAGCTGCCAGTCCTGTTAACTGTCTGGCTGGGAAACCACCAGGGATTCATACAGTATATAAGGCTGAAACATGATACACAATTTCCTGAGAGTAAGTCCCACTGAACGCAGTGGAACTTCTGAGCAAACATGCACAGATTTTCACCCACACAACTCCACTGCACCTTCTTTCCCATCCTCAAGAACAGGAGAAAATAAATAATGCAAAAAAGAAAAGAAAAAGTGCATTTATTTAATCTGAATAGCTTGTAGCAATGGTGGTCTGGCATCTACCTTAAGTGGCTTCAAATGTGCAAAGTCTTAATGGTACTAGCAAATGTCATTCAAGATTGGTGGGAAATTTAGGATGGACAAAAGGGAGCTCTTCACACAGTGCATAAGTAACCCATGGAACTACCCTAGATGGCTTTAGAAAGAAGATTAGTCAAATTCATCATAGCTACTAGTCACGATTGCTTCAGGGTCTGTGCATCCCCGAGAACCAGTTGTACGAGAGCAACAGTGGAGAAGGGTATGCCTTCATTTCCTGTTTGTGAAAACATGGCTGGCCTTGTCGGCCATGACAGAAAACTGGATGCTGGACTGGTAACCCTTCGGTTCAAACCAGCAGGGCTCTTTTGTTCCTGTGACAGCTGTTCTCTGTGCAGAATTTGGGTGAAACTGTCACAAGATTTATTTATTTTGCTTTGCTTTATTTACAGAAAGTCCTCACTTAAAGTCATTTCGTTTTAAAGTTGTTGAGAAAAAAAAAATCGATTCCCGGACGGGGCCACTGTCTGTGTGGAGTTTGAACATTTTTCCCATGCCTGTGTGGGTTTTTTCTGGCCCGGAAAGCTCACATTTATTTCAATGTTTACTATTAGCAGTGTTTGGGGTCTTTATTTAGAAGTTTGGTGATGTTTTTGTGACCAGAAATATGCCGTAAACTCCTGTTTATGTATATCAATTAGCCTATGGTATAATTGGTTTCGTTATAAGTCATTTCGCTTCAAGTTGCAGTTTCCAAGAACCTATCGACAACTTTAAGTGAGGACTTGCTGTATTTGTTTTTGTTTTTTTAGCATGAAGTACGATAGCCCTAGTTCTGATTCATATATTTTATTTTACTCTTTCCACAGCACGATATTAGCCCTGAGCTCCTGGGATAAAGCCGGCTACGTGCCCAGATATATAACGGATATTTGCTATATACCTCGAGGGTGGCACATTTATTCTATAAATACTTGAACAATTGGCTCAATATAACGATAAAGTTAAGCAATTTTAAAAATAAGTTAAGCTGTGTCACCTTCTTGTCAACCATGCTGCTAATTTAACTATATGCAGGGTTTTATATAATGAACTGCTAGGTGGGTTCAGCAGCGAAATATCTAGTTATTGCGTGTGCCTTCAGTGCTCATTAAGGTGTGAGATGACAAGGCTGGCCAAATGGCTCTCCACAGTCTGATATCACCAAGCCGATCACTAACCTGAACAGAATAGAATTAAATACATTTATCAGCACTTAAAGAATGGAGGGAAACAGCAGTAGGTGACTCCACTCTGTCCTAGATTTCACAGCTTGCTCGTTCTGTCAAGAGGATGCTTGGGTCTCAATTTCCGATCATTAAGGTCAATACAAAGTAGCGCTATGGAAAGTTTCTTCCTCTCTAGCCCATATCTGGCCTTTCCGCATTCTCCGATAACAACTTCTCCTTATGTTTAAAGCTCTTTCGAAATGCCCCTGAATTTCTGTCTCAAGTTCCATTTGAAGGCATTTTAGCGCTGAACCATGAGCGTCGATGGAAAGGTCGGCAGTTCGAATCCGCGACGGGGTGAGCTCTTGTTGCTTGGCCAGCTCCTGCCATCCTAGCAGTTCCAAAGCATGTTAATGCGAGTAGATAAATAGGTACTGCTTGCGGAAAGGTAAACAGTGCTCCGTGTTCCAGCCACATGCTACGCACTGCGGCAAGGAGAGTCATGCCGGCCACATGACCATGGAGGCGTCTTCGGACAACGCTGGCTCTTCGGCTTTGAAATGGGGATGAGCACCACACCCTAGAGTCGGACACGACTGGACTTAATTGTCAGGGGTCACCTTTACCTTACTCCTGGAGGGGCTGTCCTCCCTGAATGTGTCGTCAGATTTCAACTCGATTTTTCTGTTTGGTTGAAATAGCGGAGGAATTTCATGGCTGCTTAAAGAGTTTTGATGAGGCTCGTGAAAGTTCTTAGAGACGTATGACAGGCTCCTTTTTTTCTTATTCCAGTTATTCCTTATAACTTTTCAGAGTCCCTTAGAAGGAATTGCCTCCATTTTTGGTGGTTGTGGCTTGTGGTGGTGGTGTTTTATTTATGATGATGGTGGTGGTGGAGTTTATTCATGATGCTTTATTAATTGATCAGTGTTTTGAACATTGTACGTCTCATTCCAGCGACATAAGGCCCTAATAGGATTGGGCCATAAGGTTTCAGTCATTGAATGCTATGGGAGATGGTCCTTAAGAAGTAGGATTTTGGAGTGGTGACACCAAGACCATGTTGTTCCCTCCCCTCGTTATTCACATTTGGACCTTTTTAAGCTGCGGAGCTTTAACTGCTCCGTCTGTCATGATACTTAGATTGTTGCTGCTGAACTGTTTTGTTCATTAAAGCAGAAGAACATTTGTGTTTTGCTCATTAGAATATCAGAAGAGCCCTGCTGGATCAGGCCAAAGGTCCATCTAGTCCAGCTTCCTGTATCTCACAGTGGCCCCATCAGATGCCTCAGGGAGCACACAAGGCCACAAGATACCTGTATCCTGTTGCTACGCCCTTGCATCTCCCTTACAAAAGACAACAAGATACCCGTTGCCACTCCCTTGCGCCTGGCATTCAGAGATATCCTACCTCTAAGACCAGGAGGTTACTTATCCCCATCCTGGCTTGTAACCTGTGATGGACTTTTCCTCCATAAACCTATCCAACCCCCTTTTAAAGGCATCCAGACCAGGTGCTATCACCACATCCTGTGGCAAGGAGTTCCACAGATTAATTACACGCTGGGTAAAGATATATTTCCTTTTGTCTGTTCCAATTCTCCCACCATTCAGTTTCAGTGGATGTCCCCCAGTTCTGGTGTTTGTGTTCATTGTTTGTATTTGTTTTACCATTAGAAGAGTTTGCTTCAGGACAGCTGGGTGATGTCCAGAAGTTTGTTCCTTCTCAGACTTCATGCTTCCAATTTCTCCTTTCCTATTCAGGGCAGTCAGTCACTGAGGTGGCCCTATAGCATCCCCATTCTAATAAGAGCCCTTTATATTAAGTGCATAAGTGACGGCTTTTGCAAAAGCACCAAAGTAATTCTGCAATGCCGACACAGCTATAGAAAACGCTGAGCAAAGTCCTTCCTCAATGTGTCTCTTTGGCCTTCTTCAGCCATATTGACAAAGTCTTATACATCTAGGCAAACCTTTAATTACTCCTCAGGAACACTATGATGTTGCAATGGTGATATAGTAATAAGAATCTCACGTTCAAATGAGCTACCATAGGTCTTTACTGGCTTGGGGGATGTAAGACTGTGAGGGTTAACACTAAAGATGCATTTTTCATACAGTCATTTAGGAAATGGAGTTTCACTTTTGTTGTTAATCAAACACACCTTTTCTCCACAGTAACTTTGAATCAAACGAGCATTTGCTGTAGGGCAGTGTTTCTCAAACTGTGGGTCAGGACCCACTTGGTGGATCGTGACCCGATTCTGATGGGTCCCGCAGAGCCTCCAATGAAAACACAGGTGATGGAAAGCTCAGATAAGTAATTGTCTCAAGTCCTGAGGCTATTCAAAAGTCAGATAGCTGTTTATTATCCTTCAAAGAGCTGTGCTCCTGCAGTTTGCAAACTTGTGTAAATATAGGGACTTAAATGTTTGAACGTCTTTTTCTGGTGTCTTTTTTTCCCCAAGTCTGTTAAGGACAGGTAGTGGGGGCAGGTGAAGGCTGGGTCACATACTGTAACTAAGCCCCTCAAGCCTTGAGGCTATTCATTAGGACTGCGGCTAATGAGAAATGGATTGAGTTTTTTGCAAATAAATAAATAAACAAAATATTACTTGTAAATAAATATATTATTTCTTTCTAGATCACTTTTTTTTTTTTGATGTCTTCTAAAACTAGGTGGGTCCCGATAGAGTGTCATTTTAAAAAGTGGGTCCCGGTGCTAAAATGTTTGGGAACCACTGCTGTAGGGTACAATAGGGGAGGTGCAATTCTCCCTGGCATAGAACATTTTCTAGGGACAATATACATATGAACTTATCATGTGTGTTATATCTAGGGCTGAGTTTTGTCATCTCATTAGGGCATGGCTTTTGAAGCATGGCTGTAGGGGACACCACAAGGCACTCTTGCACTGTAAAATGTAGCACTAGTTCTACCACCTAGCTATGGATGCGATAGATGGAAGCATGGAGCTGTCTGGTATCGAGTCAGATCATTCATCCATCTAAGCCAGTATTTTCTACAATGATGGACTGCAACTATCCAGTGATTGAAATGGGGTCGTTCTTCCAGCCCTACCTGGAGATGTCAGGGATTAAATCTGGAATCACCTGTATGCAAAACATGAGCTACTGCTACACCACTGAGCAACTTCACCAATCCAAATGCATGGAAGTTATCTTCGTAAGCTGTTAGCCTGATGTGTGCGATTGTTGTTAGGCTACAACAATCAGCTGTTAGCCTGATGCAAGTCAAATGCGCACTATTTAAAACCCACGCAAAACATATGCGAATGCTTCCGAAACAAGCCTTGATTCTTTTATTTTGGTTAATTAAATTACATTTTTCAAAATTGGGCCAGGTAGGAAGTGACAGGATTAACAAGTGCACTCTACGGGGTTTTGATGTTGTCTTGATTAGATCAGGAATATTTTATATCGAAGCAGGAACTAATGAAGCGGTCTTTTGCTACGTGAATGAATGCATGACCCTAGCTTATCTCAGGATCTTCATAAAGAAGTCGTCCTAACTGTCAGCAAAGCCCAACCAAGAGTGAAAATGACATTAGCAAAAAGCTAAGCAAAAGGTCAGTAGAGCAGAATGGGGGGAAATGTTCTTTTTTTTTCCCCCTTTCTTTGGATTAACCAGCGCTGTTCTCAAATACCACTGGAAGATATAGAAACGTACTGCGTTGCATTTAATGGCAGTACACTGTTTTAAGAACCAAGAAGAACATATGCAGTTTTCCAACCCTAATAGTTTTCCTTCTTTGCAAGATAAAAGAAAAAATATCTATTCAAAACTACTGTCTTTAAAATGGTGCTTAGGGATTTCTGCTTTTGCCTTTCCAATTAACTCCATCACTGTGCTCCGATTATATTTAATTTCCTAATAATCTTGTGGGTAAACCACAAGGTTTTCTTCAGCTCGGGGAAAGGAAAAAAAAACTTCTGAAGTTTGGGTTGCTTGATTGCCTTAAAGGACCACATTGTTCTCTCGCAGCTGCCAGAATCCTTTTTGTCTTCTGCAAAGCATCAGAAGAAAGCATTCCTGTCTGCTTTGGCTTGCATTCCACATTTGTTGCGGAATAGTTCTGGAAAGCATTCTGACTTCCTCCCTATCACAGTTTCTTGGAAGGGCCTCAGTTGCTGGAGCCTGAGGGTGAAGACGAAGCTTCTTGGTGACTCCTAGAGGAATTTTATCAGGGGGTACAAAGTTTCTTTTGGGCCCCTTCTCAAAGGGGGAAGGTCAAAACAGGGCAGGGGGAGGGTAGCAACGGCCGGAAAAGTCTCTGGAGCCCAGGTCTACCAGGATTCCCAATGCAGCACCTAGGTTTACCCGCCTGGTAGACCTGGCCTCCTGGTTGACCCGGCCACCATCTTTCACTTTCCATTAGGCCCCCTCCTTTGGCTCCCAGACCCCCTTTTTGACCCTGGGCCCACATCCGGTTTTGTGAATGCTGCTACATTAATGTTCTTTGCAGAAACACCCAAAACTGTGATGGGAAACTCCAGCAGTCAAAACTTTGACATGAATGACTTTGATTTTTCAAAACAGGCCCTGTGACACTTATCAAAAACATGCAGTCATTTGACTTCTTGTCTCTGCCATTTTTGGCACTGGTAACATAATGTTCTGCACGCACATTATCCCATTACATGTTCATAATGTGAAAGAACTATGGGAAAAAGACAACTAGCAAAAAATATTGGCAATGTGAGTTAATGAAAAGCTCACATTTTCTAACTACTGTTTAACTAATTAAAATTGAATTAAAGGAATATAGCATTAACTATGTCAACTGTTTTGCATTAAAAAGTTGTTAAATATATCATGCTGTTTGTAGGCAGCTTTTTGCAACAGCTAATTGTGAGAAATAGTCATGTACTATCTAATTGCATAACTGGGTAGCGTATAAAATTCACAATTAGGTGAATTATATTTAGTAAAATATGTTCAAATACATTGTTTTTTAGATTGTAGGGTTTTATGGAAGCATAATGGAATTGAAGCACATTTTTAATTACCTAATTATTGCCATTTTCCAAGTCCACTTACACCATAATTGGTCTTATTTTCCAAGTCCAGGCTTGGAAAAAGAGACTCGCTTTAATTACATAGAATACTTTTACCTGTACAAAGGAATCCACTGTTTTTATATCCAAATATTACTTAAGCACATGAAATTCAGTCTTCAAACTGGTATGACTATCCAGTCACTAATCTGCTGTGCATGGCTGGATAAGTCTTGAAATCACCATCAGTGCCCCTAGTTTTGAGCGATTAGATGCCTGTCAAGTTTATGTCTCTCTCATTGCCAAGATGTAACCCAATATGCCCAGGACTAGCATGGATGATGCCCATTCAAAAGTGATATTGCTTGATCCGAATGGACAATCGCTGCATAATGCTCAGCAGCCTGCCGTGCGGGCTGCCGATCGTTGCCCCGGCCAGCCCTGCTTGAGCCAGATGGGGGCTTGGGATGGCTGCTGCTTGTCTCTGGGCGGGACTGAGGGTGGGCGGAGCAAGCCAACGTGCTTGCTCCCCTCAGTCCCGTTTCAGAGTGAGGTGCCCCTCCCTCCTTTCAGGCTGAGACTAGCTGGTTGCCCTTTATGGGGGCCGGGTAGGAATTTTTTCCTTTTAACCTGATTGGCTTTGGTTGATGGGTTTTTCGCCTACCCCAGCCTGTGGGTGTGGAGTGGCGTTATTCTGGTTTGTTATATTAATTAATTTTGGTTGCTTTCAGGTAGGTGGCATGCAGGAGGGGTAGCCAGGGAGGGCTTAGTTGGCATACATCCTGAGGTAAACAAGGCCAGGGGGTGAGCCAGGACCGCTCAGACGATGCCGAACCGGATCAGTGAGGCAGGCTGGCAAAGCCCCAGGCTGGATGTGCAATGATCACCGTAAGGAATTTCCTGAGATGGATCAGTGCTGTTCAGCTTCCTCGACCCCCTTGGGGGTTGGCAAGGATGGGCAGCTCGGTCATGGACTGAGTGCGCCTTGAGCCAGGATGTCCATGCCCGTTTAGATACATGCATGCATGCTCACCGAGCAGCTTTAAAAGGTGAAGAACTTTTTTTAATGTATTATTTCATATGGAAAGTGTGTACACCCACTTACTGCTAGGGGGGAAATGCAGAGAAAAAGCTCTATCTTTCTACAGTGATTTTTTTTTTTTTAAAGGGCAAATAGAAGGAAAATCATCTTCCCTGATTGTGTAAAATGATATATTCTTTTTAGGTGAAAATTACAAGGAAGGAAAAGGGGAAAGGCCAGGAAGAAGAGCGAGGCTGTTAGCAAAGGTAGACACGTTGAAAGAGCATTATTGGCCCCAAATTAGATGGAGCGCAATCTCTTGTGCTCGGAGTTTAAATGAGTTTAAGTAATAGTACTCCCAGTTGCCATGGGAGGTAAAAATCACACACATGAAACAGTAATCTGGGAGGACTCTTTGCTAAGGCTCAAGAATGTCCCAATCTTTACGACTGCCTCAGCGGAGATGTGCTGCAGAATTCAACAGATAGACAAAACGGGGAGGGCTATGGTCTTGAAAGAGCCGCCCACGTTCAGAGCTAAGAGAATGAGCTTCAAATCAAGTCTTCTCTGATTTGAATCTCACCTTTGCTATGAATTTACCTGCTGGCCTACCGTACCCTGACCCTCTTACCATCCATTTCATTCGCGATCCGGCGCGAATGAAAACCCAGAAGTGGTGATGATGTAATCGCCACTTACTCCACCGATTCAGACTCAAGTCGGACTCAAGTCGTATCAATGACTTGACTTGGACTTGATTCGGCGATTGTAAAAGACTTGACTCCTTTTACTAAAAGTTGAATTTTATTCAGATTTAAACTCATTTTCCACATTAAATAGATAGGGACTTCAACTCATAACCAAAGACTCGGGACTTGGGGGCAAAGACTTGGGACTTGACTCGAGATTTGGAATCGGAGACTTGATACACATTCCTGCTTACGTCTGGTGGAACATGGCGCGGCGGTGGCCTCGGAGGTGGTACACCACCCAAAAAGTTTGGGAACCTCTGCTCTACCACCTAACAGCCTCTTCTTATTGAAATTAGCACCATGCAAAAGTGCTTAATTTGGCTGGGCCATGCCAGCTGACTGACATTGTCTCCAGTTCCTGTCAATGAGTTTCAGCTCTGATCCGAAGCATCCCTGTAATTTCCGAATAGAACCTCTCTTCTGCGGAGATGGCCAACATTAAAATAGATTTATGCTGCCATGTATGGACTTGACAAATATCCACTATTGTTGGCATTGGAAGTTCAGAACGTGCACCTGTGGCTATCATGAGCAAACCCTTAACGTCGGTCTAGATCAGGGATGGCCAACCTTCCACCATTAGGGCCTCTGCGTTCTTAAGAGTTGTGCAGAAGACAGAATCTGGGCAGCTGCAAGTGCTGAGGGTGCTGCTAAAGCAGCTGCACCTGCTGAAATGCCCTCACCTATACAACCAATAAAGGTCCAGGAGCGTTCGTGTTGAAAGGTTGGCCACCCCTGGTCTAGATCAAGCACAGGCTCAACGTTTTAACCTGCCAGAGCATCCCGTTCATAGAATCTTTCCCCCCCCCTCTCAATTCAGTCACACATTATGTACACCGACTTCCATGTAAAAGATTTGTGGCAATTGCATGATGTATGAGGTGCCATTTGTAAAATATTATTTAGTGTAAAATGCGATTTCCACCCCCCCCCCCATCCCACTGATTTACAAGTTCGATTCATAAATCTGCACTTCTCAGGGGCTGAGTTATATATCTTGCTTCTGATTTATAAAACTTGCCAGTAAATCTTCCGCCAAAAGTTTTGATTCAGAAATCATTATTTTAAGCATTAGATTTAGCTCAAACATTCCACTGATTTATACGCCACGAAATGTTTTTACATACCCCAATCTGGATTTACAAATTTGACAACAGATTTACAAATCATGCCAAGAGATTCCTGGTTTAAAAAAAAAAAATAGTGTTGTGATTTACTCATCTTCAGTCTGCAATTTTAAGGTACAACTGACTGATTTATAATGCCGAGGTTATACAATAATGATCTTAGTTTATAAAAATCCTTCTTTTACTTTGAGTCAAAGTTCTGATTTATAAATGACGATTAGGTTTACTGCAAGGTAGGTTACAAGATTTGCTTGGCACATTGCTGCAAGGAAAAAGCCTCGACAAACAAGCAAGGCGAGTGTGCTGGAGGGAAGATGGATGGAGCAGCAAAGTTTACTGATCAAACTCCAAGAGCTCAGGCAAAGGATGCTGCCATTTCAGAAAATACTGCCTTTGTTAGCCTATAAAAGATAGACCCGGACTTCTACATAAATATATTCTGTTCAAACTTTTCCCTGTTGGTTTTTAAAGAAGCCACTGACTTAAGACGTTGTCATAATTTGGGGTGTTCAGGCTTGCACCAAGCCAGCTAGCAGTGAAAGATTTGAGACCCGCTGCAATGGAATTTGTTCTTCTAAAGCAGTGGTTCTCAAATTTCTTAGCACTAGGACCCACTTTTTAAAATGACACTCTATCGGGACCCACCTAGCTTTATGAGACTTAAAAAAGGTGATCTAGGAATAAATATATTTACCTACAAGTAAAGAGCTCAGCTCTTTGCAGGGTAATTAGCAGCTATCTTACAAACTGCAGGAGCTCAGCTCTTTGCAGGGCAATTAGTAGCTATCTGATTTTTGAATAGCCTCAGGGCTTGTGGCAATTACTTATCTGATCTTTCCATCACCTGGGACCCACCAGAAATCAGGTTGCGACCCACCAAGTGGGTCCCAACCCACAGTTTGAGAAACACTGTACTAAAGTGAAACAAGCAGCACCAAGAACAGGAAATGTCCCACTGAGAAAGCAAAGGGTACTTGGGTGGGCAACGCACCCAATGCCATGGCTGGCCCAAGACCTGGCATGCCAAATGCTGCCCCCTCTTACCCGATGACGTACGTCTCTGTTCTCCCCACTCTTCAATGTTCTAGCTCAGCACTCCCCTCCCCTCCGCATTTCCCCTTCCTCTTTGCCCCCCTCTTCCATTTCCAATCTAGGGAGTGGAAGGAGAAGCAGCAGCAATGGAAACAAGCAGGGATGGGTGCCTCCACCACCACCAATCTGCTGCCTGAGGCAACAGCTTCAGTTGGCCTCATGGATGAGCCAGCCTTGTTTTGTTAGAGGAGCCTTATTGAAGATGCACATACAAAATAATCAGACCTATACCAATCTAGTCTAGAATCCTGTTCTACAATGGTTCATCAGATTCCAATATGAAACCGCCAAGCAAGAGATATCTCATCTTCTGTCATTGCTCTCCTGCAACTGGTATTCAGAGGCAGGCAGGTGACCTGCAGTTGCCCTGTAACTAACAAGACATGGGGCCAAAGGATCATTTTAACCGATAGATGCTTATGGAGTTCACCTTCCTTGTGATCGCCAATGTCTTCCATTGTCATTTCATTTAATGAGTCATCTTAATTTGCTTCCTGTTGTCTTTGTGTTGCTGAATTCCAGACTTTTCCAACGTGTGCGTGTGCGTGTGCGTGTGCGCGCATGTTTTGAATTCTCACTGAATTCATTTCTCCAGCATGCTGTGTAAGGATTTGCCTCTTTCCATCTTGCATTCTGTGTCCGTCTTCAGCGCTAGCTGAAACATCTTCCAGTGTGACTTTTTATTAGCAAGCTGCTTACGCCCTCCTCCAGCTAGTTAACAAAGATGTTATAGTCAAATGTTACCTGTTACCATTTTAACCTGCTTTTTTATTGTTACTACGCATCTCTGTCTTTTAGTGGCTCAGCTGGTATAAAGTCCACTTTGAATTCCTTTCTCAAGTTAAGATTGTGCAAGAGACAGTTCTGTCTCTTTACCATTCAAATGCATCCCGTTTCGTACATGCACTCCTCCACTTATTTTTGCAATTCTATTTTTAAACAAGCAATCATGATTTCTGGCAAGATAACCTGTAACACTGATGCCTTCTGATCACACAAGAGTCACAGCCAAGACTCTGTAGTCTTGCTCAAAATCAACCCCCACCCGCACACACACACACGGTTTTCTGCAAGATTGGGAATACACTGCCAGCATTTACCTTTGCATTTGCACCGAGACCGTCTTTAAAAAAAAAAAAGACAGATTGCATCCAGTTAGGACTGAGGCTAGGAGCTTCCCATGCAGCAATCAAGAGTAATGGCACAGGTGCGCATAGATCAGATAAGTGAAGCACACTGATTGTCAAAGAAGCAATGACAGTCCCACATCCATAGCATAATTGTTTAGAGAGAGTTAATCAGCTGATTAGTTACATCTTAAAGAGCATGAAAAGGGGGAAAGAGAAGGGAGGCAGTATGCACCGAGAACATATGGAGAAATCAAATATGGAGTAATGGCTGTGGGAGGAAAGTTGTACTCATTTCAAGGACATTTTATAGCTTGAGAAGGAACGGTCTGAGAATTGTCTATTTTTTTTTTAATATACTGCTCTTCAATGGTGCTCCCATATTTCAACATCTTAAGGCTGAAAAATCCACAAGGTTTCACATCCGGAGGCAAGCAGAGAATTCACAAGTCAAAGCTTCCTTTCATTGAAAGCTCTCTGCTCATGGAAAGCTAGCCTTTCAGGGAAAATGATCTTTGCACAGGAAGGTTTAACAAACAAACATGGGAAACCGTTTGTTCTGAAGTGGGACAGTCCCAATGAGACAACATCATGTTTCCTTTGAATACATTCTGCAGTTCAGGGGTAGAACTTTTTTAAAAAATTTTTTACCTGGTCTGGAATATCTTTCTTACTATGTAATCTCACAAAGGGTCAGAAGAGATCAGCATACAGTAATCCTCACCGATATCCACACAATTCATATAGATCAACTCTCCAAATCAAAATACATGTGACCAATAGAGAGCAGATGCGTTACAGAACAAGCGAACCTACCAGAAGTGCTTCCAAAATTCTCCTCCTTCAAATGTCTCCCGGTCTTTTAAAGCTCTGAATGACGTGATCTTGTTTCCAAAGTAGAACAGTTGGGAGGAACTGAAAGCTGTGTTGAACCATGCATGCTCCAACTCTGAAAGCAATTATAGACAGTCTGATTTTAGGCCAGCAATAATCTTAGATTGGTTAGAATTCACGGGATAAAAGGCCATGGCAACAAAGAAATAAACACAGTTAAAAACGTTCTGCCGAGTGGCTTAGACAGTGAGCATCCTGCAGAGCCCTTGGGGGTTCACCGTGGTGCCCCGGGGGCCACAACACACACTTTGGGAACCAGACCATTGGTCCTTCTAGCTCAGTAGGGTCAACACTGACTGGCAGTGAATCTCCCGGATTTCAGACTGGAGGTCTGTCCCAGCCCTACCTGGAGATGCCAACGATTGAACCGGGGAGTTTCTGCATGCGACGCATGGGCTTTACCATTGAACTATAGCACCAACCCTAGCTATGGTTTAAAATGGTAAAGGTGACCCCTGACAATTAAGTCCAGTCGTGTCCGACTCTAGGGTGTGGTGCTCATCCCCATTTCAAAGCCGAAGAGCCAGCGTTGTCCGAAGACGCCTCCATGGTCATGTGGCCGGCATGACTCTCCTTGCTGCAGCGCGTAGCATGCGGCTGGAACACGGAGCACTGTTTACCTTCCCACAAGCGGTACCTATTTATCTACTTGCATTAACATGCTTTGGACTGCTAGGTTGGCAGGAGCTGGCCAAGCAATGAGAGCTCACCCCGCCTCGGATTCGAACTGCCAACCTTTCGATCGACAGCTCATGGTTCAGCGGTTTAAACCACTGCGCCACCCGCTGGCTAGCTATGGTTTACCTGCCTCCATTTCCCTCGTCTTCCACCGTTATCTCTCTCGTGTTGATATCTAGATTGTCAGCAACTCAGGTCAGGGACCTCTCTTTCTTTGTAAAGGACCACAAGCATATAAACAACAGCTGAGGTCACAAGCCAATTTCGACACTGAGAAACATATTCTAAAGACCGGGGAAACACTCAATCCATATCCGTAGCCTGCTTCGAAACAGCATCTATCAACTGAAAGAGGTGAAGTGACACCAGTTTATTCCAGCCCTTCATCATCCTGTAATATTTTATGCAGAACCATTCCCTCCCTCTCCCCCACCCAACCTTTAATCTTTCTGCAATTTTCAAGACACTCTCCTGAGGTCTGCAAAATTCTGGTGTATTTATAAAAAAATTGAAATAGAAACCTTCCACGAACAGGGCTTCCTTAGCGGACTGTCATGCCCGATGAAGCCACTACCATTGGGGAAAACACCGAGATGAAATTTCAACGGTTTATAAAGAGTGGGTGACAAAAGTATTTCAAGTTCTAGGGAGAGAATATTATACAATTTCTCCTTTTGCTGTAGATGTTGGGTCCCCCCACCCCCTCTAATCCATGGGGAAATTTGCAATCGTGCATTTCTAGACCAAAATGCGGTCTTCAGTTCTGGTACTCTGGATTTCCCTTGGCATCTGGACCACAATCCAAAGCAGAATGAAATAGACTTAAGAAATGACTTCATTGTACACCATCAAGAGACTTAAACACACACACTGTATTAGTGTCGTGTGATGGTTGGAAATATCCTGCAAGCTAATAAGCTTGCAGAATGCACATCATAGAATTCTGGTGGTCTCCAAAATTATTTTCAAGACTAACATTTTCAAATCCCTAAACCAGGGATACTCAACCGCTTCCTGGCTGAGTACCACCTCTGGTGCCACTCTCCTGCTGCGTACCACCAGAAGTGACCAAAATGCCCTCAGAAAACGTTGTGCGCATGCGCGAAAAAGTTAAAACTTCACATATTGACGCATTGGACCTTCGTCAGAAGGCCCTGGATCATCAACCGAAGAGGATGTCGTCCGAAGAGGATGCTGGCAGCAGCGGGGGGGGGGGGGAGACTTACAGGGGGTCATTAGGGTGACATGCGCGCCCTCGCTTTAGGGTGGCGCAAGCCCTAGTGACGCCGCTGGATAGGAAGCTCTGGGAGGGCCCTTCTCAGTGTTCCTGAGAGACTCGGCCAAAAGCAGGAGCCTCTTGGGTGTGAAAACATGCTGCCAAAAGCGTCACATCGGAACAGGGTTCCGATGGTCTGGTGGTAGGAGTACCACCAGCAGTCAGTCGAAGTACCACTGGTGGTACAAGTACCACTGATTGAGAACCCCTGCCCTAAACCAATGTTTCTGAGGCAACACAATTGTAGATGGGTTTTTTTGTGTGATATATTGTTCTTTTTAAATCTGACTGTACTTTGCATTTTATTTCCCATTTCCTGTTTGACTCTCCATTGTGTAAAATGAAATTTAACATGGCTGATGATGGGCTCCTATGAATTAGGACTCAAGCCTGGGGGGAGGGGTACATTTTATAGAGGCCCAGAGACCCAAAGGGACTAAGCCCAGAATGCAACTTAAATGGCAATTTTGAATGGTCTGAGGATGCCTCTGAAGGACAGCATGCGGAGAAATAACAGGAGAGTTGCATTTGGCAGTGAGCAATCCAATGCAAAACCATATCACAAGAACATCAGAAGAGCCCTGCTGGATCAGGCCAAAGGCCCATCTAGTCCAGCTTCCTGTATCACACAGTGGCCCCACCAGATGCCTCCAATAATATATACACACAGCCAATAATATAACCCGTTTCCTGTTGTCCCTCCCTTGCACCTGGCACAGAGAAAACCTACTTCCAAAGCCAGGAGGTTGTTTATGGCTTGTAACCTGTGATGGTCTTTTCCTCCATGAATCTGTCCAAACCCCTTTCATAGGCATCTAGGCCAGGTGCCATCACCACATCCTGTGGCAAGGAGTTCCACAGATGAATTACACGCTGGGTAAAGAAATATTTTCTTTTGTCCGTTCTAACTCTCCCTCCACTCAATTTTAGTGCACGTCCCCTGGTTCTGGTGTTGTGTAAGAGGGAGAAGAATTTCCCTGTATCCACTCTCTCCATCCCATGCATAATTTTATACATCTCAATCATGTCCCCCCTAAGGCGCCTTTTTTCTAGACTGAAAAGCCCCAGACGCTGTAGCCTTTCCTCATAAGGGAGGTGCTCCAGCCCACAAATCATTTTGGTCGCTCTTTTCTGCACCTTTTCCAATTCAACTATATCCTTTTTTGAGGTGTGGTGACTCACTGTGACTGTTTTGCTCACTGTGTGACAAATCCTAACCCAGCACATGGGTATTGTTGAGAGGCTAAATGGCCACCCTGAGCTTCCGTAGGAAGTGCAGAATACAAATGTAAGGAACAGGGGAGCAAAACATGATTCAACTCAGTTTGCAATCAAAAAACACGACTATGTACAAATAAGCAACGGATGAGACGATCTGTTTTGAAGTTTTAATTTTTGCCAAGGGGACGCTGGCAAAAAATCTTAACCCACTGACGACTCTTGTTCATCCTGTAAGTCAGTGTTTCTCAAACTGTGGGTCGGGACCCACTTGGTGGGTCACGACCTGATTTCTGGTGGGTCCCAGGTGATGGAAAGATCAGATAATTGCCACAAGCCCTGAGGCTATTCAAAACTCAGATAGCTGCTAATTGCCCTTCATAGGGCTGACCTCCTGCAGGCTGCAAGGAGCTGAGCTCCTGCAGTTTGCAAGATTGTGTAAATATAGGGAGATAAATGTTTGAGTGTCTAGTAAACCTAGGTGGGTCCCGATAGAGTGTCATTTTAAAAAGTGGGTCCCGGTGCTAAAAAGTTTGAGAACCACTGCTGTAAGTAATGCAGGTGCTTCAGTTCAGTTCCATAGGAAATGGCACATCTTTTTTTTTTCTCTCTCTCTCCCTCCCATTGTAACCTGAATATTTTAGGAGGAATGTCATACCATCAAAACTTCCGTGCATTTACTCGCTCTTTCAATCACCACTTTCTCACCACCTGTTACTGCAGCTGTTATATTTCTTGTTGTGTGTTTCCGAACAGTTGTAGGACACATATTCATTATGGATTGATGGTATATCTATGGCACGCTAGACCACTGGATAGCTAATTGGCTGTTACAGCAGTCTGTGACAATAAGATATTTTTTATTTTGCATGGCAGATCTTTTCTGAAGAACGTCTCCAGGGTTGGGAAACAGCAAAACGTATTGGTTGGCATCCTTGCTGCCATGGGATTGCTAATAGAAACATATTTTTCTCACATCATGTATAAAAAAGCCCAGGCAGGCACTTCAGAGCAGATTTTGTTACACCGTCCTATTTAATTCGCATTGAGGATGGATGCGTTAAAGCTGGGGTATTCACAAAAGGTGGCTCAAGGCTGAAATTGTAAATGATTGGTCTTATCATTACAGGGTACAGCTGCCATCTTCAAGCTGGTCTGTCCAGGGGCAATGACAGAAAGTGCCCCCAATTTCTGTGGTTATGAAGAGAGGGGCCACAATAGGAAGCAAGTCCCTCACTGTGTGGAAACAGTTTAGGTTTAGAAATATCCAATCTGGCCCCAAATGGTTTGTCTCAGGCTGCAGATTTTGAGGGGAGTGCCTGCTTCCATCTCACCCATTCAGCTCCATTGCTCCTCAGCTCCCTGGATTTGAAAAAGAAAAAAAGGGGACTGGAGTGAAAAGAAGAATGGTGGGCTAGAAGTCTCAGCTCTCTAGCTCCACCACTCTCCTCTCACTCTCCCTTCCTTTTCTGTTCCATTCCCTGCATCCTTTGTGACCCCAAGACAGGGCCTCTGAGAGGGGGGTTAAGGGGGTAATGTGTACCAGGGCCTAGGGCAAAAAATGGGTCAAAAGGGGGGCCCTGGAGCAAATTCATATGTAAGGAAGGGCCCCAAAAGAAACTTTGTACCCCCTGATAAAATTCCTCTGAATGGCCGTGCCCCAAGGAATGGGAGGGGCAGCAGCAGCTATAGCGGCTGATGTGCTATGAGACAAAGAGGGGCAGCATTGCTGTGGCAGCCACTGGAGGTTTGGGGCCTAGCTTGCCCTTCCTGAAGTTAAGCAGGCCTAAGTCTGGTCAGTGCCTAGATGTGCAGCTGCATGGGAACTCCTTAAGTGCCACCTTGAGTACCATGATGAAAGAAATGGATGGATATATGTCCGGGAGCAGCATTGCCAACCCCATCCTTTCACCCACCAAGCCCGCTTGGAGGGTCTACACACCCCATGTATGGCCACATTGAGCAACATGCCGGGGTCCTAGACAACCGAGTAGTGTACTGCTACCAAACAAGTCAGTCACTAACCGCACAGCATGCCAGTAGGTGCACCACAGTCATAGCCTGTGACTATTTATGCCTCTCCCAATGCAGCAGTGGTGGTGGTACTGTAAGTTGCACACACGTCTACTCGGCGTTACCCGGTGGCTCCGCCCACTCGCCGTCAGAACCATTCCGAGCAGCAAAAGCAACACGCAGGGAGTCTCCTATGCGTTGCCTTCGTTGCTCGGAACGGCTCTGACAGCGAGTTCAAATATAGTTGTACCTTTGAGTACAATGTTTTCTGCCACAAAGCAAGGACAACAACAAGCCCTTGATGCCTCTTGTGCAGCAGCAAACTTCTTCATTTGATTCTTTGACTTGAGGGCAGGGTGGCAATTTGATTCCGAGTCTTAGCGTTTTGTCTGGAGAATTGATACCTGAAGTCAAGGAGTGATGGTTTAATCACACCAAAAGAATACTACCAATTAGGGCTAAAGCTCCACTGTAGACCTGCTGTAAATACTGGTGAAAACTTGGAAGAACTGCCTTCCATTTGCCTGGCAGCGTCCCTCTTTTGTACGAATTCAAAGATGCTGAACAGACCTGCGACAATGATAATGTGACGCTAATACCAACTTTCTGTTTCATAGCCAGCCCGCTTCATTCATTCATAAATCTAAAGCAGTTGGATTTACATGCATAGGAGGTTAGTCACTCTTTGAGCCATTCTCCTCGAGAAACGATACATGCGATCATAATTTTTTTTAATAGCTTCTCTTGGCCCCCTCTGAACCACAACATGAGATGCCACCAAAGCGAATGGTTATAAGCAACACAGTAAAGTAAAAATATGATACGGGAACATGGGTAAAAGTTGATTTATGCCACCACTGCTGAATCTACCACTGTCGAACTAGTCCAGCTGCACTTCTGTTTATGTCATTACTCTTTGAGAAAGAGACAAGAGGGAAGATTTTCACCTCAAAAATGGAGCTAGACTCAGCAATACTGGAGAAAATCCATCATCTGTCAGTCGCCTCAAAATCAGCAGGAGTTTTTTGGTGCTCAAAAGAAAAATCCGATTCCTATTAAAACAGATACAACTCACCGGAGAGCATAGACCCTTCTGCTATGCAAAATGGACACTGCAATGGGGTCTTGTCTAGAGTTAATTGAATCATGGCAAGCCTTGTTGTGCACACATGTGAGACCAGCATTTCAAACAATCGCAAGGGAGAGGAGACAACCGGAGCAAAATATGTTCATTTTATGTCCATTAAGTATAGTATGCATCTCTAAGGACTAGCAGACACTCCCTGATAAAAGTTCATCTCGTTTGGCTTCCCTGGAAAATGATCAGACTTTTGTTTTGAGAGGAACCCTGAAATTTGCATTGAACTCCAGTGTCCATTTCAATTCAGATGTCATGTGATAACCAGCATGTCCCAATGAAAAAGTGGATGTGTAACAATTATTAGTAGGCTTACCAGATCTCCAACCGGGACAGAGTGCTAGACCTTTAGGAGAAGGAATGTGGGCAGGTGTCGCTTGTTAAACTTTAGAGCACAATCCTAGGCATCCATGGGGCTTGCTAGGATTGTGCTCCAAGGTTTAACATGCCTAGGATTGTGCTCTAAGGTTTAACATGCCTAGGAACATGCCCAGTAGCCCTAGCCCACAGGACCCCAGCACTCAGGTAGCTCACCTATTTGAGCCACTGTAGTAGCCACACTGAAGTTCTCAGGAGCTCCTGGGTGAGACAGTCACACACTGACCTTTAGCAGATCTTATAGCAGTAGTCCTCATTTAGTTAGTTAGCCAGTCTGTTTGCTAGACCTCTGTCTTCCAACCATCTCCTTTCCAAGCTCACTCCTTCTACTCACACCACCTGGTGATGATTCTGTCATTTACAGCTCCAAGGCCCTCATTATCTTTTCTAAGCTACAGCTCGGTGCCACACCCATGGCAAGCAAAAATGCCCTGGGGTTAACCCCATATTCCCCAGACTTGTCAAACTGAGGAGCCACTGCTTGACACCATACTCTCTCTCCTTGGGGGAATCTTCCACGTTCTCCACTACAGACACTAGTCAAGGGTCCATGCCCATTAGATAGTCCACCTGGATGTCTTGACTCCTGAATTTCCCAGTACCAGTGGCAAGAGTGGTGCAGGTTGACTGTGAGACTTACATTGCCACTGTGCCTGGCACCCAAGTTGGAAATAAGGAGTGTCCCAAGAAGCCCTTACATCGTCAATCATCATCATCATCATGAATCCTCTCAGGAATACCCTGACTGGTAGAGATGGTGGGAGAAGGGGGAACAGTGATGAAGGGACTACACCAGAGGTTCCTAAACTGGGAGGTGCGGCTCCCAGTAGAGCCGCGGAAACCAGCCAGGGGAGCTGTGGAAACCAGCCAGGGGAGCCGTAGAAACCAGCCAGGGGAGCCCCGGAGTGCCACGGAATCCTCTCGGAAAACAGTGCAATGCCAATTGGCAGGCATCAACATAATGTAATGGGGAGCCATGGCCAATGGTTGCCAATGGTCAAAAGAGTCGCAGGTCGAAAAAGTTTGGGAAACACTGGGCTACACCGTTATGGCAGCTCCTCTTCTCATCCTCCACTCCCAATAGCAATCCTCCATTCCTCTTTCTCTTATGTTCTAAGGTTGGGAAGGGGGGAGAATGACCTAACGATGACCTGAAGTTCTAGTACAGAAATACTTTTGCATTTTCATCTGGTTAGGGATCAGAGCATGGATGAAAGTCCAAAATGGATGAATGTCAAAGCATCACCTTATTGAGCGTGCAAATTCATTTGGGCTGGCGAAAAATGTAAATAACTAACTGTATAACACTCACGAAGATGCACGAAACCTAACTAAACAGAAATAAATGAAAACTAAACATAAGAAAGTCAACGAACATCGTGGAAGGTTGGATAGAATCGGATAAAAGAGGAAAGCAGGTGGACGAAATTTGAAATATGGTTATAGTTGAAAACAGCTGCAAAGAGCAAAGCGATGAAAGTCAAGATGTTGCTAGATTGTGAGAAGAGGAGATAGTGGAGACGTGGCGTTTTGGTGGAGATACACCTTTGACAGTCGTGTGTGTGTTCATTTAGCCAACCAGGTTGGACTCATAGACCTGTTATAAGACTGCCAGCTAGCTAGGCGTAGCTTTCGCTGAGCCATTCCTCTGGCAATTCTACTCGCTGCAGGCTCTACCCCACAGTAATAGGCTCTCACTTTCAATATGGTCTCAAGTATAAAGTCACAGTAGTATTCAAAAGGTTAAAGCAGAGTGAACTGTTAATTTTAATGCTTTCTCTAAGCTTCAGTTTTAATAAGCGAAAATGATGTTCTTATTTGCAGTAAAGTGGTGTTATAAAATTCTGTCTGTCAAGCTCATTTTAAAACCATGGAAATAAATGATCTGACAAAATCAGGCTATTAGACAAGTGAAGAAGAGTGATTTCCATAAAAGTAGAGGAGCTGTTCCTTAATTTCACACTTGGTAGTCTTTTGGGTCGACTAAATTTTTAAATAAGTGATAAAATTATATTAGCGCAATTGCATTTTTATAGATTTTTTTGGTCATTGTACTCTTTTCAATCCTATCATTTTAACTCAAGCCCATTCTCCTGAAAGGTTACCTTTCAACTTATGTTACCTCATAACCATTCCTGCTCAGGCCTACAAAGTCAAGGGCTCACAAATCCTTTGCAGTGACCACAGTGTCCCTGAAGTATTTCATAGAGAAAGAGAGCCTTCTGGCAGCCATGTTGGTCAGACTGATAGGCCTTTTTGCTGCTGCTTGCACAGTGTGCTAACTAAAGGCACGTTCATGGATGCAACCTGTCCGCTTTGTTTTCTCTCTCCACACAATCTCTTGTGATGATCACTTGGGTCACCTAGAACAGAGGTCTTCGGCAGGTGGGTCAGGACCCAGAAGTAGGCTTACCATCGTCCCGGAATCGAGGCAGGCTTCGGCCTAGTCCGGGCCCAAGCAGCTCCCAAGGATGCACCTCGGCTGGCCAATGGGCTTCCAGAACTTCCGGTCGACTACGCGACCAAACCTGGTACCCTGTTGGCCAGCCAAGGTGCATCCTTGGGAGCTGCTCGAGCCTGGACTAGGCCGAAGCCTGCCTCGATTCTGGGACGATAGTAAGCCTACCCAGAAGTGAGTTGCAACCTGGATTGTGGCAGTGCTAACACTCCCATTTTGTTTTGAGGCTTAGGCCTGTACTGTTTGAACACTAACCAGGGCTAGGGATCCTAGATGAGGCAGAGGCGGAAGAAGGACGGAGCGCGTGGAGCAGCTGCTCCAGGTGGCGGGCGTGGGGGGGAATTCTGGAGGGAAGGGGAGATACCATTCCACTTCTTGTCCCTGGTTTCCACATTCCAGTAAAACTCTCAGACTTTCTCTGATTCTTCTGCTATTTTCAACCACTGTGCTGCAGTGGTGTGCTGCGAATGGTCTGCAAGTGTGGCACGGGATTTGGGGGGGGGGTCATTTAGTAGGGCCATTGAGGGATGTGAGCCCCCTGCTGGCTGCATGGTGTGCCTTGACAATTGTAAACAAAAAAAACCTGATGGTGTGCCTTGACACTGATGGTGTGCCTTGACAATTTTAGCGCCTTGCCAGTGTGTTGTAAGATGAAAAAGGTTAAAAATCACTGAATTGCTGGTTTACAACCCCAGTTCCTTCCAGAACAGAGACAGAGGCAATTCCCAACTGACCTTCTGTCCGTAGCGATGGTTGGCAGTGTGTGGGTGCTCTCTGTTTCAACTGTTTGTCAGCAAGAGAGATTTAATCCATTGATACACAGGTTGTGACATGCTTTTTGAACATTTGCCTGCTATAATTGGTCACGTCATCATGCATCATATTAACAATATACGCAAAAGTGCCCTTCAACTATTGTCTTATAGATCCATCACATATCATCAAGGAGCTTCTGGGACAGTTATCTAGCAGCATTCAATTGTGATTCATATTCCACTGGAGCTCTGAATCTTAAAAATCACTGTCATCTTCAGAGAAAGCGATAGATTAATGACTTCTTGCTGGCTTGCAAACCCTACAAGTATTTATGTCGTGGTGAAGGATGGCAATCCAATTTATATCCACTAAGCATGCTCTAAAGAGAAGAAGCTGCAGAAATTGTACAGAATGCAATTCCTACCCATAATTTCACCTTTTTAAGAGTGTATGTATAGACCAGTGGTGGCCAACCTTTCAACATGAATGCTGGCCCTTTAAATGGATGCATAGGTGAGAGGGCATTTCAGCAGGTGCAGCTGCTTTAGCAGCACCATCAGTACCTGCAGCTGCCAAGATTCTGTCTTCTACACAACTCTTAAGAACACAGTAGCCCTAATGGTGGAAGGTTGGCCACCCCTGGTGTAGACAGTCGATTTTCAGGGACTTGGGTGAAGAGAGGATGGGTGTTCTGTCAAAAGAGAAGGCCCAGTAGCTGCTTCTCCTATGGTGTGAGCCCGGCTTTGCAATTGATGCATGATTTAAATAGCGCAATCTGTGCACATGAGGTTGTACCCTAAGATGTGCAATGAGGTTGTACCCTAAGATGTGCATGAGTAAATTAACTGGCATTTTTGCACCGTTCGGGGTTGCGCCAGGCGCCAGCGCATGCAGGTGAAACAGCACAACAGTACAGTATTGGCAAGTTTATTTGTAACGTCTTGTGCAGAGTGTCTCTCTGCATGATGTGCAAGGTGCGGCGCAAGTGAAAAGCCAAATTGGGATTCCTTCTGGTAGTAAGAACTTTCCCGGAATCAGTCACCTTCTCATTGCACTTGAACACACACAGGCTGGCACACACACACACACACACACAGACACACACAACCTTTATGTTTGCAAGCAAAGGTGTGTGGACAAACCATCAGCCATGATTGAAATGTGCTAGTCCCACAAGGTACCAGTTAAAAATTGTAATGGAAGTCAGGTTAGGGGAGTGTCAGGTCTTCAAAATGAGTCCCACTATATCTGATTTAACTTCAAGTTTGCATGCACTCAACTACACCCTTTTCCTCCTGCTCCAAGCAATTTTTCACCCATTCTTTCTGCACGACAATGATAGAGACTACAATATTCACTTGCCTGAACATTTCAACCCAGCCTTTCCCTGCTTTGCCCTTCCCTTCAGAAATAAAAAAGAAGCATCCTCCCTTGCATCTAAGAGCAGGAAAATATTTTATCAAACCACTTTGGGTTTGACCTGAAATGGATCATATGATTCGCCCTAACAAGGAACCACGACATGTGCTTCAAATCTGGCTTTAGGGACAATGTAAGACACCAACTCTATGGACTTGTGGACACCAACTCTAAACCACTGGTGGACTTGCAGGTACAACATAAGCAGAAAAATCAGGACTAGTGCCTGCCACAGGATCCTGTTCACAAAAGGAGTTATCCAAGCCATTCATGGCATAGGCAAACAAGATCTTTTCTCTATAATAACCACTGCTGTGTCACTCTTTGTTGTTGTTGTTGAGTCGTTAAGTCGTGTCCGACCCTTCGTGATCCCATGAACCACATCCCGCCAGGCCTTCCTGTCCTCCACGATCTTCCTGAGTTCGCTCATTTTCATGTTGGTTGTATCGGTGATGCTGTCTAACCATCTCATGTTTTGCCTTCCCCTTCTCCTTTTGCCTTCAATCTTTCCCAGCATCAGAGTCTTCTCCAGAGAGTCCTCTCTTCGCATTAGGTGGCCAAAATATTTGAGCTTCAGCCTCAGTACCTGTCCTTCCAGGGAACAGTCAGGGTTGATTTCATTTAGGATTGACTGATTTGATCTCCTAGCAGTCCAAGAGACTCTCAGGAGTCTTCTCCAGCACCACAGTTCGAAAGCATCTATTCTTCGGCGCTCAGCCTTCCTTATGGTCCAACTCTCGCAACCATACATTGCTACTGGGAACACCATCGCCCTGACTATGCGAACTTTTGTTGGCATGGTGATATCTCTGCTTTTTATTATGCTGTCTAAATTTGCCATAGCTTTCCTTCCAAGGAGTAAGCGTCTTTTAATTTCATGGCTGCTGTCTCCGTCTGCAGTGATCGTGGAGCCCAAAAAAGTAAAATCTGTTACTGCTTCCATTTCTGCCCCTTCATTTAAGGTACAGGTTTTTCAGCAGCATCGAAAGAAGTGGGACACTGGGAGATTAACACTGGGCTGTTCCCCTATAATGAACAATGACACCGAACACGGGCTACAAGTCTGCTGTGCTTTCTGTTGTTTAGTCTCCTTTTGTCCCCGTTCTTTATACAAAAACCTACAGGGAGACTGTTGTCAAACAGGCCTAAGTTCTGTGGAATTCCCCTGCCACAGCCTACGAGCAGAGAGAAGTGTAGCTGTTAATAAGGGTATTCATCTTGAGACAGCCTATTTTTGGCATTGTGTATGACAGTCTCTGTAACTTACAATTGTTCCTTGAATGTGAAGTTATCATTTAATTACGCGCAGCTTTCTCCGTATCGCCCCTGCAAGTTAGTTAACCACACAGCAATTCTCCAGCTAATCGAAGTGTGATTGAATCAGTCTTAGGTGTGCCACATATCTTCCTATTCACGGAAACTCTGCCCAGAACATTCAATTTATTCCCCTCTTGCTTCCTTGTGCTTAAATACACAATGTCAAGTGCACTCAGGTCCCATGCTGATAAAGAAGCCTGTCAACAAAGAAAGGTTCAAATGGCCATAGAGAAGGGGTTCTTGACCCCTGGCCAGCACCGTACCAACTCTGGGGGTCTGCCTCTGTCGGTGTACCACCGGAATTAAGCGGCATTGACATCATTGCTGCTTACTTCCAGGTTTTTGGCCAGAGGAGGATGCTGGAGGCAGCGACAGGGGAGTGTCCTGCGTGTTGCCTTTGCTGCCAGAATGGCTCCAACAGCAAGGGGGAGGGGCCGCTGACTCCAGTGTAACGGAGTCTTGCAGAACTACTTGCTTTCGCTCCAGTCTAGTTCCGCCTCTGGCCGGAGGCTACGGCGGAAGCCAGAAAGAGGCTCTGGACAGGCAGGTGAGCTGTTTTCAGTGCTCCCAAGAGGCTCAGTCAAAAGCAGGAGCCTCTCAGGAGTGAAAACACAGTGCTGAAAGCACCGCATTGGTGTGGGGTTCCGGGGGTCCCAGCAATCCAAGTACCACCAGGGTACGGCCAAAGTACCACTGGTGATATGCGTAGTCTTACCAGATCTCCAACCAGGACAGAGTGCTAGACCTTTAGGAGAAGGAATGTGGCCAGGTGTAGCTTGTTAAACCTTAGAGCACAATCCTAGGCATCCATGGGGCTTGCTTCTGAATAGACATGCCTAGGATTGTGCTCTAAGGTTTAACAAGCTACACCTGCCCATATTCCTTCACCTAAAGGTCTAGCACTCTGTCCCGGTTGGAGATCTGGTAAGCCTAGGTATGCGTACCACTGGTTGAGAACCCTTGTCATAGGGTATAACCTATGGGGGCATACAGGACTCCCCACCTCGCAAAAGGCATCCACCCACTTTAGTGAGGGAAAGAAAACCCAATGTGCTCATTTAGTAATGAACAGGTTTGTTCATGAGCAGATAGTTATGACATCATAGAAGGTCATGTTGGCTCTGATCCAGCAACTCTGGCTACCAAGAGATGTAGTGTTGGCCACTAGCTTAGATTACTTGAAAAGAGGATTATGCAAATTCATGGGAAAACAAGGCTATCAGTGAGTACCAATCATGATGGCTACATACCAGTACCTCCCAGATGTGGAGGCCGTGTCCTTGTGGGAAGGAGTGCCCTTGGCAGCTGTGTGATGATGTCAAACGCTGGTGTTAGCCCCATGTGTGAGCCTAGTAGGCAAGACTGCCAGGTCTATCCCAGTGACAAATGGATTAAAATGGCTTGTTGTAGTCGACGTCTGGCCTATTGAAAATACTAAATATCGAATATTCTTATGGGAGAGGCACATTCTGGAAGGCAAAACAAAGGGGATGTGCTAGCAGCTCTCACAAGGGGTTTGCTGTCTACTGACTGTCAAGGAACTTACAGTCTGGGGTCCTTACAGCATTCATATCTGCTTATCCATCTTTGACTGACTTAAGAGATTGTGTCCCCTTCATCTCCGATCCTGAGTCAGTCCGGGAGATTGACGTATGTGTCACTACCAGACTTATCTTTGACAACGCGCTCTGCTCAAGACTGACTCTAAGGCCGCATGGAAAGCTTCGTCTTGCACAGAATGAACCTGTCTGACTTTTTACACGGGCGCGTCGCGTTCTGAACTGACGGCTGATCCGCTGCCAAGCCTTGACGACGTCCACGGCTTCCCCCAACTCTCTCTCTCTCAAAAAAAGCAAAGGCAGCTCTCTCATGTTGTCACTTTTCCTTTGCTGCTCCTCTACGTTGAACTGAGCCAAACACTCAAACCCTCCCAAGAAGACCTTTTTCTTTTACAGGAGGGCAAGAATCTATTGCCAGTCGATGATGAGCTTTTAATTCTCGAGATGTGTTTGGATAATGCAAACTGGAATGCTTCAGGAATGTCTACAAAAGATTAAAATAAATAAATGTATGTGTATTCTCTGCGGTGGGTCTTGGGCAGAAGAGAATGCTCTTTAGCCAGAAATCTGACAGGCCCTGTGTCTTACCACGATTCCTCAGAAACAAGGAAGCACACTTTTGGGGGCCTAGTCTACACACGCAGCAGAATGAGGTGGTAGAAACCACCCGAGGCGGGAAAGTGGATGGTTTCACTTCAAACTGCAGGGCCATTTGTCACATGGTTGCATGTTACGGAAAAGAAAAACTTCCCTGTGAGCAAACCAACTTCTATCATTAGTAGGCTTACCAGATCTCCAACGGGGACAGAGTGCTAGACCTTTAGGAGAAGGAATGAGAGCAGGTGTAGCGTGATAAACCTTAGAGCACAATCCTAGGCATGTCTACTCAGAAACAAGCCCCACTGAACACAATACCTAGGATTGTGCTCTAAGGTTTAACAAGCTACACCTGCCCACATTCTCAGCACACTCTCTTCTGTAAACTCTCTTCCCGCCAGAATACTTGGTGTGGAGTCTAGTCTTGGAGGAACTTCAGAGGCAGATGACATATATATTGTGAACATATCGGGGTGTCTCAGTAGCAGGGACGTGAGCTGGCTCTGCTCATGTGTACACAGAATGTAGGGAGAGATCTCGTGAAAAAGGGTCCTTTTGCTCCCCCCCCCCACCACTGCATGACATTTGTGATCCACAAAGGTTTGCGTTGAAGCATCAAGCCCATGAAAAAAAATGACTGTCGGCCCTAAGGCATCAGTGAAGAGACTTTTCTTCCCACAGTGCTGAAGTCAAATGACTGTCATAACTTGGTCATTGTACAAACCAGTGCCCCAGGTGTTTTTTTTTTTAAGCTATTTAATTACATAATAAGCAAATTATGGAAACACTCCGAGAATAAGTCCAAATGCATTTAAAGTCAGACATTTTGTCTCAGAGAGTCTGGCACTGTCATGAGGAATAAAGAGGAGCTGAAGTAAGGAGTGATGCGGCGTGATTTCTTTGTGTGGCAATGTACCGAGAGCCTGTGAAAGTCTGCATGTTCCTAGGTTTATCACAGGGCTTGCTCCTTGTCTCCAAGTGAGGCAGGAAGCTGTGTACTTTTTATCCCCTCCCATCGTTTTCCATCTTATTAAACTAAGGACATATGCAAATTCCACTGTGTGCCATAGCAATCTTATGTGCATAGGGAAGCAATCTTATGTTGAGGATGGATGGGAATAATGCTTCCTGCAGTCCTCACTGCAAAACACCACAGCCACCCCCCTAGGGATGGGCTGGCATGACTCCCCTGGTCTGAGCAGTAGCTCAGAGACCGTGAGGATGCGCCCGGGGAAGCCGTTTGGACCAGCCCAGGGTCCAGTCTCAGGACTTGACATTAACCTGGAGCTTTGGCCGGGACCTCCCATCTGGAGTCGAGACCCTGGTGTCTGAGGTTTCAGAAATGGGGACCACATGAGTTGCTAGTTCCTTGAGTTGCTAGTTTTCTACATGCACAGAGATGTGTCAGTGGGGGAACATTCAGAAAAGCAGACAGGTGGCATATAAGCATAAAACTAAATAATGCATAAAAACTATGGCGCGCACATGCACGCACGCACGCGCGCGCGCACACACACACACACACACACACGGTCTGTAGCTAGATAGATAGTGGCGGAGTCCAGAATTATACTGCCTGTGCAACGTGACACATGGATCTAACTTTGCATTTGCAGTTGTATATTGCTTTGAGAGTATTACCTTGATGTTGGTGTTGCAACATCTTGCAAAATAGAGAAGTCTTATTATCCCCATATCGTGGATGGGGAAGACTGACAGGTGGTGACTTGGCTAAGGCTACCTAGTGAGTTAATGGTAGAGGTGAGATTTGAACCAGGGAAGCCCTAGCGCCTAGCCCCCCCTCTCTCCACAGAGAGATCTTAATATATGCACAGATAGATACGTCTGCGAGACAACACACTCCCCCTCACTTTCAGCTCCACTGCCCCCTCTCCCATGTTCCTCTACTGTTCTGCCAAACTTCTCCCCAAATTTTTTCTGATCAAGTGCTTTGTAAATTTTGTTATTCTGTGATGATAATAAATCATTATAGCCTTAAACACTTCTCGAGCTTGGAGCCTCAGTCATGAATTATCTTGTCATTCTGACCAAAACATTCTCCGAAAAAGCTTGACAAGTGCTAAAACCCAGAACATGAAACCATGTGTTGTTGTGAAAGCACGATTCAGAAATGTCAATTAATTAGATTAAGAGGCTACTTTTAGCTTTACTTGTGTTGCCAAATAACCCTTAAAATATGCATCGCCGTAGAAGTCTACCTCAGCCACGCTGTAGTGCGCCATGCAAAATAAAGACAATGGATCTGACTAATAGAAGGAATTATTGCGTCTGTCATTCAGCTTGGGAGAAGGATGTTGAAGGTAATGTCTTCCTTCCATTTCCACTGTACAGATTCACAAGCAAGATAAATTCTGCCACTTATGAGTTTAAGCACAATTTTTCCCCTCCTGCTGAAATCTGATTCAAATTGGAAAATAAAAGCCAAATCACAATTATGCAGCCGTAGAAGTAAAATGGATTTTAACGTCTTCCTCGGAGTCTTTTCTTTCAAGTTCCCTTTAGAAAGAAGGGGGGAGGGGGAACCCATGGTGCAATTAAATATATTTTTATCTCATCACTCAGCCCTAAAATCTTTTATCTTTAAATAATCCATATCCTCAATTTTATTTACACTATAAACTGTTCCTATATTTTAATAGGGTGTTTGCTTTTAAAGGGGCTGTTGGCTTTAATAGCTGACATCTTATCTTTGTAAACTAACATTCCACATTCCTTTGGAGGAAATCCATGCAAATCGTTGCTGCTTGCCTTAGGAATGGAACAATGATCTCAGAATGTCAAATTCAAGAAAAAGAATAAGTGGTGCATTCAATGAAATAGATATCTTAAGCCAAGATCACATCTGACAACAACCCTGGTTGGGCGGTGACCTAATGTGAGAGATGAGATCAAAAGAAATGAAGGTATGCATTGTCATGTGTGTGTGTGTGGGTGTGGGTGTGTGTGGGTGGGTGGGTGGGTGTCTGTGTGGGTGTGGACTGTGGGTTTGTGCATGCACACTAACAATTTTACATGTTGAAGTTAATCTATAAGTATGGCAAAAAAAATTCAGCCTTCCAACCTCTTTGTTCGATAAGACAAACGCTTCCAATATCAGTGTATTGGTACCTACAATTCCAATCTTTTTATTTGATACTTGCAACTTTGTTCCCTCCCTTAATCATGAGGATGCTCCAAGCATTGATCTCCATTGACCAGCATCCCCCGACACAGATCAACCCATGTTCCTTGTGTAAGGAGCTGCACGTGTGCGAGGGACTACGCATTCACAACAAAAATCCACAGCATGGACTGGGCTGTGCCTTTAATCGCCACATGGTAAAATAGATCGATTTGACTGTTGCTCTGGAGTTTCACCTCCAGATGTTTTGACTGTCGCTTTGATTCCATTTTGATGGACGTTTTGATTTGACTTTTTGATTTCATGTCTAGAATCTGGCCAAATTTCTCTGTCGAATCTGGAATTTGATGGATGCTAGATTGGGCATTTGCCATGTTGTGCCCACAGCCCTGGAACTGCGATGAAGAGAAAAAGCAGAGTTGACTCTACTGGTGGGGGCTAGTGGCTCTTTAGGCTGGCCGCGCATCTTCACGCAGGATCGGGCTGTTAGGCTGTGATCCTATACACACTTTCGTGGGAGTAAACCCCATTGAATTTAATGGAGCTTACTTCTGAGAAGACATGCATAGTCATGCGCTGTTAGCCACTATACTGCACCAGCTTTGCATGCTGTTAAGTTTGTTACGTTCCCATTGAACAGCCTTGCGAAAACAGTTGGAGGTGCTGATAGAGAATGTGAAGGGTTATGGGAATTGTAGTGCAACAAAAGAAAGAGAACCAACCCTTTAAGCCAGTGGTTCCCAACCTGGGGGTCGGGACCCCCCTATCAGGACCCGATAAGCAGTTTCTGGGGGGTCGCGGGGTGATGGCTGGATGGTTACACCCAAGATGGCAGCTCACTCCTCTTCCCCCCCCCCCTACAGAGAAAGGAGTGTCTGATGCTCTCTTGGGACATTTTTGCTCACCTTGGGCTACTTTCTGCTTGCCTTTTAGCATCTCTGTTAATATTAGCTCGCTCCCCCCCCCCAAAAAATGGGTCTGCCTATGAGTACAACTTTAAAAATGTGATTTATTTTAAAAAGTGTGATTTATTAAACAGTGTAATTTATCAAAAACAATAACATCACTTCCTGCTTACTGACATCACTTCCGGCCCTAGGTCTTAGGGGGTCCCGACAGATTGTCATTCTCCAAAAGGGGTTCCAATGCTAAAAAGGTTGGGAACCACTGTTTAAGCCAAGGGTAACCCTTTTTACAACGCCAATTGATTTTTTTTCCCTCAGAATGGAACGCTTGGATGCAGGCAGAAAAACGTGGCTCTTTTTGGAAGAGAATTTTCCTACCAAGCATTGTAAATGTCCTACAGAGCACTAACTTTAGATATCCATTTTCATGCTGACATTCTGTGCAAGAAAATCCAGAGCCATTGATGGGTCTGAAAACGAGGAACCCTACGCCTAAACAATTGCAGGATGGTACCAAGGGAAAAAAAAAAAAAAAAGAGGAGCTGCACCCACCGCCCTTCCCGACATCTACTTTAAAGATCTCTGTCAAAACAGCCCTTCAAACCCTTTTGATTGGGTTGGAGCTCATCACATTGTCACCAACTCACTTTTCATTAGGCTGTTGCTCTCTGTTAGCGTAGCCAAGCAGAAGAACTCAAAACACATGCACAAATTAAATTGACATCCAAACTCCACCAATATACAAAGCAATTTAAATGATATTCATTAGAGCGATGACAAGTCCTGATGAGGCTTTCAGGAGCTGAGTCCTTCAGCTTTCGCCGACTTGGTTTCGTGGTCACTGAGGCATAACTACAGTGACTGTACCTCATTTTTTTTTTTGAAGACGGCAAATAGAACTGTTTCCTGACACACCTACCTCGTTCTCTCTCTCTCTCTCTCTCTCTCTCTCTCTCTCTCTCTCTCTCTCTCTCTCTCTCTCTCTCTCTCTCTCTCTGCAAAGCTGTACATCTTAGGGAAATACTTCAGCCTTGTTACGATTCAGGAGGTGAACGTGAAAATCTTTATCTTTGCCGACAAATCCTTCAAATTTTTTGACAAATTTTTCCTTTCTTCCTTTGCATACTGTACTCCCATTTTTTTAAAATCCTGTTTGAATAATTTCATTTTGCTCACCTACAAACTCACAATGATGAGGGGTAGAAATAAAGAATGCCTTTATTTCATACCTGTAGTTCAGTGAGGCAGAATATGTTTTGCATACAGCAGGTCTTGGGTTCAATTCATGGCATCTCTAGGGAGGCTAGAGAAAAATTTCTTTCTGAAACCATGATGAGGTCTGAGTCTGGCTTGACAATAACTAAATGACAGTCATAAACCAATGTCCAGCCTCTGTATAAAGGTACATAAGAACATCAGAAGAGCCCTGCTGGATCAAGCCAAAGGCCCATCTAGTCCGGCTTCCTGTATCTCACAGTGGCCCCACCAGGTGCCTCAGGGAGCACACAGCCAACAAGATACCTGTATCCTGTTGCCACTCCCTTGCACCTGGCCCAGACAACCTGTTCCCTGTTGTCACTCCCTTGCACCTGGCAAAGAGAAAACCTACTTCTAAAGCCAGGGCCTCAGGGAGCACAAGACAACAAGATAACCTGTTTCCCTTTGACACTCCCTTGCACCTGGCACAGAGAAAACCCACTTCTAAAACCAGGAGGTTGCTTATGGCTTGTAACCTGTGATGGTCTTTTCCTCCATGAATCTGTCCAAACCCCTTTTAAAGGCATCCAGGCCAGGTGCCATCACCACATCCTGTGGCAAGGAGTTTCACAGATGAATTACATGCAGGGTGAAGAAATATTTTGTGTTGTCTCCCTCCACTCAATTTTAGTGCCTGTCCCCTAGTTCTGGTGTTGTGCGAGAGGGAAAATAACTTCTCTCTATCCACTCTCTCCATTCCATGCATCATTTTATCCGTCTCACAGCGCAATCCTAACCAACTTTCCAGCGCCAGTGCAGCCACAATGCAGCCCTGAGGTAGGGGAACAAATGTTCCCTCACCTTGAAGAGGCCCACAGGGGTGGATGAAACATTGTAATGTCATATCTGTTTTTAATGCTGCATGTTTTTACTGTTTTTAACTGCTGGTTTTAAACCGTTTTTACTTGTAAAAATTTTACTCAGTAGACTCATGCATGGCTTTTAAACCTGTAAATTTGGATTCTATGAGGACTGAAATAAATGTGAGTTTTCCAGGCTAGAGAAAACCCACGCAGACATGGGGAGAACGTTCAAACTCCACACAGACAGTGAACCCGACTAGGAATCAATTGTTTTTTCCTTAACAACTTTAAACGAAATAACTTATAATGAAACGACTTTAAGTGAGGACTTGCTGTACCAGGTCTTATTCACTTTGTCCATTATATGGAGAGATTCTTCCTCCAGATTCTCAAGAGAACCTCCAGCACCAGTGAGGCAAAGAAACACCAACACAACTGGAACAACACAACTTTCCTAAGAGCCTGCATGAGTTCCAGAAAGAGAACCCTCCTCCACAGAAACATCATGGGATGTATATCCAAAGATGAATCCTGACTGCACCCAGCTGAAAACTGTGAGACATGCCAGTGGTAACCACTGGTAACCATGCCAGTGGTCACTAACTTAAGTTCCCTTGATTTACGTGGTACTGAGTCAGGATTCTGGTCCTTGGGTTAAAACCAGATGTGCAGAACCCTCCTGAGAAATTAGGTTGGTGGTATCAACATCCTTCCTCCGTCCCTTGAAATTCCTGTAGAACGTCCCCTCAAGAGTTTCTCAAATTCACCTCAACACTTCACTTTGGGAACATGCTTCGAAATCAATCTCTTTGCCAGAATGGCACAGTTCACATTTTAAGGATGAGATGGTTAGACAGCATCACCGATACAACGAACATGAAAATGAGCGAACTCAGGAAGATAGTGGAGGATAGGAAGGCCTGGCGGGATATGGTTCATGGGATCACGAAGGGTCGGACACGACTTAACGACTGAACAACAACAACAACAACCTCTCTTAGGAAAAAAAAGACACGAGTCAATTTCCCACCATGCCAGTATCGTGTCTCTATGGGTGGTTTAACTCAGGCAAAAAGTCCACTTTGAACATACTTGAGCAAAGATGGAGGGGGGGGGGGGAGAGAGAGAATATGCACACCAGGTTAGGACAGTAATTGAACCGAACCATTTTTTTTAAAAAAAGACGGTAATAGGGGTAAAAGGACCCACATTCAAAGATGCACAATTGTTTACATAGCCCAACCATCAGCCGAATTAATTAATGGCAGGAGAAGGGGAAGAGCTACTATTCAACCCCTCAGATCCAGCTGTGGTTGCACCAGCCTGACCACATGTGCTAAAAGGGTCACTTGGACTCCACACCTTAACTTCTGCCACTCCTCACCTGTGGAGCTGCTCGTGGGTTCAAATCGAAGCATCTGCCTTTTATTTTTCTGCAGCAGTCCAGGGCAAACTGGAGAGCATCCCTTTAAGAGCAAGCAGTGTAGAAACAGGAAATGAATGTGCTGGTTTCCTTGACCTCAAGATCCAGCTACTTGCTCAGTCAGCTTCCATCATACGGAAATGCAAGTTTATTTCTTTGCAGGAGGGGAAAAAAAAAGAAATGAAACAAAACAGACTATATCCAAAGTAGAACAAATGCAGGATTTCATTGGTTGCCAGTACAATTGTCTTTTTTTTTTTTGGTCCCAAGGACAATTTCATTAACATCAGCATATTGAACGGGGGGGGGGGAACCCTTTATGACCTGTGTCTATATTGTCGCACTAAACAGGTAACAAAATACTCAAACCACTAACCTGTAACAACAACAACAACAACAACAACAATAAAGTGAAATAATTTTATTTTACCAAGAAATTTCAAGAGCTCTCTAGAGGCACATTTTTTAACTGTAAAAATTTATTAAGTTTACCCGTTACCGGTCAACTCATTTCCCTTTATACTGCATGGAATTGCTTTATTAATTTACTTTTGCAGATGAACTGTAGCAGTAAAATGATATAGAATTCTTTTTTTTTAAAAAAAACACCTTTTATATATACACATGCACGTATGTTTTCCCCATATGCTACCCCATTTACCTGTCAGCACTGCTGTCTCCTTCCTCGATGTGTCCCTCGTGTCTCTCTCTCGACTGTGAGCCCCTCGGAACAGGGAACTGCATTCTCTTCCTCTGTTATATGCCATGCACTTTGCCTAGTGCTATGCGCGCGCACGCACGCACGCACGCACGCACGCACGCACGCACGCACACACACCCCTCTCATTATATATGGTATTAGAAACTATATACTGGTATATATAATATGGTGCTGTATTATAGGGGCAGGAGGTCTGGCTCAGTTGGCAGAGCAGCCACCTCATATGCCTGAAGATCTGAGGATGGCAGTTCGGGACGCCCGGAAGTATCCGTGAGTTGTCATCGACCCGCCGCTGACGAGTTGCAGAGTCTCTGTGTGAGAGAAAGCTGCAGCTGGCAGTTGATGCGTGGGAGGCAAATGCCAGAGGGAGGCCGGATTGTGAAGGAAACCACCTGGAATGAAGGGTTCTATGCAAGACTAGAACATGTGTATTATTGTAAAAAACCCCTTGGGGTTTAGCAAGCCTGCCTATGTAAACCGCCTTTGAATTAAAGTCAGAGGAGAAATCCGATGACCAAGAAAAGGTGGTATATAAACACTGGTTATTATTATTATTATTAACATTAATAAAAAAGGATATGTATGTTCACATGAATGTTTTGTGCACGTATCTGAGGGTGCACGCATGCACGCACGCACACCTCAACATACTGAGTTGCAGTGAATGTCTGAAATATGGTGAATGCCACCATGCAAACTTTAACAGTGCCAGCTTAATTTTATGCGTGTCCGAGATATGCCAGTGAATGTTGACAGTCACCTAAATGCTATTTTAAGCATTCAGTTGTTATGTCCAAAAACTGAGGACACAGATATATATTTTCCCAGCATTCTCCACATTCATTTGGGTTTGTTAATATTCACATGCGAATTGCAACACTCACCAGTTTGGGGGCATTCAGTGTGACTTAGATAGATAGATAAAATATGGTGCAAAATCATGTCAGCCATATCTTGCCTTGAGATTTAGAAACAGATTTGTTTCTAATTTTCAAAATATCAATTACATAAGTGTTTACTAACAAAGATTAAAAAGCAATACATTAGTCCAATATTGTGAATATTACAGTTTTAAACAATGAAAAGCTGTCTTGCTTCGGATAGAAAATTACAATGTCGTTTGCACGGCGAAGGCAGCAGTATAATTAGAACCGCCGAGTGGCAATTTCCGATGCCAAAAGAAAATATAATGAAGTTGCTGGAGAGAGCTGAGCTCTGGTTGCAGTTACTTTCCAAAACCTATATGCAATATTTCAATTAATTATAAAAACCCTTGCTGCCGAAAAGTTAAAGATACATGCACTGATTTTAGATTTTTTGTTTTTCATTTTTTTTCCGCTAAACGTTGACTTCATTGAGCTGCTTTCCAAGATCTGCCATATTGATTTCTTGTTGTGAAGTGAGCTGTTCAAGCTTCATTTAAGATTTTCATCTTGCATGTAGCCCTGAGCACATCATAGCACCATAAATTAGTTAAATTGCACATTTATCACAAATGTTATTTTAAGATACTGTGTAAATGTGATAGCTGGAAGATATACAGTATACAGTAACAAGCCACAGCTTGGGTGGGGTTACACCAGGGTCACCTTTATCCACTTTTGATTTAACGCTTGTCTCCTTTACCCCGCCCTCAGTCATCCCAATTTCGATGTATCACTTTTTTTTCCTGTGGTTTCTTTCGGTTTGCTGCATCCTGAGTTTGTGTGTTTGCAGAATTCAGATGAAAACCGTATCGGGAAAAGAATGCAAGCAACAGTACCCAGAGAATCTGTGCTTTTATCTTTGGGGGTTCTCTGCTCTCACATGATCGCCCTAAGATAGTTCAATGTGTCCAACTGGTGGCTGTGGCACACATGGCAGTCTGGAAATTGAGGGTCCAATCCTATCCAACTTTCCAGCACGGATACAGCCATGCTAATAGGGCGTGCGCTGTATCTGTGGTTGGGGAGAACAGTCACGGAGACCTCCTCAAGGTAAAGGAACATTTGTTCTCTTACCTCGGGGCTTCATTGCAGGTGCATCTGCGCTGGAAAGTTGGATGGGATTGGGCCCGGCCTTACAGAAATCTAGAGTTGTGTGGTGGAAAGCCAGAGTCACCACCCAACTCTAGATTTCCATATAAGTCAATTTCTAGGCTTCCACAGGTCCTACAGCAGCCAATGGGATTCTCGCAGGAGCCCTCAAGGGCCCCTAGAAGCAAGTCCTATTTGGGAAGTGCCCATATGCAGGGCCCATGAGAGGGGGGGTTGATTGTACCCAGGCTCAGAGTTAAAAGGGGGTCTGGGGGCCAAAGGAGGGCCCCCAGAATTTTCCGAGGATCTCAGCTGGCCTCATGGAGAGTGAAAGACAGATGCTGGGCTAACCAGGAGGCCAGGTCTACTGGGCAGGTAGACTAAGACTTTCCAGCCGACCCAGTGTGCGGCGGCTGTGAAGAAGGCCAATTCCATGCTCGGGATCATTACAAAAGGGATTGAGAATAAAACAGCAAATATCATTCTGCCTTTGTACAAATCGATGGTAAGGCCACATCTGGAGTATTGTGTCCAGTTCTGGTCACCACACCTCAAAAAGGATATAGTTGAATTGGAAAAGGTGCAGAAAAGAGCAACCAGAATGATTGGTGGGCTGGAGCACCTCCCTTACGAGGAAAGGCTACAGCGTCTGGGGCTTTTCAGCCTAGAAAAAAGGCGCCTGAGGGGGGACATGATTGAGACGTATAAAATTATGCATGGGATGGAGAGAGTGGATAGAGGGAAATTCTTCTCCCTCTCACACAACACCAGAACCAGGGGACATGCACTAAAATTGAGTGGAGGGAGAGTTAGAACGGACAAAAGAAAATATTTCTTTACCCAGCGTGTAATTCATCTGTGGAACTCCTTGCCACAGGATGTGGTGATGGCACCTGGCCTAGATGCCTTTAAAAGGGGTTTGGACAGATTCATGGAGGAAAAGAACATCACAGGTTACAAGCCACCTCCTGGTTTTAGAAGTGGGTTTTCTCTGTGCCAGGTGCAAGGGAGTGTCAAAGGGAAACAGGTTATCTTGTTGTCTTGTGCTCCCTGAGGCATCTGGTGGGGCCACTGTGTGATACAGGAAGCTGGACTAGATGGGCTTTTGGCCTGATCCAGCAGGGCTCTTCTTATGTTCTTATGAAGACACCACATTGGGAAGCCAGGTAGACCTGGGCTCCAGAGACTTTTCTGGTCATTGCTGCCCTCCCCCTGTTCTGTTTTTCCCCCTCCCCCTTTGAGAAGGGGCCCAAAGGAAACTTTGTACCCCCTAATAAAATTCCTCTCAGAGGCCCTGCCCATATGAGCACTTCCTCTTCCCTTCTTAAGAGGCCAATCTAGTGTTGGTGGGTGGTGACATGCATCTAAACCAGGAAAGGGAGGAGTCACCACGGTCTGCCCACCTGCCACCACCCCAGGTAAGCTGAGAGAAGCATGGGATATCAGAACCAGTTCATGACCTAGAGCTCATTGCACCGTGGTACTGGCTCTGAAGGCCAGCGGGTGGCGCAGTGGGTTAAACCGCTGAACCATGACCTGTCAATCGAAAGGTCGGCAGTTCGAATCCGCGACGGGGTGAGCTCTCGTTGCTTGGCCAGCTCCTGCCAACCTAGCAGTTCCAAAGCATGTTAATGCGAGTAGATAAATAGGTACCGCTTGCGGGAAGGTAAACAGCGCTCCGTGTTCCAGCCGCATGCTACGCGCTGCGGCAAGTAGAGTCATGCCGGCCACATGACCACGGAGGCGTCTTCGGACAACGCTGGCTATTCGGCTTTGAAATGGGGATGAGCACCACACCCTAGATTCGGACACGACTGGACTTAATTGTCAGGGGTCACCTTTACCTTTACCTTACTTGCTCTGATCAATACTAGCTGTCAGGTGAAGTATATCAGTATGCAAGTGAGACACAGTTGCTGAGCTACATCACCCATCATTTTATACGTACTTTATCATGTGATATCTCACGGGCATGGTCATGTGAAAGGGAAAAAAACAAACCATGTGGAACTTGATCTCTGTTTCCAGAAATATGAGTATTACAGTCTGATCTTTGAAGATTGACATCGGTGTAAGGTTTTGGTGGAAATAAAAAGACTGGCAGCAATAGAATTGTGGAAACCCTTGTAGTGTTGCTTTGGCATTGTGAGCTTGCCCAGGAATCGCCCAGAAGAGAGTCTGTACAATGTTGCACTGTTGTGCAAAAATGGTGAAGAACTGGGTTGGAGGTAACGTCTTGTGTATGGGATGCCTATTGGGAAATTAATCCCTTTCCAGAACCACGATGCCAACTGCATCAAGCCAACTCATTCAACCTCTCGAGTTTGGCGGTCTCATAACAGGATTGCCATTGAGTGGAAGAACTTACTTCACCTGACCAGAATAGGATGTTACCTATATGTCAATGCAAGCCAACTTGTGACTGTCGCAAGAAGTTGGGATGGGGCACTCAAGATCTTAGACAATGTGTGCATTTGCTAAGACTTTGGAATATCTGGAGGAAAAAAATGTTGCCATGGTAGAAATCCATTCTCAGATTTTAAATTTCATTGCACATTAGAAAAGGGTCCATAGTGTGGACCTTTGGACACAATCTACTGGGGAGTTCTCCTGTGCAAGCAGGAGCACAGGAGACACCAAGAGGGATTTGTCATTTTTCTTTTGAATCCAGACCTTGTCTGGGTCAGGCAATCTCATTTCCCTTTGTTGAAACTCTCCTGACACAATGAAGACAACACAGAAGCATTCTTGCATATCCAAACACTCATCCACTACAGGAAAAGAAGCCCTTTCTCCTCCATGCTAATGTATTGTGCGTTACGGCGTCCACACAATGTTTTTCTCTCAGTTGTCATGAAATATATTTCCCCATAAGAGACACTGGCACAAAACGGAGTCCTGCAATCGGGTTCAATACCACCGGTTCATGTGAATGGTACATCTGCTTTGTTGAGTCTTGTCAGCTAGGGAGTCTCAAGCACCTTGAACCTTTTGTAAATCTTATGTGACGCTTTCCACTGGTTGACTGCAACATTACATCATGGTAGGAGAAAAACAGTTATACTAATTTCCTCTGAGGCACCTGAGTTCAATGGAGGGGACATCCATGTTCAACGTGATGCAACAAATTGCTGCAGCCAGTCAATGGGCCCCTCCCCCAAGGATGACATTGATATCAATTTTATCATTTCCATGATCCTTAATTCACCTATGGCTCCCTTGCATATTATAGCAGCAGCATAGAATGCAGATTAGAGATTGGACCATCCACATGTGGCCGAGTAGACCGTTCAAACATCCAGGTATTCTGACAACTGTCATATATCGTTGAGTGCTGTTGTCAGCCAAACAATAAGATAAGCCAAAGTTAGAACATAACTTAAGTTGCACATACTATACTGTTAAGGGCCACTTCTGAAACAGGGTCAGGTCTGAATGGATCTGGAAAGAATATGTAAAATGATATGCTTCCAGTGAGCTATGGGCAGATCAGGAATGGCCAGTTAGGCATTGTCTAAGAATTCCAACACAACTGGCAGAATCTGACACGGCAGCCATTTTCCTTCCTCTGTTTTTCTGTTTCTGCTTCTGCTTAGTCATACCCAGATATGTCCAAGATTCAGGATTCCCCTGTAACATATACAGATGATATAGCATGTCGTATATCGACAGAGTGGGTTTTCTTTGTACATTTCTAGCCTGACATACTATCTGTCTATACAAATGCCGTAATTTGTACAGAGCAATGAAGATTAAAATGGCAGCTTCCGTGGTTTTGTTAGACTGATATGCCTGTGCCTGTAAAAGTTTGTCATTAGCATATAAATGTCTCCGTTTGTTTGTCAGTCTACACGCTCACTCCTCCCCTCCTCTCTTCCCTTGCTATCCATTTCGCACAAAAGTGGAAACATTTCAAAATCATAAAGTTGAGGTAATAAGTCTTGGAATTTTTCTATTTGTCAGTTGGAAGTAGATGGAAGGAGCCTTCTAATCCACAAGGAAGCTTCCAATGCAACTTGTATCTCAGCACACTAATATATTTAACAGGCTATGAGTATCAGCAACTGATTGGGGATGAAAATACAGCTTGGCAAAGGATTATTTGCTTTGCCATAACTGTTCCTTATGAACCTCCTTCTTTACAGTCAATCTTCCCAGAGGTTTAAAGAGGAGATATATCCTCCATTTCACTTTGTAATTTTTTTTTTTGAGGGTGATTTCCCCCCCCCCTAAATGAAGCCTTTGAATATTTGCTCCCTTGCTCTTTAAATGCAAAAGTTCACTAAAACTCCAGTGATTTATGGATGGATTTCAACTGCCAACACCTGGCAGATGAAGAAGCCTACTCAAGCTTCAGTCATAAACAGCGAGCATACAATTTAATTTTAATGTGCTCGTTAGTCGTAGCACATTTCAGATATAATTGTGAACGCAACACAAAATTATAGCAAAAAAGACCATTTTAATGCGGCAGTAGAAAAAAAAAGGGTTATATGAAGAGTCATATAATAGTGCCACATTGTCAACAACAGAACAGGGGCACAGAGTGTGCAATTCTGGGTCTGTGCTGTTTACATGCCAATATTGTACACATAGATTCTCATATGGTGTCAGCTGTCAGTTACTTCTGCAAATTAACTGCCAAAAATGGAGACGAACAGAATCACTCAGTGTGCTGGTAACCACGGGTTACCTTTCATATGCCTAAAGATAAAACTGCAGTATGAAATCTTGGGAGAATAATTAGGAAGAACAAAACAGAAAGTTACCAACTGAAATGAAAAAAAAAAGAGAGGGGGGAAGAGAGAGAGAGAGAGAGAGAGAGAGAGAGAGAGAGAGAGAGAGAGAGAGAGAGAGAGAAGGCATTCTATGATATGAAAAAACAACCAAGAATGCTTATAAATAAGTAGAAGAGAGTTATATCACAGAATGCCTCATAACTTTTAAGCAAAGTATTACAGTACAAACATTTTAAAGGCTTTTTTATCAATGTTTAGGAAATACAGTACAAGTTTTTTTAAAACTTAAATTCTCCCGCCCCAAATAGATTTAACCCTTTGAGCACTGAGTTGATTTTGAATTTTCTCTTTTGAATTTTTTTTAATTCATTTTACTAATAAATACCTTTAAAAGTCATATGTTGTGCAAAATAGGTATAATGCACGCCAGTCCATGGCTTTTGCAATCCAGAATGCTTTTCTTTTTTAAAAAAGGTAGCAAACAACTAATAAATATGCATAATTTAAACATGAACCTCTATCAATATAGATGTACTGTATAACAAAACAAAACCAACCATACTTTGCTTCAAGAATAATGTTTCTGAATACTTTATAAATGCTATCTGCAGCATCTCTCATATAATTTACATTGTTCGGATGTTAAAAGAAAACCCTTTGACCTAGAAAAGAAATATACATTATTATTTTATATATTTATAATATATATATTTATATATTTATAGGTACCACTTATACTTGGAGCATATCAGGTACAAAAAAAAAAAAAACCCAACATCATTGATAAAAATGTCCGAAGGAGAAGAAATGGCATTTGTCCACAATCACTTTTGTGTGTGTGTTTTCCATAAGAGGATTTTGAAATCTATACAATATATACAGCTATGTTTCAATGTGAAAATAATATATTTTAAAATTTCAAAGACGGGCGCCACCCCTGCGTATATGGAGGTACATCAGTTAACTCCAATGAAGGGCATGGCCTGATATCAACATCCCATGCTCCTGCTCGGGCACTGCAGCACAACGGCAGATGCGCAGGAAATGTATGCAGGAAAAGCAGAACTCATTTCCCCTGGGACATCAACGCATACGCTATAGCAGGGGTTCTCAACCGGTGGCACGCGTACCACCAGTGGTACTTTGGGGTACATCTAGTGGTACGCGTCCGATATGAACCCTGAACCACCACCACCCCCGAGCTCAGGAGCAGAGAATTCAGACACAATGGAGTTCGGGAAAGCTAATATGAAAGGCAAAGAGGCTCGGCCACAAAGTGGAGGTGAAGCGCGTAACTTTCGCGCACTGAAAAAGGCTCTCCCGCCCACCCCAAGCCTCTTACCAGCACTTTCCCAAGTTCCATGGCGTCAGAAACCTCCGCTCCTGAGCTCCGTCAGTGTCCAATACCCGGAAGTGACAGACGATAATGTCATCGCCCGTCACTTCTGGTGGTACGCAGAGGGATCTCGGCGGTGGCACACCGCCGCCAAGAGGTTGAGAACCCCTGCACTACAGGAAGCCAACCATGACTGCGGGTCCATATCAGCCATAACAGAAGGAGGGACCAGCAGGAGCTGAAACAGAGCTGAAGCATCCTGCACATCTGGACTGTGGGTATTGGAAGCGCTGAAACAAGGCATCAGGTCCCTGAAATAAGAGTAGTTGGGGGGTGTCACAGGAAGTGCCCCCAGCCAGACACTTAGTTGAATTGCATATCCAGCTGCTCCCATCCTATGCGACACTGGGAAGAAAAAAGAAAACTGACCCAGGAGAAGCTTGGCAACGTCCACCATGGGACTTTCCTCCCAAACATGTCAAAGAAGCCTAGGCAGCCAGATGCGCAACTAACTCATGCATTCACAGATGGGGCTGCTTCTTCTTCAAGCCTAGTCTTAGAGTTGTCTGGATGTGTCCTAAGCCAGAAGGGGATTTTTTTTTTAAGCAAAAAAAAAAAAATTATACCCACACTTCTTTAAAAAAAAAAAAACCAAATTAATGCAAAAGTGCTTCAAAGTACTCAGAGGGCTAAAGATTTACAGGGTGAGAACTACCAGCACACTTAAGTCACCATGAAAAAAGTGCACCAGAATTTGTTCATAAATGCTTAATTAAACTGTCTTGTTAATGCATGCAGCTCGAGGCATCGGAGGGATGCACAGCAACTAAACCCCAATTTACACAAAGTTCCAAACACTTACCACTGCGTTTTAACCTTCATATTTTACCAGTAACAACAGCTGATTATGTACCTCTATTAAACACTGTACAGTTATACAAAAAAAAAAAAAAGAAGAAGAAGAAGAAGAAGAAGAGAGAAGTAGTTCAGGCCAAAGTGACACCCCAGAGTTAAAATAAGAATTATGTGCCAAGAACAGAAAAAAAAGTTGCTTTAAGGTGTCTTTGACAGTTTTCCTCAAAGCAAAGTACAGTTTTGTGTGTTTGTTTTGTTCGTCAATAGTAAATGCTACTGCTTCTCTAATTCGCAAACGTACAGAAGATGATCTTCTGGAGACTTCCCGTGTGTTTTACTGAGATGGAGTTTGACCGCGTGCTTGCTTGCAAAAGTTCTGTTGCAAAGTTTACATTGGTAGGAGGTGCCTATTTCTTCCTCTTGCGAAGGCGCCAACAGTTTTTCGGAGGGCGACTTTGTTTGTGCTATCTGATTGTTAATCTGTTCGCTGGACAGTTTGGACAAGTCTCGTAGCCGGAAACCTAGGTGTGATTCGAGGTGACTGATGTACGTCGAAGGAGTTCTGATTTGGGAAGCACAGTCGTTGCAGAAGAACACCGGGTGTCCGGTGTCCAAATTTTTGAGGAACTTTGTCCCCCCTGTCCTTCGAAGCTGGTATTTCACGTTGGCCAACCAGTGGCTAATGGTGGTCATGGAGAGCCCTGTAAACCGGGAAATGTGCATTCTCTCCTGAGGGCTCAAGTCCGACATGATGTATTTCCCTTCCGACGTCTGCCGCAAACTGGCTGCAAACTGGGCCTGCAAGATGAGCAAGTGTTGGGGGTTCCAGTTAGACTGGCGCCCCTTCCTTTTCTGGGCTGGGGTCGTCTCTTCTGGCTCTTCTATTGTGGTGCCATCAACGTCAGATTTCTCAGATATGCTAGAAGGTGTGGAAGATTTTGATGTGTGACTTTCTGTCAGGTTCTTCAGCATATCAGATATATCTGACAGGGCATTCTCGCGTAGCGGCGAGTTTGACATGAATGACACAACTGCAGATGTCTTTGTCGTTGTCACTGTAGATGAAGAAGATGCAGAAGATGCCGATGTGGATGACAAAAGCGCTGAACCCAAAGAGCAGCTTTTGTCACTCTTGCCTTTCGTCAAATCTATGGGCTGGTCATTATTGACATGGTAAAAATAACGGTCTAAGTGGTCGGGTTTCTTGGACTGTAAAGGTGGGGTTGCCACAGCTGCCTTTTCTGCTAAGCTGTTGCTCATTTTAAAAAGCATACTCATGGGGTCTAGGGCAGGCAGAGAGGGCTTTGCTGCCTTCCCTAGATGAATATTCATGACAGACTGTAATGCACTTAATGGATTTACAAATGGTTGTTCTGGAGGGTGGTCAGTAATGATGGCTGTACTGCTGCTCAATGTACTTGTGATGGCCTTCACAAGCTCCTTGCCGTTCTCCATTGGTTCTCCAGTTGGACTGTCCTTGCAACTCTCCCGTTGAGAAACAGGGCTATTCTGTTGGCTTTTAAACCCAATGTCATTGGAGGTGTCCATCTTGAGGGGCTCACTGACTTCACTGCTACACGGTGATGGTGTGGCTCTTTTCATCGGCGAAAGCTTCCCTCCCTCCGGCTCCTTCATTTTTTCTTCAACTTTGGCCACTTTCTCAGTGACTTTTTTGACCAGCTCTTCCATGGCATGGAAATTAGTTTTCGGCACAGGGGACGTTTGGCTGCTGGGCGGGGAAATGAGGGGCTGGCTTTTGGTTGGCGATACTATTTCAGAATTACCAAACATTGGTTTTAAGGGCGTACTTTTCCCCGATGAACCTAGGGACAACTTCATCATGTTGGGTAGTTGGTAAGCAGCATGAATACTAGGATAGCCACCCCAACTTGGTGTGCCATTCTGGGCTTTGTTAATTGCTGACGTGACTGTATTTTCTAAAGACTTTAAAATATCTAGTCCCCCTTTTGGACTCTCCTCCAAGTCATTTTCAGTCAAATAATGATATTTGGAGGAAATATCATATTTTTCCTCATCTTCACTTGATTTCTCCTTGTCTTTCATCTTATCATCAGTGATTATTCTGTCTTTATCGATTTCTTTTTTTACTTCCACGTTTAGTTTGGGGGAGGTGCTAGATGGTGTATTGGAAGGAGACGTGAAGGATGTAGCCGCAAGCGGCACCGATTGTACTTTTTCGTCGAGCAAAGCCGTGATTGTTGGCGTGACAGGGGCTTCTATAATAGGTTTCCCTTTCTTCATGGCGGAGTTGGTGACTTTTATGAAATGTCCGGTCACCATCATGTGGGCAGTGAGCTCCTGCAAAGTATCATGGGAACTCCCACATTCCATACACTTGAGAATTTGAGATTTCCTTGCTTCAAAGTGCCAGGCATAGCTGGCGCCATTCTGGTGTCCGTAACGGTTATTCGGCGTAATATAAGGATTAGAATTCTTTTGAAGTGCATCGTTGGCATCGGAGATGGTTGCCTTTGGCGTCCCACCAGTGGAATCTGGAGAACTGGGGAGTTCCAGCTCCAACGATGTTTTCTTTCGAGTGGCTGGGATAATCTTTGCTGCTACGGGGGTTACGGGTTCCTTCAGAGGCACTTTTTGGTAATGTTTTGTTTTGATCATATGAACACTCAAGTCTTGAAGTGATTCAAATGAATGGCCACAGTACATGCACTTTAATACTTTCTGGGCATCTTCTTTCCCTTCCATTTCAAGCAAAGAACGTTTACGAGGTTTGGACCATCTCTTAGGGTTATTGTTATCCGTTTCATGGTTGTCATCCCGATAATGTCCCGTTTCATTCATGTGCACTGTTAATTCCACTAAAGTATCATAGGCTGCACTGCAGTCTTTACAGCGGAATTTACTGGCTCCAGTAAAGATAGAGCCGTAAAGCTTACTGCTTTGTCTGTACAATTGAACTGTGCTAAAAAGGCTGGGCTCGGGAAGGATTCTGTTTTGTGACACTTGCTGCAGAGTTTTCGCCATGGCAGTCTGATGCCAGTCAAAACTCCCACTGCCGCAGCTACTGCTGCTACTGCTACTACTGCTGCTGCTCCCGTTATTCTTTTCCGAAGTTGGCTGGTGGAGGTTCAAGTTCAGATTGGACCAATACGAGTTGGAGAGGAAGTTGTTGTAGACGGCTTTCATTTGCTCCAAGCTGTCCGACACAACCGACTCTTCCAGCTGTATCGACACCTCTTTGCTCTCCTCCTCGTTTTTGATGGAGCTGCTCTCAAAATCTGCCATTCGGTCGCTCGTTTCGCTGATGTGCGATTCACTGTCCATTTCATGGCTGGAAAATTCAGCTGCCGGAGAGTTTTGATAGCTCTGGCAGTTCTTACTGAAGTCCTTCTCTGGACAGACGTATTTTGCAGAAGGTTCTCCATCGACAGCATTCTCATCGGGTTCTAGGTCATCTTCCACCATCGCAGCCGCCTTCAGTTCATCCGAAACATATGCTATCATGGCCGAAAAAGAAAACAGAAAAAAAATATCAGTGTTAGTGACTGCTGGCCTCATTTTTATATCAGCAGCTGGCATGTTTCAGTCAAAGAACTGCATTTATTTATTAAAATTAAACAGTTAAAATTTAGCGTTTCTTCCAAGCAAGAGGAAGATGGAAAAAAAATCTGCTCTTCAAACATAATTTGCCACCTTATTCTTCTCAAGGGGCAACAGCTTGAAATTAAAACTAAATTTGAAATTAATGAAGCACATTCTGGAGGTGGCATTCATTTCTAAAGTAATAAATTACTTGTATCAACCACAGAGACAGCAGTTCCTGTCTGTCAATTAATATGTCTTATGCTTCTCCTACCCCTAATGTATTTCTTAACAGACAGATTCACAATTTAAATTAAGCCAGAATTTTTTTTACTCATTACATTTTTGAGAACCAATCTTTAATAAAACATAAAAACATCAATAAAAAGTCGACAAAGTAAAAAAAAAAAAGCCCCCAAATAACCTCCTCAATTACATGAGAATTAAAAGCTTGTATGCAAGTTGGGGTCGTTTAGAAAGGCAGGCATTAAACTAAACATGGGCCTAAGTCTAACCCACAAAGCATATATAAAGTAGGAATACTTCTGAATGCATCTTCATCCAAATTTCTAAATTTGGAATGGTTATCTGGAATGGTTATCTGGAATGGTTATTCCAAAATTATCTGGAATGGTTTCCAAAGTGGAACCAATGCATTATTATCAAGCCTCCATTGATTCTATTTCTTCTGTTTGCTGTCATTTTTGCTTCGATTGTGTCTTCCTCCCCTCTACATTACCAACGTGCAAAGAAAAAGCAATAGGGTGTGATTGCATGGACAACAATATCAAGATCCTTTGAGTGAGGTGTGTTGCGAATGTGCAGAAGTGCATATGTGCACAAATGCAATACTTCCCCCCCACACACACACAAAGTCTTGACCCAATTATACATAGAAGTGTTGGGCATGTTGCATTGATACACACATCTGGTCCTGTGCACTAGTGAAACACGACGCAGAAAGAAGATTCATATCTTCCCGTTCACATCAGGGAAATATAAATCTGCCTTTTTTTTCTTTTTTCTTTTGCAATCAGTGCATACAATCACATCAGTAACAAATACGGGGGGTATGCAAATTAATTGAAGGAACTGAAAGCTGAAACAAACTGTAAATACTCCAGTTCTAGAATTAATTTTTAGACATTTCCTTAATTAAACCAGAATTTTGAGGGGGGGGAGGGAAATGAAATGTAGGCAGAGCAAAGTAACGATGCAATAAAGGGATGTAACAGGGTGAAATCCACCCATACTTTCTGGGAAGCAGTCCTGGCGAAGAGCATGCACTGAGAGCATGCTTAAAATGCCTTTCTAATATTTTATTAGAACTGATATTATTAGAACTTTATTATAGTTAGAAATGTTTTTTTAGTCAGAGTGTGGTTATTGGGCAGAAGAGCCTAGAACCTATGCTGTTGGATGAAACAGTCTGGAACCTGGACTGCATCGCTGACTACTAGGGCCTAGAAGACTCACAGCGCATTAGCGCTGTCTAACGTTGTGCCCTGAGAGGCAGTGGCGCCAATGCAGCCTCCGTTGCATCCAAAGTGCAGAGAGGCCGGCTGGGAGGTCACCTCGGGGGAAGGGAACGTTTGTTCCTTTCCCCAAGTGTAAGCCCCAGCCACCTGAACAGGTCTCCTCAGATGGCACAAATCCGGGAGGCCCATGTAATGGCGACAAGGTTCGGGAAGGGTGATAGCATACAGCGGAAGTGGCCTCCGATGATCCCACCCCCTTCCTGGGCCTGGGTGGGCCTGGATGGCCAATCCCACCCCCCAAAATGCCCCGTTCTGCCCTCCCCATGCCCCTCCGTCGCCCAGCAGGGAACTCTCCTTCCCTTGTGGGTGCAGCTCTGGATCTGTGGCTCCGGCTTCAGCGCCGACACTCCCTACTCGCCGTGAACTGCAAAGTGTTTTACAGCATGTTTGTAACACCCTAGACTGGTGGAGCGGTGCTCCGCTGGTCTAAAATGTAGACAGGATTGGGCTGTCAGTAGATCAAAGGAAGGGCACTTCTATGGGTCAGCATTTTCATCATCCACTATCCCTTGAGTCCACCTGCAAAATGCCGTTCTGCCTCCTCCTCTGGAAGGAAGGCCCTGGAACCCCGTATAATTATTAACAATCGAAGGTCAGAAGAGACTCCAATACATTACTATATCTCTAATTATATTTTACTTTTGGATTTTAATTATGAGCTGTTTGGGGAGTCAGTCCTAACTGAAAAGCTGGTGATAACTCAACGTTAATAACGACAATAATATGATGGAGATCTGCACCCATTGTGCATCTTGTGCTAGGGAGAGGGGCTTCCCCAAGGCAGAGAGGTTTGGAAGCCCTGGCATTGTAAAACTTAGCAATTATTTTTCTGAACAGGGAAAAAGTTGGGAGAAAAGCAGGCGAATCAACACAGAAAGATGATTCTAGCAGCGATTCAACATCTCTATTACTCCTGCTACAAATGTTGCAATTACAATTACAAAGGATTCTCGACATACAAAGACCGATAGCAGCAGAGAGCTCGGGAAAAGAAAAAGAATTGGTATGCTGCCCATCTTCTGCTAGGATAAATATATACAAGATTTTCCAGTGGACATTACAAATGTCAAAGTGTTTGCTCTTTAGACTGTTCTGTCAATATTTACTCACCATAAGCTACGGGGTACCCAACAGAGATCTTGCACTGTACAATACTGGACTGTATGTTATTTCACACCACAGAATTGGTGGCTTTAACTTGAGCTAGAGGTCTGTGGCCAATTATTTTGTCAGTTGCTTCAAAAGTTTATATGAAATTCAACCTGTTTCACCCATGGAGCTCCTGGTCATGGGCACATAGCTTTCCCTAGGATTTTTTTTTATCCTTCTCTCTTCACCACACCCTTTCCCAGTCCTTTTATTCCTAGTCCTCCTCTGCTTCTTTTGATGAGTTATCTTCTCTGTCTTTGGCTTCTCCTTTCCTATCTACTTTTTCTATCAAAGAGCCCTGCTGTGCTGTATCAGTCCATATAGAGCAGTATCCTTATATATATACTTTTATTGGTATAATATTAAAAACAAAACAATACATCATATTTCAAAATATTACAGCAAGTGCGAAGCAATAAATCCTACATGTATACTATTCTATATTTTCTACTTATAATATCTAACTAAGCCGATATCTCCAACATACTATTCATTAAATCCACATTTCATCACTTTTTCCTCTCTCTCTCTCTCTCTCTCTCTCTCTCTCTCTCTCTCTCTCTCTCTCTCTCTCTCTCTCTCTCAAAGAATCTATAAGTGGTTTCCAATTATTCACAAAAGATTAACTAACTTTTCCTTTATCATCTGAATCTCTTAATTCCAGCTTCAAATATTTTTAATATATAAAGCCACCCCATTTTTTTTCTTCTTCAAATTATCCTGCAGTATCCTGTCGTGTTGGCCAACAAGATACTTCCGGGAAGCTCAATAAGCAGAACACAAAGACAACAACAACCCTACCCGTATCTTTGCCCCTTCCAGCAATTGTTATTCAATAACTTACTATTTCTCAACATGGAGGTTCCATTTAGCTATCATGGTTAATCGCTACTGACGAACCTATCCTCCACGAATTTTTCTAATTCTTTTTTCTGTCCCCACCAATTCCCACCCGCCTTCCTGTTCCTCGTTACACAGAACTACAATAAAACCATAATGGACATCCACATTCTTCAGATATGTTCCAATTCCAACAGTCTGTCATATCAAACCTAACAACAACAATAAAAATGAATTACACCACTTCAAGCAGCCTACACTATTATGTCGGAGAGAAACATTTGGTGTAGCTTTGTCTCTCGCATGCTATTCCTGCCATACAGCTCGAAGTGGTATAGCCCAGAAGCATTGTCATTTGACTCTGCAGATGATATAATTTGGCTGTTGACTGTTACTTGCAGTCCAGGTGTCTTCAACAATCTGCTACACAACATAGCAGAAATTCAAGCGGAATGGATAGACGTGTGAGTGTAACCCTGTTTGGTCACTATACAGTTTTTTAATTGCATAAATGTTGTTCACATGCACAAATAAAAATATAAACAGGTTGGATACGCAGGAGGCAGGACCATGAGCAGAAGAAAAATAGACATTAGTGATATTCCGCAAGTTCTTGAGCAAAACTTCACACAGTGATATACCGTATTTATCGGCGTATAAAACGCACCGGTGTATAAGACGCACCTTCCTTTTGGCTCTGGGTTTCAAGAAAAAAAGATTTAAAGCATTTTTGGGCCACTTGGCCACTTACTGCTTGGCTGCTTAATTAGCTAATTTACATAAATTGCACAAAAATACCAGGATCTCTTTTAAAACACACAGCAATAAGACACATGAACAAAATGCACCAGAACATAAATCCCAAGTACAAAAAAAACCCCAGACTCAACTCTTTTTCCCCCAACCCACCCATGCACAGTTTCCAAAGTAAAAAACATTTACCCCAAGTAAATAAAACCCCAGACTCAACTCTTTTCCCCCACCCCACCCCACCCCACCCCACCCATGCACAGTTTACCCCACCCCACCCCACCCATGCACATAAAAGTACAAAAAAACAACAACCCCAGACTCAACTCTTTTCCCCCACCCCACCTATGCAATTTTCAAAGCCTCCCAACTAGGCCCAGTTCAGAAGCTTACCCATGCTGCATTCAAGAGCAGGCCCTCGGCAGCTCAGCTAAACTGAACTGAGTACAGCGCCCTCTGCTGGCTGCTGAGAAGCTCAACTCATGCACGTGCATAAATTAAACCCGACAAACAGCTGTAGATCGAATAGATTAGTTAGGGAAGAAAGCACAAGGGAGCTCTCTGGCTCCGGAAAAACACGGTAAGCTCGAAAATGCTTTAAAACGGGCAAGGGGGGGAAACGGACTTTTTAGTATTGGCGTATAAAACGCACCCTACTATTTTGGGTCACAAATGTAGACAAAAAAGTGTGTCTTATATGCCAATAAATATGGTAACAACTTAGGTTCCATGGCTTTCTCGGGCTTCCTCAAGAGGCTGGTGTGAGCTTTTGCACAAACAGATGAACATTGCTGGGTTTCATTTCACGTTCCTCACACAACACTCCAGCATGAACGTAAAACACAAAACAGCCTCTTATGCAAGCAGAGCCTTCTGCTTATGAGAGGGATGCTTTGAATCCAATTCATTGTATGCACACAATGAATGCATGACAGACAAAAGAAAATATTTCTTTACCCATTGTGTCATTGGTTTGTGGAACTCCTTGCCACAGGAGGTGGTGATGGCACCTGGCCTGGATGCCTTTAAAAGGGGATTGGACAGATTTATGGAGGAAAAGTCCATCACAGCTTACAAGCCATGATGGGGATAAGCAACCTCCTGGTTGTAGGAGTAGGTTTTCTCTGTGCCAGGTGCAAGGGAGTGGCGACTGGACACAGGTATCTTGTTGTCTTGTGAGGCATCTGGTGGGGCCACTGTGTGATACAGGAAGCTGGACTAGATGGGCCTTTGGCCTGATCCAGCAGGGCTCTTCTTATGTTCTTATGTTCATGCTTGCAGACACATATACTATACAGGCGCGCATACCAGGACAGAGGAATCGTTGAATATGCACAGGGGCAAATGTAGTTTGCTGATTCAAAATGTGTGAAGCGATTCTAAGATGGAGACAGCAATCTGCCAGGGCTGTGGATCAAGTCTCTGGGTCCAAGTCTCAAGTCAAGTCCCAAGTCTTTGCCCCCAAGTCCCGAGTCTTTGATTGTGAGTTGTGAGTCCCTATTATCTATTTAATGGGGAAAACAGGTTTAAACCTGAACAAAATTGGACTTGTCGTAAAAGGCTCCAAGTCTCCAGTAGAGTCTTTTACAATCGCCAAGTCAATTCCGAGTCGAGTCGGAGTCAATAGATTCAAGTCTACATCACTGCAATCTGCTGTCCCAAACTTGGACCAACTTATAAAGCCAGGCTCCAGATTTGCAAGATAAACAATAGGTAAAGGTAAAGGTATCCCCTGACAATTAAGTCCAGTCGTGTCCGACTCTAGGGTGTGGTGCTCATCCCCATTTCAAAGCCGAAGAGCCAGCGTTGTCCGAAGATGCCTCCGTGGTCATGTGGCCAGCATGACTCTCCTTGCCGCAGCGCGTAGCATGCAGCTGGAACACGGAGCGCTGTTTACCTTCCCGCAAGCGGTACCTATTTATCTACTCACATTGACATGCTTTGGAACTGCTAGGTTGGCAGGAGCTGGCCAAGCAACGAGCGCTCACCCCGTCGCGGGAATTGAACTGCCGACCTTTCGATCGACAGCTTATGGTTCAGCGGTTTAACCCGCTGCGCCACCCGCTGGCCTAAGGGCTTCATCAAATATTATGCAGCAGATAAACCCTCATTTCCAAGGTCAACCTGCTTCACTAAAGAGCTTCCCACAGTTCTGCCAGGGAACTGCCCACTACAAATTACAACAAGTTTTCACTTAAAGTTGTTGATAGATTCTTCTTGGAAACCGCGACTTTAAGCGAAATGTTCCCATGGCATTTTCCTGTCAACTTTAAAATGAAACAACTTTAAGTGAGGACTTGTTGTAATTCATTTGTTAATGTCTGCTAAGGCATTCTGCATACATTACTTATCTAGCTAGTACAATATGCTCAGCTGCAGTGTGTGTGTGTGTGTGTGTGTGTGTGTGTGTGTGTGTGTGTGTGTGTGTGTGTGTGTGTGTGTGCACAAAAGTAGAAATAATCTAATACACAGCCGAGAAACCAAAGCACACTACATGAATTTGTATGGTAACATTTGAATAATGGCAGCAAAACTTCTGAGAAGCTCTGCTCTCCGGTGAGTTCTGTAGGTTTATATAACATTAATGAATAACCTATCTGGGACTCCATGTGGACCAGACACTGGCTTTTCCCCCCTGATTTTAGAAATGAGAGCTAAAGCGGTATTGATGGTGAGCACATAAGGATACTTACATCAGACCTAAAAAGATGACCACCAGACTACATAGCACATGAGATGACAACATAAACTGCAGTTAATGGAGTTAACTGGAGTTAACGCAGATTTATCTTAGGTTGGTATTGTCTTAGCTGTTTTCTGTCTCAGGCTCTTGGGGGGGGGGGAGACACTAAACCAACCACTATGTACTCAACAACCTGTCACGTAATGTGTAACATTCTGGGTGCATAATTGCGGCCATAGTCATTGTCTTGTATTCAGAGAACGAAACCAAACGTTTAGATTCTGTTCCCAAACTTCGTCAAAATGCACACAGGTATTCCAGTTGCCTTTAGACGCTTCGAAGCCTTTGTGATTTTTTGCAAAGCCCAAAGAAACGATTGCTTTTATTGATTTAGTGACCAAAACCTTGGACAAGCAACTTGGGCTTGGAATCAAATCGAGGATTCTGCACGGCGCCATCAATTTGCACTGCCTACCCAGACCTGACCCAGAATGTTGTGCCGTGGCGTATGTATGCTAACTGATTAGAACAGGAGGAACGAGGCTATGAATCACACCTTTTTCATTTTGGAAACAGTGTTGGATTTGGGGTGTCTTCCCTCTCTGGAGAATACAGCATGTTAAACCCTCCCTTTGTGCAAACCTTCATTTTTACTGCATTCATTGTTTATGCACCCTGAATTGGTTGTCTGAAAGGGGCTAAAATCAGCTCATCAGCTCTATCCCTTGTTAAGGAGTGCTGGGTTCCAGTGGCGTCACTCTGAACCCTTCCTTACTCCCCGGCATGAGGTGGCCCCGCCCCCTCCTGCGCGTTGCCTTCACCGCACTGAATGGTTCCGACGGCGAGGGGGTGGGGCCGCCTCATGCCGGGGAGTAAGGAAGGGTTCAGAGCGGGGCGGAACTTAGCGTTCCGTCCTACCTAGAGCGACGCCACTTCTGGGTTCTATGGCTAACAGCACACAAAGAAATGATGCCAAAAGGGCCAGATCTACTACAAGGCAGTCCAGAACACATGTTGAGTGTCGCAGTTGTTGTTGTTGTTCAGTCATTAAGTCGTGTCCGATCCTTCGTGATCCCATGAACCACATCCCGCCAAGCCTTCCTGTCCTCCACTATCTTCCTGAGTTCGCTCATTTTCAAGTTTGTTGCATCGGTGATGCTGTCTAACCATCTCATTCTTTGCCTTCCCCTTCTCCTTTTGCCTTCAATCTTTCCCAGCATCAGAGTCTTCTCCAGAGAGTCCTCTCTTCGCATTAGGTGGCCAAAATATTTGAGTTTCAGCCTCAGTACCTGTCCTTCCAGGGAACAGTCAGGGTTGATAGAATGCGCTTATTTTAAACCAATTGAGTTTCACTTCTGTTCATGCCAGGATCTGATCTTTCCGTTCCGTGATAATGAAGCACTCAAAGCCAAGGGGCCATGTTTTAAGATGAGATTTTAAAACCCCAAGCCTACCTTTCAACCTTCTGCTGGAAAAAGAGTTAACTTTCCAACTTTAACAGCGAACATGTCACCAAATCTGGTTGAAGAACTTCTGCCAGAAATACCAAACACCGTCACTTCCTGCTTAACACCAACCTTTTCATCACTTTGAAGACCGCGGATGCGTTCAAGGAAACGGATATGAGAGTGAGCCAACTTGAGGATGTAAACCAACTCGAGCATCAACGGTCTCAATATGGCTCTAATAGCTCTTAATTATAATACTTCTTCACTGAGCAAACAGATGTTCAGAGGAAACTTTAGGTTTTTCCATAAGATCAAATGCAATCAAACCAGAGCAGTTCACTGCAGCCAAGTTTGGAACACTGGAGCCGAAATGTGAAATGTCATGACAAAGCAACCCTTTAATTGTCTCAGAAATCTGTTTCTCAATGGGATTTTTATGTTCTTTCCATTCCACCCCACCTGTTTCACTGGCCAATGCCACACAATTTCTGCACATTCTTCTTCTTTCAAGAGCTAAAACAGACACGCAGAAATATCCACCGAGTCTACATAGTATGGTTGCCAGATCAGATGCATCGAAAAACCTGAGATTTCTGAAGCAGACCTGGTGATGTCATGGAGTCTGGTGACATCACAAGATGGGGTCTGGTGATGTCACAAGACTGCCAACTCTTTAAAAACGTGAAAAAAAATTGTAACAGGGCAGAGCAAGGCCCTGAAGTAAAAGGGAAAAAACTGAAAAATGTTATTTTGGGCAACCTGATGGATAAATAGAAGCATAGATCAATTAGACGTACCGTATATGTTGCTGGGCTGTACCATTTCAAGGTAGCAGATGAAGGATTGAAAATTTGAATGCTCCCCTACATAAAATACATTCTATATACAGTATATGTATAAGTATAAGTTGTCATATGTTTGGAAAGAGAGGAAATTAAAGATAGCAAATTCAAAACCCAATAAGCCAGAGGAAGGTACAAATTCAGTCACTGGACATACAGCAGGTACATCAAGACAATGCGCCTTAACAGGGAGCTACATGCCAAGAACGAGGGGCTAACCAAACTTTCCACAGCCTGGGTGAGAGAGTTTCACAGCCTGGGTGACACAACTAAGAAGGCCCTGCATACCTATCAACTGCATCTTTGACAGTGGTGGGACACAGAGTACCACAGTGGCTGAGTAGCATCATGTTGAAGAATATGGTCTTTTAAGTATCTGGCATCTGGCCTAGATGCCTTTAAAAGGGGTTTGGACAGATTCATGGAGGAAAAGACCATCACAGGTTACAAGCCATAAGCAACCTCCTGGTTTAGAAGTGGGTTTTCTCTGTGCCAGGTGCAAGGGAGTGGCAACTGGACACAGGTATCTTGTTGTCTTGTGTGCTCCCTGAGGCATCTGGTGGGGCCACTGTGTGACACAGGAAGCTGGACTAGATGGGCTTTTGGCCTGATCCAGCAGGGCTCTTCTTATGTTCTTATGTTCTTAAGTATCTTGGTCCCAAACTGTTTAGGACTTTCATGGTAGAAAACAGGACTGGAACTCAGATATGGAACTCTTTTCCATACCATCAACCCAATATCTGCTATGTTAAAAAAAAGGTGTCCCCCACAATACAGCACAGGACTAGTTTATAGTTGAAATTCTGAGCTTCAGTGTCACATAAGAAAAAGGCACTTGTCAAATGCCTTTCCCTTACAAGCACCCTCATCATGACCTGTGTTAATGAAGTTAATTGAATTTAAGATCAATAATGGTTAATTATTGCAATTTGACATTCTGAGATAAATGGCTTTAAGACAGAGAAATGTGTGTGTGTGTGAATTCTCACCAAAAGAAAGTGAATACATTACAGCCTAAGAGGGATCACGCAAGTCTTCCATTGATCCCCTGGTGCAATCTGATCGACTTAATCCCCTGATGAATGTGGGCTTTTCACAGCTACAAGTAAATGTTCTACAAGACTACTCTAACCCTTGTCACTGACCAAATCTATATGAGCTGTACACCGGAAATCCATTGAGATAGATTAAAGAGGGGCTGTGAAAACAAGAGTGATGATTCAAATAAAGGTGAAAGTTTATCATATTGACTATTCATGGAAGGGGTAGACCATTATGAATTGCAGTCAGTGAATTTTAGGGTTAGTCCAATGATACAAGATGGATTAAAGAAGGAAGTTACAGAGTCCTACCCTGTTCCCCTGAAAATAAGACCTCCCCCGAAAGTAAGACCTACCATCATTTTTGCGTAATTTTTGCTGGCACTCATAAATATAAGACCTCCCCTGAAAATAAGACCTAGCTAGGATCATCAGCCAGATGGACGCGACCCCCCCTCCCCCGGCATTTTGACCGATTTAAGCTTCATTCTTTCCTGAGGGTGCAAGGCTCTGCAAGGCCTGGAAGGCCTGCACTTGAGCCCTCCACCATAGAGACGATCTGCTAGAGAGGCCAGCAAGGCCTACAAGGTTGCTGCCGGGGAGTGTGTGTGTCGCACCACAGGTTGGGAAAATAAGACCTCCCTGAAAATAAGACCAATTGCATTTTTTGGAGCCAAAATTAATATAAGACACTGTCTTATTTTCGGGGAAACAGTAATATTTGAATGCCATTACATGTAAATTAAGCAACCTTTCTCCATTGATAAGTCCCTCATCAAAATCCACCATTTCTGCATGGCCATTGCCAATGTTTTTCTTCATATTATAGAAGGGAACCGAGGCTGTGAATCATCAGCTTACTTAAGCCACATAGTGAGCCGTCAGAGATTGGCTTATCGTACTATAGACTTATTGCAAGAATCAATGAGGTTTAGAAAAAAACCACACTAAATACAGTGGCATCACTAGGGGAGTGCGGGAGTTGTGGACTGCACCAGGTGACACTATCAGGAGGGACGACACCAAACGATCTGCGCACTGCCTGTTGCACACGGATCAACCTTGTACGGCCTTCACATCCTGCAAAACGCCAGGGCATTGCCCCATTGGCTGTCTTGGCGGGGGCGGAGCTTAGTCAACATTCAGCCAGCATGCAAAAGCTGCCCGCCAGTCTGTTTCTTGTGTAATAACATACGGAAGCTTTGCTGCTCCGCTTCTGATTGGCAGTCACATGGGTTCTTCCTCCAGGACAAGACCTTGTGGCGGTATGGGAGGAGGCCAATGGGGGTGACACCATGACTTACTGCATGGGGAGACACCAACCCTAGTGAAGCCACTTACTAAATACATAATGTCATTAACGCTACCACCACCACAAATAAATAAACAAATAAATAAATAAATAACTTCACATGAACGTCATCAGACATTTCTCTTTGGGATAACTGAGAAATTTTGGCAGGAAACCCCAGGATGAGCAGAAACCCCCCCCCCCCAGAAACTTCACTGGTCTTATAGAAACTCAACAGACTTGCTCTGATAAGTCTCAAATGTTTCTTCTTGGGAGAAATCCTGAAATGTGCTACAAATTTCACTTTTTGGAAATAGTACCAGCTCAACTAACAGTCACCAAGAGTTCACTAAACATCAAATGATGGGATATGTACGATGTGGCTGTTTCAAGTACAGGTGTCCCCCACTTAACAACGGGGATGTGTGCCCTGAACCCCGTCATTAAGCATGCCCATCGTTAAGTGGGCCTTTCCCTACATTTTGAAGTTTGAGGCCTCTCCGGAGGCCAGTTCCTGGTTGTGGGCCTCTCTAGAGGCCTGTTTCAGGCCTCTGAGGGCCTCAGAATAGCCCACAGAGACGTCCGTAATGCACATCTGGTTTTTGAAGCAAAAACATTACGGAACGTTTTTGAAGAAAAACGTAGGTTACGGAGGCCTCTGCGGGCCATTCTGAGGCCCTCAGAGGCCTAAAACAGGCGTCTGGAGAGGCCCACGACGAGGAACTGGCCTCCAGAAAGGCCTCAAATTTAGGCTTGCCATCCGACCCGGAAAAACCGGGACAGTCCTGGAAATGGCCCTCCATTTCCGGGAATGTCCCGGCGGGCTTTCTGCGGTGAATGGCACCACCACCGCCGCCATCATTTAATTTTTTTTCTAACTTACCTGGGCGCCGACATCTTGGATCACGAAATCTCGCGAGATCCAAGATGTTTGGATCACGAGAGATTTCGTGATCCAAGTTGATGCTGGCGCCCGGGTAAGTTGAATTTTGAAAGAAGATAGAAGAAGCTCCACACAAGAAGATAGCGGTGGAGGTCCCTCATTCACCCGCTCTCTCACCAGCATGGAGCCAGCGAGGGAGCGGGCGAACCACGGAGCCAGCGAGGGAGCAGGTGCGCGAGACACGGGCAGCAGGCTGTGGTTCGCTCGGTCTCCCACCGGTTCCATGCAGAGCCGGTGGGAGACCGAGGAAACCACAGCTTGTTGCCCGTGTCACGCGCGCCTGCCAGAGGCGTGCGCGACACGGGCAAGCTGTGTGGCCCGGTCTCCCTCCGCACCGCCTGCTTGCCCGAGGATCGCCGCAATCGCCGGTGGAGGATGAGGAGCAGCACGAGGGATGGGGTAAGTAAATTTAATTATTTCTTAATAGTTTAATTAAATAAATAATTTAAAAATTCGGACGCGCTTCACACCCCCTTCATTTCTAACATTATTTTTTATTAAATAATTAAAAAAATAAAAATTAAAGTTAATTAATTCATTGGTTGGGGGGGTCTTGGGGGGGGGGTCCAGGTTGAGGTTGGGGGAAGTATGGGAAGCCTACTCAAACTTCAAAATGTAGGGAAAGTGACTAACAACATTCTGCCTAACAATCCCTGTCATATATCTTCGGGGTCGTTAGGTGGAACGTCGTGAAGTGGGGGACACCTGTAAATGTGTGTGTGTGTGTGGGGGTTACAACAGAGAGGTTCAGAGCTATCAAGGATACAGGTAAGTTGTCTTTATGTTTTTAAAACAACTGCAAGTAACCGACTTTCTTCCCAGATTGTAGTAAGTTTACTTTGCCGACAGTCCCTATGCAGGGAGATACTGCAAATGTGCTCATGGAAAAAGTTATACATGCACACTGAACAAGTTAAATGACCATTTACAAGATTTATCATGACAAAGTAAATGTTGTCAAGGAAAAAAAAAAGGATTCCTGATTGCGCAGTACTGACAATGAAGAGCCGCTGAAGAGTTCTGTCAAAATGTAAGATTATGCTAAAACACTATTGAGAACACTGCTAATCATCTGCTCTTGTCAATTACTTGAAGGGTATCTGACAGCATATTTACATTAAACACATTTCAGAAGCAAACTCCTTAATGCTCTACCGGAATATTTTTATCGCCACAAGGAATCCTTAAAAGGATTCCTTCATGGTGCAGCAACATCCAAGGTATAACGTCTAAGCTTATAGCAGGTGGTTGAGTCAACTTTGTGCAATTATAGTTGCACAGGGCTGGAAGCAAAATGACAATCTGGGGTAGACTATTGTTCCATTATAGATTGCTATTATTGTTACAATGCCATCAGTGTTCAGAGAGTCACAGCCCAATCCTATGCCGGCCTGAGCCTCCGCCAGTGGACTGGGCTCCAAATTATCGCAAACGTGCTGTAAAGCACGTTGTGACACTGTGGACGCCCAGTCCCGCCGGTGTGGAGTCCTGTGCTGGCAAAGGAGCTGCACCGTGACCTCCAGGCCAGCTGTCAGGGAGAGAGATGTTTCGGAGCAAGGATAGGGTGGGGAGGAGGGCGGATACAGGCCCAGGAGGGTGGTGGACCTGGCGGAAGAGGCCTCCGCTGAATCCTATCCCCCATCGGAACGCCCAACATGGGGCTGCTCAGAGCTGCACTGGCCATTTTTCTGTCCCGCCTCTGAATAGCCCCTTATGAGGCTGCTGGAGCTCGACACAGGGGAAGGGGACAATCATCCCCTTCCCTCGAGGAGACCTCCAGCCTTGCACTGGATGCAGTGGAGCCTACCCCAGCGTCGCTGCATCCAAGCGCGGGGCTTCAAATAGGATTGGGCTGTCTGTGTGGTGTAGCATTAGGGTGTCGAGCTGGGGACACCTGGGTTGAAATGCCCTACTCAGCGACGAGGGTCATCGGGTGACCCGGGCCGTGTCACTGCCTCTCAGTCTAAACTACATCACATTGCTGTTTGGAGGATCAATTTGGGAAAGGAGAAGCATGCATGTCATTCCAGGAGGGCAGGACGTCTGGCTCAGTCGGTAGAGTTGCCGCCTCGTAAGCCTGAAGATCGGGTGAATGGCCAGTTCGAGACACACCGCTGACAAAAAGCTGTGAAAACCTCTGTGAGGAGAGAGAAAGAGCTGCCAGCTGCGTCGGCAGAGCGTGGGAGGCGATGGCCAGAGAGAGGCCAGACTGCAAAAGGATACCATCTGGAATGCAGTTGTTCAGGAAAAGACTGAACATTTCTATCTATCTATCTATCTATCTATCTATCTATCTATCTATCTATCTATCTATCTATCTATCTATCTATATATATATATATATATATATATATATATATATATATATATATATATATATATATATATTAAAATGAATGATTTTTAAAAAAACCATTGGGGGGGTAGGGAAAGCCTGGCCATGTAAACCGTTTTGGATTAAAGTCAGAGGAGAAATCCAATGACCAAGAAAGGCAATAAATACTGTATATAATATATTAATATATTATTCTGGGCTCATTGGAGAAAGTACGGGAAGAAAATCATAATAAGGGCCAGATCAGCTGACCATTTAAGTATCAGCACCTCTCATCTCCAACATGGACTAAAATCAGTCTTGTCCGTACATAACGTGTTACGTTTGGCCAAATTCACCAACGATTGTGGAGCAGGCAACAGAAAGAAGGGGAAAACCAGGATAAGAATCAAAATAAAAACACGAAGAAATACCCAATCAGGTGATGCACGTGCAGATAGGACGTGATGTGTGGGAGGGGTTGGGAAAGAAACGGCTCTTTCGCCGAGATGTCACCCTGTGACTCCCAAACGTGAATTCCACTGTTGACCTGAAAACAGTGATTCCACTTGAAAGGCTGACACAAATGTGACCACTGTCACTGCCTATGTAGGTTACGCTGAATCAAATGTCTTGCTTGAAAGTGTGAACTCGCACTAAGTCCATATATACTACTCTGTATAAGCAATCGTTTTTCCCACTGGCTTTGCTACCGATTCAAGAGGGAATTGTACATGTTTTACATGTTCATTAGACAATAAGCACACCTGGGAGTTTTTCCTCCCCCCCCCCCGGTGGAGCGCACACAGCAAAAAGAGACAATAGCACCGTCAATATGACAATCTCCCATTTGAGAGAGACTGGATGTTTCACAGATGCAGAGAGAAGAGGGGGAAAAGCCTGTCCCATCCAGGTCACTGCCTAGGATTCCGCTTGCTTCAGCAGCAACCAAAAATCATTACTGTCCAGGCTGCTGTTAATGACTGACGTTTTGTGGAAGGTGTTAGTGGCCTGAAAGGCCCAGGTGTCGAGCGCATACCCTGCGCTCGTGTTAACAGTCTTAGCGGGCAAGTGGATCTCTTAGACTAGATACGCGAACTGAACTTTCGTATCTAAAAGATAGGCCTCTGGCAGTTTGAAACGTGGTTCATAGGAAGCTGCCTGCCCGAGTCAGGTCCTTTGTCCATCCAGCTAAGGAGTGTGTACACTGGCTGGCAGCATCTCTGAAGGGTTTCAGAGAGAGGGGTCTTTCCCAGTCTGGCCTGGAGATGCAAGGGACTGAGCCGGAGGCTTTCTGCACACTAAACGTGTGCTCTGCCTTTCAAAGAGGAGGTGAACTTCTTTGCCAAATGAGAGTCGATTAATACTATAAAATTGCCCAATATGTTGCAGCAAGTTGTTGTCAGTCATGACAATTGCAAATTCTTCATAACAAGAAGCTGCTTTCAAAATGTTTTTATTGGCACAACACCTGTTCCACGCTCACCTCCCTTCTTTGCTTTTGTTTTACACTCTCTTTGCCTCTTTTTTCCCCCTCAAGGCAGATTTATTTTATTCATGTAATTTAAAATATCTACACCCCACTTTTTGTAAATACAGCAAAGAAAAACAATAAAATAAGCCTAGCAAAACAGGAATGAAAACATCATTAAGCGGACAATATGAAACAAGAAACACAGCACAGCAAAAACAAAAGAGAGGGGAATACAGCAATCAATTCTCAAAAGTCAGCCGAAACAAAGACAAAGTCTTGCCTGCCATTGCAGGAAAGAGGCAGTTTGGAACTCCTTTGAGTGAGTTCCCTAGCATTGGGGCTGCTACAGTAAAGGCCCTGCTCCTGGTGAAGGCTAATGTAGCCTATCCACAAGATGCAATCTGGAGTCTCACCAGGTTCTCTTTAGTGGGAGACTAATAAGTTAACTGTATCTCATTTGGTTTAGAAATGGCTTTGGTTTAGAGAGTGGCAAACCGAGTCTGTTCTGAGAAGGAGTCTTCTAGTCCAGTGTTTCTCAAATTGTGGGTCGGGACCCACTAGGTGGGTTGCGACCTAATTTCTGGTGGGTCCCAGGTGATGGAATGATCAGATAAGTACGGTAATTGTCACAAGCCCTGAGACTATTCAAAAATCAGATAGCTGCTAATTGCCCTTCAAAGAGCTGAGCTCCTGCAGTTTGCAAGATAGCTGCTAATTACCCTGCAAAGAGCTGAGCTCCTGCCGTTTGCAAGCTTGTGTAAATATAGGGAGATAAATGTTTGAGCGTCTCATAAAGCTAGGTGGGTCCCAACAGAGTGTTATTTTAAAAAGTGGGTCCCAGTGCTAAAACGTTTGAGAACGACTGTTCTAGTCAAACCAATTTTTTTATCAATAAGATATATTACTGCCCCCGTATCCAATAAAGACATGAAGCATGATCTTGGGTCAAAGGCCACACATTTATTAACTGTCCAACAACCTGCAGCAGACGTGGCCCAAGTGTAGCTTAACTCCACCCCTTCAGCAGTGCAGGTCCTAAAGTGTAGCGGAGCCAGGATGAGTGACCAGAGGAGTTTCTATGGTAGGGGCCCTACCGTAAGTTGCGCCCCATCCTAGTACCATGTTTACAAACCAGAACGAGGCCCCGCCCCCTCGCCGGCGGAGTCATTCTGCGCTGCGAAGGCGAACGGGCAGGAGACTCCCTGCCCGTTCGCCTTCACAGAGCGGAATGGCTCCGACAACGAGGGGGTGGGGCCTCCTCGTTCTGGTTTGTAAACATGGTACTAGGATGGGGCGCAACTTACGGTAGGGCCCCTACCGTAGAAACATCTCTGGATGAGTCATTCATGCTCTGAGTCCCATCAGGGAATCCCAACTAGCTCAAGCCAGGACCTTATGTGTGACCATGTATATTCATTCATTTTTTTCCTATTACAGGTTGAGTATCCCTTATCCGGACTGCTTGGGACAGGAAGTAGTCTGGATGTTGGATTTGTCTGGATTTTGGAATATTTGCATAAATATTATGAGATATTTTTGAGATGGGGCCCAAGTCTAAACACGGAATTCATTTATTCCAGAATTCAAGGTCCAGTTTCCTTGTATCCATCATTACCCATTGTCGAGGTGTGGCCCACCTCCCACTGGGGGAGGATGACGACGACACACACACACCAGCAAATCATTTTTAAAGGATCAAAACCTCAAGATGTACCATTAGATTAATCACCATAAATTACATTTTAGCACACGAGCGTCAGATTTATAATATCATTTTCAAAATCTCTATGTGGGGCTTAAATATTTTATAGCATCTGTGAGTTAGAGGAAAAAATGTGTCTAATGACTTGCGTATTGCTGTGGAGCGGTAGACTTTGACAAAAAAAACTGTAGCACAACTGTTTCTAAGGTAGTTTGTAAAAATTATTTATTTCCATACCAGTTAATTATGATGGGATTCTTTGTTGAATGCACAAGCATTAAAAAAGTGCTGATATTTTATGCATCTTTAACTGTAACGTGCTTCCCTGCAGCGCATTGGTAACTCCTTGACATTTAACATTCACTCACAGCAACCATAATAAGGGGTTTGATTGCTTCTTTTGCAGATGCAGTAATTTAATAACTGTGATCAGTTGCATAAATTTACTATACAACCATCTTAAGTTAGCCGCATTAAAATTAAGCAAAATTGTAATCTGTTGACAGATTATTGCGAGTGAACAATGCTGCTAAAAGCATTTCAGATTAGCGGGTGCCACAAGCATTTTTGTTTTATAAGCTTGTAAAAAAAAGAAAAGATTACAGGCTTTTCTGCCTCCTCCTCCTCCCAATCTGATGATTAGACAATTAGGTGGAATTTCATGCTTTTCCATTCAGTTGCCAGTTGCACATAGATGGTTTTCTTGTTTGGAATTCAGGGAGGGGAGAAGCGAGATCAAGGTGTGTTTGCATTCGCCACTTCCTCCCTGTCTTACCACAGCTTTGAGATTCTACCTAGGACAGACAACGGAAGGAGAAAGGGACACTCGTATTCATAGAACAGTATTTCCCCACGCAGATAACGGACATTCCTCTTTGTTTTTCGGTTTGCGCTTAAGCAATGCGATTGCCCTTCGCAGAGTGTTTTAGAGTTATGTTTGCACACATATTCTTGATTCAGAATCAAGCTGTTAGTAAGAAGCATTAACGCAATGTTTCTCTTCCCTTTGTACCAAACATTTCCATAGAATTTCCATTCCATTTCCGCAAGTCCTAGATTTAAAAAAATATACATTTTTTTTACCAAGATTGCGATAGGCTTCCTCCACTGCAAACCAAAAACTACAACATACAAAAAGGATGCGACTTCCCATACAGTTAAAATGAGCTGATTCACGTAAGATAACGTCTATGGGTATGAAAACGAAGAAGTCGCTCATATGGCTTTATAGACAAGAAAAAAAAGAGATGATAAAAAGGGTAATGCACTTATCAGATCCATGTACTAGACATAACTTGCAAATGTGTGTGTTACTGCTTAACAAGTTGCATTTTTCCAGGTGCGCAGATGTGCATTGCCTACATCTATATACCCATCAAAATGTTGTGTAAATTAACTCCAAGGAACAGAACTCACAAAGTACCGGCTGCTGCTGTCTGACATCTTGCAAGTTTTTCTATACATTTGAATGTCCAACTCTTGTTAGTTTGCCTTGTATTCTTTACTTAGGTATGTAGCTATTTATTTGAGATGTTTGTACCCCACCTTTCCAACCAATGGATATCCAAGGCAACTAACAACATCCAATAGAAATTTTCACTCTCAAAAATAAAAAGCAAAGAAGGGAAAAAAAAACCAAGGTCATGTGTTCGACACAACCGTATAAAATGCCAGCAAACTATTTCCTTTAATATCTCATTTAAAGGGTGTGCCTTCCTTTCAGTTCCTTGGTACCATGCAGTATACCCAAACTGCCTGTAAATGCAGCCGCAGCAAGGTTCGGGAAACATGTAATTCAGTGCCAAACAAGGAAAACAAAACAAACCCTTCCCTCAATGCGCGAAAGTGACATATTTAACCATTCAGAAGTTACATTTACCTACAACTACACAATCTGGCCATTTAAAGCTTTGCATTGAATGCCTCACACACACACACACACACACACACACACACACACACACACACACACACACACACACACACACACACAGAGCAGAAGCCCTCCTTTTAATAAGAAAAAACTTGGTCAACTTGGCGAAGGGTCTGGTTTTAATTTCGCTAACCCAATTACTTTTGGCACCTACGTTTTGTTTTTGCTTTTTTGAAGCTCATCTTAAGATGTTTAGGCATCAGCCAAGTTTCAAATGGGCATAAATTTACATGAATCAACATATGCAATGAATACATTTTTCTTTTTTCCCCTAAGCTCTGCCTTCTCCGCATTATTTGCATAGGGAGCCTCAGTGAGAGGCCAAAGGAGAGGGTGAGTGGGGGTCGGGGTACGGGTGGAGAGGCTGTCTTTTTAATAACCAGATGTCAAAGGTGAGTGCCTGACAGCTCAGTCATGTGACGTCGTGTTATTCCAGAGCCGAGCAACCAAAAACATTATTGTGCTTGTTCCTTCGAAGGGGGATGCATAAGCGCCCTGTCACAATGGATGGAATTGCTGGCGCTCACCTAGACAGGTGATGTGTCAGGACCCATGCTGGCAGCCTCCCGCCGAGAGAGGACCACTGCTGTGTTTGACAAATTAGACGGGACGTCACGACCAAATTTCCTGCCAAGAGGCTTAACAGTCAAACGTCTATCTTCTCATCACGGAAAGTGATGTGATGACTTTGACACAGTGTCTCCGTTATTTAAAAGATATCTTTAATGCTTTAAGATGATCAGGGAAATGGGAGGCTTATGAAACTTTTAAAAGATGGTGGGCTGCCTCTTTGCTTGGAGCGCGTTACATGTAAGCCTACTGCGATGACAATTACCATTAAATACCAAATCTGCATTTCTCCCAATACTATTGCTACCTGTTAATCTTTTATAATCAATTACCTTGTGCAAATTATGTTTGTTTGCTTCTAATTATAACTAATTATGTTTCTAAATATGTTCTTTAGGCTACCAAGAGAATGAAATCTGGTGGGGGGGGGGGGAGAGAGAGAGAGAGAGAGAGAGAGAGAGAGAGAGAGAGAGAGAGAGAGAGAGAGAGAGAGAGAGAGAGAGTATATCATTAGCAGAACAGCCTTCTAATTAGTAAACTGGAAACACACATGTACACAATACAATCCCACCTTTCCAAGTCGTAGGATGGGGAAAGGGGACAGAGCCAAAATATTTGGAGGGCTCATCCAACTCAATTGTGGTAGGAGTGCTAGTTGCACAGTGCGACACAGAAATGAAACTCCACGAAGGAACACATAGTCGATAGCAGGAACCTGACGATTTCCATCATGGAGCTGAAGCTACACGTTGCTGAAAACTCACGTTGCATTCTTGAACTTACTACTGACGTTTCTCAGAACTGATTCCAAAGGACCTCCTGGGCTATCCCTCAAAAAAAGATCTCGGCGGATTTCTCACGAACTCCTTTCTCTACAAATTCACAGTGCACCTCGAGTTCCCTTCACCTCGAGTTCCTTGCCATCTCGTTCCATCCACCTTGGAGGTGAACCACACTGATCTGCTTCCCACTTGCTGAAAACGAGCAAAGAGCAGATCATCGGCTTCCTTCCCATGCTCCTTTGCTCGGCTTTTGTAAACTCGGAAGTGTGGGACTTCTGGTTTCATTGACAAGGGCTGCGTTAATGCATTAATTCAGCCCCTGCAAACAAAAACAGAAGCCCCGCATTTCCGGGTTTGCAGAAGCCACAGAAAAATAAGTACAATAAGGGGCTTTCCCCCCCTTTTTCAGCAAACCGTGGCAGAGGCAGCCATGGCAGAGGCAGAGCTGGAGGAGGCAACAGTTATGCCACCCGATCTAGACTCCAGAGCCACTGCAAATGCCATGAAATAACGGTGAACCAATAAGACTCAGAATTCCAAACTTTGGCTGGATGGCGCTCAAAAACCAAAACCTCAACTCAATGGCTCCACACACCTCCCCACTCCCCCATTCTGTCATACAGGACACTGAATAGATTACGTTGGTAGCTTGCCCTGCTAAATAGGTAAAGAGGCACCTTTAAATGGTGGGTTTCTTATGCAGGGATAGGAGCTATTGCCCTATTCTTCCCAGCATAGCATCTTTTCCAGTGGCTCTTTACTGGTGTCTCCCCCTTGGGTCATTTTAGATTGGAGCCCTTTGGGGAAGGGAACCATTTGTGTGTGTGTGTGTGTGTGTGTGTGTGTGTGTGTGTGTGTGTGTGTGTGTGTGTTTTCATTTATTTTCCTATATAAACAGCTTTGTGAACTAGTTTTTGTTGAAAAGTGGTCTATAAATATTCTCTTTTGTTGTTAATATTATTATTATCCTCCATGTTAAAGGAGTATAAGAGTATTATTACTTTTACACACACACACACACGCCACACTTTTACACACACACACACACACACACACACACACACACACACACACACACACACACACACTTTTACACACACACCACTTTATCAAGAATAAGGAAAAGATTATTCTCACTCTGCTGTATATATACTTATGCCGCATCCTAAATATATAAATTTACAGACAGCTCTGGAAGAGTCCCAGAAATTGAATGATGGCTTCTAGGAAATTAGACATATTTTTTTTCACTCTGGTGCCAATGCCTAAAATTCTGATGGTGAAATCTTTTTAGAAATCATTCTTGTTTGTAGGAATTCTAAATTTGGGCAAAATTGGTTGCTTGGAGAAAGAGGAGGAAAATCTCCTTCCAAGAGAAGAGCATTTCTATTAGATACAGCAATTAGAAACTAGATAATAGACTTATGATCCTATCAGACCCAACCTCCTGAGAATCTAAAGGCATCCTGCATCTCGGGACTTGACTTCCTGAAAACGGCTGGTCAGCTCTAGACAAACAAAGCCTTAACAGAAATGTTACGGAGGAAATAATAGCCATTTCCAATGATAATACACAATTTTAGCAACTACGCTCAGCTGATTTAGGTGGTCGGCTAACATGTCAAACAGCCTGCCTTAGTTAGGTGAGCCTTTAATGGGTAACTGGCAGCCTTATTTCTGTTTTAGATTTGGTTTGTCATTGGAGATCCATTACCTGCCATTCATCTTTGATCTCTTTGGACAGGCCTGATCAAAAGATGTCATTTGACCTACTGCAGTTGGCAGAAACTTGCATGACTCTCATAAAGGGGGCACCCCGGCTATAAATAAAATGACATTATTATTTTTCTGTCCTATCATGTAGAAGAGACAATTATGATAATACAGTGTCTGTCACTAGCTCCTCGGCAAATTGCTAGCTCTCACGCAACTGTTTAGCTTTCTTATTTGTTTTTTGTCTGTTTTCCTCCATTTCAAGTGGGAAATAAAACAGAATTGAAATCACTAATGCTTTTGCCTCACACTCCGACAGACTCGGGGGGTTCTCTTTATGGGGCTGACATGCAGATGTGACCGTCAGATTATATCTGTCAATGGTGGGCGGCGACTTCAGCACGAGGTAGTGGGAGACACACACACCAACAATGGAGTCTGGCTTTTACAGTTGGTTTAATGACCGGCACACAGAAGCTTGAATCCTGCCGGGAGCCTGCACATAATACTGCAAACAGATACAATCACAGGGAGAGTTTATGGACGCCTTAATAAAATCACGCAATAGAGGAAAACGACTCGCTCGTACTTCACTAGCAGGAGACTTAGGAGCGAAGACCGGAGGACTGAACAAAGATGAGTGGTGGGTTGACAAGTAGGAATGTGCAGAGCCAAGGGTAACATTCTGACTGGAGCATATGCTTCAAGATGGAGTGGTAGCCTACTGGATGAGGCCATCGCTCGGTGGTAGAGCAGGTGCGTTCAATGCAGACGGTTCTAGGTAGGGTAGAGAAAGATCTCTCTGAACCACCAGGACAATTACTGCCAGTCAGTGGAGACCGGACAGAGCCCAATCCTAGCCAACTTTCCAGCACCGATGCAGCTGCAATGCAGACCCAAGGTAAGGAAACAAATGTTCCCTTACCATGAGGAGGCCTCCATGACTGCCCCCTCCCCCATTGCAAGATGCAGCGCACACCCCACAGGCATGGCTGCATCGGTGCTGGAAAATTGGATAGAATTACGGCACGTTTACAACAACCAAGGCCAGCAGAGTGCTAGCTCCACCGGCCTATAGTTGTGCAGGATTGTGCTGTTAATCCTATACACACTGACCTAGGAGTAAGCCTCAGGCTTACCTCTGAGTAGATACTACTACTACTACTACCACCACCACCACCACCACCACCAACAACAACAACAACAACAACAACAACAACAACAACAACAACAACAACAACAACAACAAACAACCAGTATTTATATACCACCTTTTCTTTGGTCATCTGGTTTCTCCTCTGACTTTAATTCAAAGACGGTTTACATGGGCAGGCTTTCTAAACCCCAAGGGCTTTTTACAATGCAATAATGTTCTAATCTTTCATAGAACCCTTCATTCTAGATGTTTCTTTCACAGTCCAGCTCTCTCTCTCTCTCTCTCTCTCTCTCTCTGGCGTTCGCCTCAACACGCTTCAGCTGACAGGGCAATCTTGACTGCCACTCAAAAGTGCAGCTGCAGTTCCACTCCCCCACAGAGGCTCTGCAACCTATCAGCTCGGCATGCCGGCAGCTCTCCGACAGACACAGACACTTCCGGCCATCTTCCAGTTTGCCAAAAATGACTCTGTTTCCCCATCCCTCCCCCACAGGTAGATGGTGCAAAGGTTATTCTTTCCTTGGGAAAGAACCATGGGATTGGACCATAATGCCCCCTTGGGGTCAAAGAGTAGGAGATTTTGGGGCTGCCATTAGGCTGCACCCCTTTATTGCCGGGCTCTATTGCTTTACCACAGGCTTCCACCCGGTACCAGTCGTCGTCCCCCTTTTTCAAGAACTGGCAGTCTTGTGACATCATAAAATCCCGGATATCAGTATGTGGAATACCAGGTCTGGACTCATATAACACGAAATTGGCCCTGAAATGGAAAGAGCTAATTTTACTAATTTCAAAATGCCGAAAACAAAAACGAATAAAATCTGTCAATTGGCTCTTAATTTAAGAGAAGCAGTACGCATTGTGTACATAGGTGTTTGTAAGTACCGTCGGGCATTGACCAGTACATGTCGATGGAACTATCTATTGCGGGTCTCTCACAAACCGTAGTCAATTTTGCATTTTCAGTGTCATATTGTGTTCAGCACCTCAAAATCTATAAGAAGTGACTCATTTAATCTTGGGGGAATGACCTTTGTTAAAATTTGCTGTCCAGTGTAATCAGCTCTACACATTAAGATGACCTGAAGACACGTTGTACGACAATCACATCTTCCAGCTTCCGCCCTGCCCCATCTCACAAGATCTCACAAGATTAAGATGCACCACCCATTTCGATATAGAGACAGAAATAATTCCGTCTGTGGGTATCTAGTCCCTTTCTCACACCAAGCCCAGCATGCTACCTTCCTGCAGCAATTCTACAAGCATATCATTTTGCCACACAAATAGATTTGTGCCCCCTTTGTTGAGGAGGCAGACAACTTTGAATGATGCATCGAGTCGGAAAGTGGCAAAATCCATCAGGAAACTTGGCTGGCTTGAGAATTCTCTAATTTACCTGAGTTCATTTTCTTTGTGCTTCAAACTTAATAGAGGTACATAATCACATGTGAAGTAATGAAAAATAAAGGTTCACAACAGGCAATTTGGATCAAAGGCAGATTAGCCTGAACTCTGTGTTTATTCTCACCGAAACAAATAGAGATGCTTAGCTTCGCAAATCTAATCTGAAAGTGAGCTTCGTTCGCTGCTACTTCTACTACTTAACAATTATTTAGTGCCAACAGTACGGCAGGTGCGGCACGGAGCACAGATGTGAGACCCCCCAGGGCGTAAAGCCTACATTAGGCAAACAAAACAGGGACGAGGAAATAGATCCGGGATTTACGATTGAGTAGTGGGGATGGGGTAGGGGAAAGGCAGGTTCAGGTGGTGATGGTGGTAGCGGTGGTGATGCAAGTAAGAGAAGCTAAGGTGACCGAGGAAAAGTGTGGCCGAAAAAGGAGGTTTGGGGGAAGAAATGATAGCCACTTCTAGCCTTATGCTGGAGACATTATACACGATGGCCTGGGAGATGCTCACTACTACTTCCTATGCCACCTAGGACCTGTGGGGGGGGGGGGGTAACGCGGGTAAATTGTACCCAGGCCCAGGGTCAAAAAGGGGGCCCAGGAGCCAAAGGAGGGCCCCCAGAAATTTCCTGGGATCTCAGCTGGCCTCATGGAGAGTGAAAGACAGAGGCCAGGCCAACTGGGCAGGTAGACCTGGGTGCCGCATGAAGAAGCCTGGTAGACCTGGGCTCTGGAGACTTTTCCAGCTATTGCTGCCCTCCTCAATCCGGTTTTGCCCCCTCCCCCTTTGAGAATGGGCCTAAAAGAAATTTTGTACCCCCTGATAAAATTCCTCTTAGAGGCCCTGATGCCACCAAGGTAACATAAAACCATTGGGTCATGTGGAAGTAGCCTACTATGGGACTCCTCTCTGTGCCATCGTTGTTCCACGTGTGGGGGGTAACACTAGCGTGGGAGCAGTAATGCCGTGCAATCCTCCCGCATGGTCTTTCATATGACTCTCATAGCACAGGAAGGAGTCACGAAGCAGCAGAGTGCACCCTGTCAGTGCGTCATAAAGGGGGTGCTACAGACCACATGCCACATGACCACGGAGGCGTCTTCGGACAGCGCTGGCTCTTCGGCTTTGAAATGGAGATGAGCACCACACCCTAGAGTCGGACACGACTGGACTTAATTGTCAGGGGATACCTTTACCTTACAGAACACAGACAGCTTCATAAAAAATAGTGGGGGAGACAATTTTAGGCATTAAGGAGCTGCAAGCAGGCAAGTTCAGAAATGGGACAAGGAGGAGAGACAATGGGCCAGTTCAGAACCTCCAACAAAACATGAAACATGGTGCTCCCTTATTCCCTACATGAATATTCTCATACATGAAGGAATCCTGGCTTGCTAAGTGATTGCACGCACACTACGATAACACTTGACAACACATTTTAGAAAAGGTCATGCCCCCAAAATTAAACGAGTCATTTTGAGGGGCTGAACACAAATACGACAATGAAAATGCAACATTGGCTACGGTTTGTGAGAGATCCGAAATAGACAGTTCCATAGACATGCACTGGTAAATGTCCGACGGCACTTATAACACCTGTGTACTCAATGCGGACTGCTTCTCCTAAACGAGAGTCAATCGACAGATGTGATTGTCATTTTCGTTTTCAGCATGTCGAAATTAGTAAAGATTAGCTCTTTCCATTTCAGGGCCAATTTTGTGTGGTCCAGTGTAATTTGGTCTTTAGGATAAGGTTATCAGCATTCACTTACAGTCAACTATGAGAGGTAAAGAGCTGTAGAAGTAGATGGCACTCCAAATGATCACTCATGGAAGTGACAGCAGAAGAAGACAGCAGATTCATGATTCGCAGGTCACCGCGTGAACCGCACCAACTATATAAACTGCATGTGGAACCTATGCATATGGCTGCTATGATTTACACGGTAACGTTCTTTATCAATGCATGTGTGCATACTGGAAATGGCGCAGGGGGACTAAATGAAGGAAGGAAGGAATCAAGCAAACTGCACAGGTACAGGTATCCTCTGCTTAACGACGAAATGCCTAACAACCACCCGGATATTCGATGGTGGTCACACACACCCCCGGAACCTCCACACATTAAAGCAACAGGACGTGACTTCTGGTTTACTTCCGGGTTCGCGCCTTCCACTTCCTGTCACTTTGGAGAAGTTTTCTGAGGCCCGTAGAGGCCTATGGAGGAGATTGGATACACAGTGTTTGAATATATAGGCTTGGATTTAAAACTTTAAAAGGTGCATAGGGTTTTGGGGGGACGAACTCACATAACAACAACTTCATTTTACTATGGGGATTCAGGAACATATCCCTGTCATTAACCTGAGGACAACTGCACAGGTGGGCCCCCATATCCACTGATCTGCTATCCACAGTTTCAGTTATCCACGGATCGCAGGGACCCCTCCAGGCTTTTACTTTTTCCCCAGTAAGCTTTGTTTCTTCCTTAAAGAAACAGGAGAAGCAGCCTCTGGCTGCTTCTTGCAGGCAAGTAGAATGAGACTAAGTCCTAGAGAGGCTCTGTAAGGTTAACAGAAACCTTGCAGAGCCTCTCTAGGACTTAGTCTCGTTCTACTTGCCTGCAATGGAGGCTGCTTCTCTGTTTGTTTTAAGGAAGAAACAAAGCTTGCTGAAAGAAAAATAAGAACGGGGGGGGGCGCAAGCCTGCCCGCAGGGGAGGATGGGCGGGGGGGTCCTCAGGAAACCATGGAGGGGGGTTTCGCTCTTATCCACGGTTTCAAGTATCCACGGAGGGGCCTGGAAGATATCCCCAGCGGATATGGGGGGAGTACTGTATAGTGCTCTGTCCAAATTTGGAGAGAGAAAAACCTGGAGGATTTCCAATGCACTAGTTCTACTTCAGGAACACAGCTATATGATTTAGGAGCATCCTTATATGAAGGGGGTAGCCCATCACCTCCTCTCTGTTCCCTGGCCTGTCAACATACGTCTGGAAGAAGATGGAACCTAATCAGAGTGAGCAACCCATAGATACTCCCTGCTCCATCTCAGTGACAGTCATTTTGTTACTTATTTGAATACGTTCGGAGCAGACAGTCGTTTTCATTATTTTAATTATACAGCCCTGGGACTCTATTTTGGGATTCTTTTATCACCGATTTCCCTCTTTTGAAAAACATTCCATGGCTTCTGACCATTCTTCCTTGCATGAACAACATTTTTCTGTTTCAGTGAGGTTTTTCTACCGGAAAACTATCCATGACCTGATTATTTTACTTCTTCCTATTTCTTGCTCCATTGGTGATGAGCCTTCTTACGACAGTACAGTATCTCAAAAAAAGAAAAGAAATCCTTGTCGTATTTCTAGCAAGTGCTGGGTATCTGTCTACACGTGGTCAACCTCCCCATCTACTAACGTGTGTCTGTATTGTGATACTGTACATACAGTAGATAAACCTTTGCTCAGACAGGTTGTCTGACTTGACTTTCATCACTTTGCAGTTTTCAATTACCACCACATTCCAAATTTCATCCACACGCTTTCCTCTTCCATTCGATTTTATCCAACCTTCCACGACGTTCGTCGATGTTCTTAGGTTTATTTTTTCTTTTATTTCTGTTTATTTAGGTTTCACAAGCATTCGTATGAATTATTTACATTTTTTGCCGGCCAAAATAAATTTGCAAGCTAAATAAGGCTCTGCTTTGACATTCATCCATTTCTGACTTTCCTCCATTCTTTGGTCCCTAACCAGACGAAAGTGCAAAGTATTGCTGTATGTTAATTCTCACTAAATCTGTTTGTTTCAGGGAAGGAAAAATAGATGGAGGTATGGTCAACCAAACGATGTAGCTGCCTCTTTCAGGATTAAGACCAAAAGAGCCCTACTAGATCGCCTATTCTCCTCCATGAATCTGTCCAATCCCTTTTTCAAGCCATCTCCACAAGTGGACATCACTACATCCCATGGCAGCAGTTTCCATAAATGAATTTTGCGTTGCATGAAGAACATTTCCCTGCCTGCCGGGACTATCACGTTGGTTGCACGATCCTGAGCTGTAACATCATGAGGAGAAAACATCCATGGAACATGGAAGTTTTGTGGAGATGGCGATTAAGATTAAATCGGTGTCTGTGTGCACGCACACACTCACAGGGCCGATGCCAGGCTATTTTGTGCCCTAGGCAAAGCACCACCACCCGCCAAAATTGTCAACTTCAGTTTTCAAACACAGATGTCTTGAGATCAGTACATGGGTTAAAAAAAAACCCACGAATCTGTATATGTCCTCCTCAAAAGCTCAGAAACTGGGCAGGGGGGAGGAACCGCCCGGTGGTGATGGTATGCATCAGATCCTGTCCTTGTTTTCCGCAGACTCCCTCCCCCCTTACTCTCATTGGACTTGTGTCAGCTAAAGAGCTGGCGGTGCGAGGCAAAGGATATGAATGGGCCAAAAATGTTTGTGTGGGGGGAGATTTTGTTACACAGTTTGAAGTTTTATATCAGTACTGAATCAACTCTCTGCAACTCTAGTAGCCACCTTCACATCACATCCACACATACCTTCACATGGGTTTTACCTTGGGTGAGTGGAACATATCATTTACGTATCCCTTTTCGCATCAGGTGAAGACTTTTCACAGGCAGTATCAAGCTGCTACAAGGTCATTTCAGTTCGATGTCATTGTCCAAAAAAAAAAAAAAAAAGCAGTATTGTGGGTTTTTTTGCTAAAAAAAGAATTAAGGGTTAGGACCAAAGTCAACATGATGCTGTCACTTCAATCCGGCATTTTACATTTTCTTGTGTAAATAGCAAGGGGGATGCAACACAGATTTGCATACAAACCTGCCATACACCCAGCATTGCCACCTTCCCCACTCCTGCGGTCTTGGAAACGCTCCCAAACTTCTCTACATCTCATTATCTGCCAGTGCCATTGTTGAGACGTGAATGCAGTCAATCATTCCCAGGGCACTCCAGAAACTACCAATGACATATAAACCTTCATTGACTTTCTGTTGCTGCGGTGGAGTGTTTGGGAACTTGATGAATGTCTGGATGTGTTGCAGCTTGGCATCAAGGAAATGAGTAAGGTATCTGGACCCAGAAGGCTGACTCATCTCTTTATCACCTTTCCCTCCTATCCTCTCGCAAGAGGAAGACCTCCTGGCCGGCATGGAGAGACGGAGAAAACGATGGTGTTTTTCGACAGGGTTAGCAACAAACGGCTTTTTTTTTCCATGTCAAGTGCCCAACACATCCGTGTGTTGTGTTTAGAATTCAGAAGCAAAGAAAAGGACACACAACACTCCCAGG
>JANXHW010000010.1:10575000-10705000 GCA_026170595.1 Plestiodon gilberti rubricaudatus
AGGAAGAAGAACGCATGGATCTTTTAACTGTGCACATCACTCACCTTTTCATTTTTAATGCTCCTTTCTAGTACTTTGACCTAACCCCCGCTTTTTTTAAAGCCACACATATATTTTTTTCTGGCATCTTGACTGTACTGGGGAGGGCTGATTACAATGGTTTCCAAGAGCCCATGAACTATGTGCAGAAATAAAAACAAAGGATGTAAACAGGATGCGTAATTAAGACACCGCTGAACCAGACATCATGGCTGCTGGATGACATAACATGCCCACGAACTGGGTCTGCAAATCTTAATTGGTTTAATCAGTAGATTAATCAACTCAAACTTTAGTTGATTAGTAGACGGGGGAAGCAATTTTAAAATTGGTGGGGCTGAGAATTATGGACACACTTGCATGTTTGTTGTGGCAGTCTTGACTCTGGTGTGTAATTGTAAGAGGAAAATATTAATATTAAAAGTGTTCTGCTTTCTTTCCCCGATGACTAGGAACTGCACGTTTCCTTCAGTCTCTCGCAAAAAACGGCACGTATTTCTCCGTTTTAGAAATACATGTATATATGCTTGTAATTCATAGTTGAAACAATTAATACAGGAAAATTCGTGACGAATTGAAAACCCCTACGAACGCAGTATTATCTAGCCTTTTAAATAAAGTACTCTTTTAAAAACACAGTGCTAAGAATGTTTGCTGCCAGCCCAATACAGGGAATTTCATGGAATGTAAAAGGGCAGGGAATTGTTCTAGAAGAGCCAGATCATAAAAACAGATAGATGAATATGTTTAAAGTTATACAAGGATATGAGTGAGTGATTGGATAGAATCTGGTCAACACACTTTTCCTTGTACTGTATAACCACAAGTTAAAAGGGTGGAAGCTTACTTTTATAAAGCCTTTTTTATGTAGAGTGTAGCATTCAGAGCTCCTCCTCAGAGCAAGAGCTCTTTCACCGGAGCAAGGACTCTTCTACTAGAGGAAAAGTCCCTTCCACTGGCTCAAGGAAACTCAGATTCCTACCCATTATTCCGGGTACTTCCTACTGTTTATACAGCAAACATAGGCTAAGCATAGCCCAAATTTAAAAATGAACTAATCAAACACAACACAAGTCAGGGTGTATAATGTCCAGAATTACAAATCCTTCAAACCATATGATTCTCTCTTAGTAGTTGGCCAGCAAGGTCTTTTAATGGCCTTGGAGTGGGGAGGGGGTGGGGTTTGGCAATACTCTAAATGTTGAGTACCATGTTGCACAGAATCCTTCAGTTTTTGTGCAACCTCTCTAACCACCCCCAAAACCAAGCCTTAAAACATAGGACTGCCACACTTTTCCCAGTGAACTTAGAGAACAAGCTTGGCGTGGAGAAACAGTAGCGTAGCTGGGCCGGCTGGTACCTGGGGCTGCGCTGCTCTCCTCCATCATTGCCCCGCCCCCTGCTTCTGGAATGGCACCAATTTGGAGCCAAACAGAGGCTGAGGGTGGGCGGGAGGACCAAACTTAGCTCCACGCGCCACTCTGACTGCTTGGAATGGTGAGCATTGTGCGCCCCCCCCCCACAGACAATGTGATGCCCCCTCTGGCATACCACCCAGGGTGGTGAGCCCACTGTGCCCCCCCCAGCTACACCACTGTGGAGAAGGCCCCAAATTTAATCCCTTGTTGGGAAAGACCCTCTTCTAAATCAATATTGACCCTGATGAACCAATGATCTGACTTAAGTCTAAGGTATTTTCCCCTGCAATGCCTTTTTAAGAGACGAAAGCTGACCGTTCAGGATTTGCTTGTGCTGGGATATCCCCGAGAGGGATCAGCCCCCCACAGACCTTCCTGTGACTACAGCCTTGCTTGGTACAGATGGATTATATGCTCACAAAGACCCATCACTAAAGGAGAAGCATTAAAGAAGAGGTTGCCTAGTGTTTATGGGCACAGATTTCCTCCTTATCCCATTCTCCAAGAAGTGGCTCTGTTTTACAGTGGTCCCCAAATCCCACCTTCCGTCCACTTCCCCCAACTTGTTTCCATGTGGACCCTCCCTCTCCCCCCCCCCAAAAAAAATCAGTTCTGAGACAGAAAACTATTGAGGAGTTTTGCAGCTGGCGTTCGAACCACTTATAAAAGTCAATGCCAAAGAAGGGAGGGGGAAAAATTAACCCCTGTGGCTCTATTAGAAGCAGGATAATAAATGTGCATTTAAAAGATCTATAAACACATATTTATCTGCAAAAATGTTCTTGCATAAAACTGTTATTGAAAAGGCTTTCATTTTATCTTTGCGTTATTGTAATTTTATTGAATTGCTTATTCATTCTTTGATATTGTGTTTTAATGATATTATAAATCTGTTTTATGTCTGATAGGAGCCTCATTGTAAACTGATGTAACAGATAATATGGCAATTCACCATAAAAATTCTAAACCAAAAAATGCAGATCAGAACGCAAAGAAGCACTTTAATTCATTCTGGATTTCTTTTCATTTTATTTTTTAATTATTTTTCATGTGCTGGTTGCCATCTGTTGATAAAATATGGTTGTAGAAATTCACCATATCCTACACACAATGGAACTTTCTCTTCCCACCCCCCACCTCCCTACAACTCTATTCACAAAAAAAGTGTATAAAAGCATTACAGTTCTCAACACTAAAGATCATTAGCTGGTTCATTGTATAAACGGATTTAAATTAGGCACTTTTGGAATGAAACCTTTTTACCCCATGTAAAATGCTTATTTGGGATAATTTCCCCCCCCCCGTATCATGAATAATGAAAGGGGGGAAATCATCTTCTTCTATGTCTCCTATTATTCTGATTCTTTTATTAAAAACAATGAAAAACAATTACAATAAAATATATTATCAACATATAGAGCAATTATGTTATAAACCAACCACTGCTCTCCTCAGAAACTTAGCAGGAAGTTCATTCAATAAAAGCATGTATGCCTGCCAAATCTAAATAATAAAAACTCTATTAACGGGAGCGTGTTCTGAAGGAAGGCATATGACCTGGGCGCTAGTATTTGACAGGTGGCCAACCCTGTTAAGTACACTTTAAATATGAAAGTGTATTTAGAATCATTAGAGTTGACTTGCGTTCCGCCAACTCTTCCTCACCATAGTTACATTCATTCTGCTGTTTGCCATTAGATAAATAAATTCTGGCCATGTTCCCAAAAAATGCGCTACCCTTACATGTACCCAAGGATGCTTGGGATTTGTGCTTCCCGAGCAGCAGTTACACCCCCCTGCTTCGTGCCGTATGACACAATATTTTTGAAACAGAGAAGAGTTTCAAAAGCACGTTGTGTTATCGCATGTAGAGTTGGTACCCAACATCTTTTTGAGCAGAGGTGCTGATGATACAACTTACTGTATTTCTTCAATTCTAAGACGCATGTTTTTTCCCAATTAAGCATTTCAAAAAATGGGGTGCGTCTTAGAATCGAAGGTCTCCAAAAAGCACCCCAAAATGCTATCTTCTTACTTACTGGGGCTTGGGGGAGCTTCAGGGAGACCTGCGCAATCCTCTGCTGGCCTCCCTGATCTTCAGTTTGGCAAAAACCGGTGATTTTCATCCATTTCCAGTTTTCGCAAAGACCAGTAATGGCCAAAAATCGCTGTTTTTTTGCCGAACTGAAGATCAGGGAGGCCTGCAGAGGGTTGCGCAGGCCTCCCTGAAGCTCCCCCAAGCCCAGGTAACGAAGGAAATGGCACTTTCTGGTGGGGCCAGAAATGCTATGCAAAGGCAGTGCACTCAGTCATCCTCAGCTGCAGGAGACATGCTGGGGAGAGTTGGTGCTGGGCGGGTAGATTCAATGAAGGGAGGTGAGTCTTACAATCGATGGATTTTTTTTTCCCCCCTGCTGGTGGTACTGAAAGTAAAGGTGCGCCTTAGAATCGATGACGCCTTAGACTCGAAGAAATACGGTAGTACTTTTTGCATACGAAATATATGCTCTACTACTGAATTATGGTTTCTCCCCCTAAAAACATATGCAGGCCTCTATATATAGGAAATTGCCTTACAATGAATTGGACCACTGCTCCATCTAACTCAGTATGATCTACATAGGCTGCCACTAGCTCTCCAAAGTTCTTTTCCAGCCCTACCTGGCAATGGTTGACACTGGGACTGTCTGCATGCAACACATTTGCTCTTCCATTGAGTCACAACTTCTGAGACATTAACATTTCAAGAAATCTTAGGGTGGGTGGGGAAGAAATTCTGACCTACCAGCTAACACACAACCCTGGAACCACACCCTACTCCACCGCAAAGACTTGAAACTGAGCCTCTTTGCAACCCTGATTCTCAAGCAAAAGCTAAACCAACCAAAAGCTTGCCTATCTTGCAAGTTTAGATGTCTTGACACCTGTTTGGAAAATGCACAAAGGGTAAAAGGCCATACAACGTTCACGGCCAAAAAAACAAGACAGGAAACGGCCTGCCATTGCATTGTCATAACGGCCAGGTGCAAATGTGAGGTATGCATGTTGCATAACTCCCGGTATCTTCCTCTTTCTTCATGCATTTCACATTGAGTCTTCAACCTTATAACGGGTTTTAGGATTTGTCTGGTTTCTCAGCATGCATCTAGCAGCCCGTTCCTGCCTAAAGTTAGGCCAGTGGAGCGTGCATGCTCCATCTGCCAAAAGAGTAGCAAACATGCTGTAAAGCACATTTGCGGCTCCTTGCGAGTAAGCGGCGCCGGCATGGAGGCCGGTGCTGCTCACTCCGCCTCCTAACCAGACCTGCACCAGTTGCCACATGTAGGTCCTGTGTCAGTCAGTGCAGGGCCTGGGGGAGGGCAGGCAGGGGTGGCGAGGGGCCATTGGCCAGCCCAGGCTGGGAGGGGGCGGGGATATTAACGCTGAGTTGCGCCAATATCCTATGCCCCCTCCCAGCCCAGGCCACCCTTATATGGCCTCCCCAGACGCACGTCAGCTCCAGAGCTGGCGTGCATCCGAGGAGGACCATTGGGGACCACACCGCTTACACCGGTGGAAGGGGTCGAACTTCCCTTTCCCCCCCAAGGTGAGCCCGGGCCACCGCATCTTAGGCAGGATTGGGCTGTTAATGTAAGAGCAATGTACCAGCAAACACAGCCCATCATATGATGTTAGTTCCCTATGGTGTATCCATCTACCCTTTCATTATGACGGACTTAAAAATGAATTATGTGTGAACACATCTGTGGATTATACCACAACCCACAGTCTATCCCAGGCTTTGTGGATGCCAGTTTCCACACTTGATAACCCCCTCAAGAAACCCTCTTTCACCCTCCCTCCAGCAACCTGTAATTGCACCATCTGGCCATATGGAAGCAGCATTCAACCATATTGGGGAGACTTGATGCAGTTCTGCACAGCTTCTTTGCATGAACAAAGTGTCTCTTGAGCCAGGCAGAAGAAGCAAAGGCATTAGGCAAGGGAAAGTGCAGAAGAACAGACCAGTTTGTACCTCACGCGGTAAGCATAAAGACCATCAAGAGATAACTTGAGATTTACATCAACACACATTTGTGAATCATATTAGGTTGGATCAGGTCTCCGCACTGAAATAAAGACCTCCATGTGGACATAAGAACATAAGAACATAAGAAGAGCCCTGCTGGATCAGGCCAAAAGCCCATCTAGTCCAGCTTCCTGTATCACACAGTGGCCCCACCAGATGCCATCTGAGAGTACACAGATTTGCTTCTGTCTTCCCCAGGTTAGTCCTAAGCTGAATTTGATGAAGCTGACAGCAAACTGAAATATGTTAATGAGAAGAGTTGTTCTATCTATGTAGTAGTTCTATTTCTCCGAACAAAACACAGGATTGTCCCATTGTAGTATGCTATTTTTTTTTCTTTTGTTCATTTAAAGTAAGCGTTAGCTTCTCTTAAAACCTGGAATAATAGGAAAATCTGCATCGCACGGACAATAGATTTGGGCTTACAATTATAGAAACTTGAAAGATGCAAAAGGAGGTCCGGATCTACTATTTTATTGATTCCTATTTACCTAGTATCAACTATGTGCTACAAGTACCATCAGGATCCAGATTTGTACACCTGCATCCATGATGCTCTGGTACATCTGGGATGCTACCTTGTGCCCAACCAGTCTGTTTTTGATTAATACTAATATTTTTCCTTCCTTAGTTTTGAAACTGGTGGCAGCTATCTTGATCTCATCATGGACTCCCTTCTGTATTTATCCTGTTTCAAAGTACTAACCTTCCTTTCAAAGCCCTAACCCTGCACAGAGACACTTGGCCTGAACATCTAAGACCAGGTCAAGGAGAAAGTAAAGGAAAAGACATTTCAATCAGCTTTAATATCAGAGACAACAAATAGATGAAGCTTAGGGATCCAAGTTCACTAGATGACCATGGACCAGTCACAACCTCTCAGTCAAATAAACTTTAAAGGGTCGTTGCTTCAAGGAAAGAAGGAGAGAGCCCCTTATGCACCACTCAGAGCTCTTTTGAGAAGAATAGGACACAAGAATGACAGTTCTATGTAAGGACATGCACAAGAGCCCAGATGCTGAAAGAAATAAACATGGGCTCTTGGGTTGTTCATTTATACAGAGGGCAGATTCAGATGACCATTTAAACCCCATGGGATCCTAAACGTAAGGGGGAGAGCTGTGGGTTCACATCAGTCGCGTCGCTACGACTCGCGACACCCCAGAGCGGGGTTGCGCGTCGCCCGTAAGGGGGAGGCTCCGCCCCCGCGCGTGACGTCACGCGCAGGAGCAGAGCACCCTCCCCGCTCCGTTTTCGGCTCATTTTGGAGCCGAACGGACACAGGGAAGGGCGGGCGGGCCCGCCTCCAACTAAAAACTGTAAGTGGGGGGATCGCGCGTCACCCCTATACGCGCGACGCCCCCCGGTGGCCCGCCCCCCCGCTTCCCCCTGTCGACGCCAGTGGTTCACATCGCAGTGGCAGGGGAAGTCAGGGGCACTGTCAGCATTGGAAAGCAGATCACATGGGTCATCCCTGGTTCACACATTCCCCCTACCCACTCATCTCTTTGTGCATTGGTAGTGATTGAAAAACCGACTGCATGTCGTCTGAATTTACAGAACTATGGGTTGTTTTAATAACGGTTTGTTCAAACAAACCTGGATCAAACTGAGATTTCAAATCCTGGTTTGTGAACAAGTCAAAGTGAAAACTAATCACAGATCCCAGGGCTGGGACAACTCATGGAACTGTTAGGGTAAAAATTGAATAAGAAGTTTTTGATCTCCTCCTTCAGCACATAGAGGAGGAGAGGGAAGAGGGATAGTGTGAGCAAAGCTCTTCCAGGTTTGTTCAGGAAAATATAACTCGTGGTTTTGATAGGTTTACCATCGTCCCGGAATCGATGCTGGCTTCGGCCTAGAGCGGACCCGAGCCACTCCCAAGGGTACACTGCGTCTGTCCAATGGGCTTCCTGCTTCTGGAACTTCCAGTCAACGACGCGACAGAAGCTGGAAACCCGTTGGGCAGTTGCAGTGCACCCTTGAAAGCGGCTTGGGTCTGCTCTAGGCCAAAGCCAGCATCGATTCCGGGACGATGGTAAGCCTAAGTTTTGAGGGTTGTCTGAATCTGTCCAGAAAGTCTCTACTATAAACAAATAAACGAAAAGCATATTGCTCCACCCCAAAGATATTTATATACAATGTGGTCAAAAAAACTATTGATCAAATAGGAACCAGTGTCAACTCCACTATTGGCATTAATATACACTGACAACAATAAAAAAAATTTTTTTCCAATCCACTGAAGACCACTGAACCAGGTAGGGTTAATGTTTTATAACACTGTCAAGTTATTATTCCATCTCAAGCAATGCACCATGAGATAATATCTAGAATACAACATGCCTGGATGGGAGTCTTTGCAAGTCAAAGGGAAAAAAATTGTGTACGTAGAACTAAAGCCCAGAGAAAATAACGAATTAATGATCACCTTGACATATTGAAATACAAAATCTCCTAGAATTTTCATCTCCTGAGCACCCAGAAGCTCACACTAGCTGCGGAGTAAAGTGCATGCTACTGAACTAGTGGGTTGGATTTACAGTGTTGCAGTTTATCAGAAAAATAACCCTTCATCTCTAGCATTTGTGAGCATAAATAGACAGCTGTTCAACCCGTTTCCACCTGCCTTTGAAATCCATGAAAGATCTGAAGAAAAAAAGAAATGAATAGCAAGATGAGGTACTAAAACATGTGTTATTAGAATGCGGCAGAAATGAGGATATAACAATTAGCAGAGCGTAGCAGGAAGAGTGGCAAATATACAAACACGAGAGGTAGAACTCTGCAATAGTCAGAAACGATTGGTTCCCCAACTGGGAGGCGTGGCTCCCACGGACGCCGCGGAAACCGGGAGCCACGGAAACCAGTCAGGTGAGCCATGGAGTGCCACGGAATCCTCTCAGAAAACAGTGCAATGCCCATTGGCAGGCACCAACATAATGTCATGGGGAGCCGCGGCCAATGGTCAAGGGAGCCACAGGTTGAAAAAGTTTGGGAAACACTGGATTAGACGGTATCTTCCAATACACTGCTACAAAGAAGATGGAGAACAAGTGTTCTCGGTTTCCACCAGAAGCCATTCTGCTCTTTACATCTACTTATTCAATGGGCTGAAGCACAGTAATTGTGCTGGATTGAGTCACTTCTATTTGTGAGTCAACATCAGGTAGCACTATGAAGGTCATATTATCTGTGTTGATCAATCTGCGCTGGGTCTTTTATACATTCTAGTCACCACCTGGTGCTATAGTCAACATATGCTTGTGAACCACCTGGTCAACATATGCTTGTGAACTAGCCCCAAGACCGACATGCATGTTCGAAGGACGGAACATGCACAACATCACAAAATACAACCATATGCTTGAGTTGTAGTGACCATGCTCAGCTTTGGTAGACATTTTTAAATTGTCAAGTTGCTCTCAAGATGTCAACAGTCCATATTCCATGTCCATGGGGCCCAGAACGGTAGCCTGTTATCAACCACTTACGTTCACAGTGTGAACATCACAACAGCCACACCCACCACCAGGATAACGTGAGGGACACCATTAGGCAGCGCTTTGCAGCAGCGCTTTGCAGAGGGTCCATTCAACACTATCACGTTTCCTGTCTAAATTCTGTACTGTTTATGGTCGTAAGCATGTCTCAGCAAATGGCACTAGCAAACATTTTCTCTTGTGAAACAATGAAATAACCTACATTTCCCTAAATGCTGCACTTTTTGTCCTTCTCTTCCCAGGGAAAACATACATTGGTGAGACAAACGGGAGTTTAGGTGCCCAGTTCCAAACACAAATACAGAAGTCGGAAGCCTGTAAGCCTTTCCCTAAATTCCACATTTAATTATCCACTTTCCTCTCCCTCAGTCTAAATTCTCCTATGCTGTGTTTTTTTTTTTTTTTTTGCCAAATGTAGAATAAGCAGCTGCTAAATTTATGGGGAGGAAAAAAAAGCTTTACTGGAAATCTTGCAGAGCTAATGGGCACTGTCAAAATACTCCGATTTCCCTTATAATAAACTAATTGTTTTTCAAATTTGCTATTCGCATTAATAAAAATAGGTGAATTGTTTTGACTACATTAATTAATGCTGACTAAATTAGACTGTGAATTATTCAGGGCAAGAAACAGATTCTTGTTGGGGTTTTTTTCTGGAGTGCTTCACCCACTGGGACCCTGTGTTGAGAAGGAGTCTGGATGCAGTATCGGTCAATATTACAACTAACGAGGGGTGCGATCAAAGTCTTCTTCCCCAACTGAAACAAAGCTTAAGAAAAACATAAGTGCGTGTGCTGACATTCAACCCTTTTCACCAACTGCCCCCCTTTTTTACCAGTTGCCCCTCTGTTCCCTGGCTCTCCCACTATTAACATTAAATTTGTAAAGTCCTTGGGGCAGGGATCTATTGTATTTGCAATGCCATGTGTAGTACAGAGCCCTGTTTCAGGTTCCCTTGCTGTTTTAGATATGATTGGGGAACACTTTAATGACTGCTTGAATGACAGGAGGGGCAGCGGGGGGAACTCCTTGGCAAAGGTGGTGTCAGGGTCCACCACCACCCAAGGGCCCAAAAGGTCCGCCACCAGGGTCCGCCACCACCCATGAAAAGGCCCATCTGGCCAGACCGACTTCTGAACCTTCAATACAAGAAATAGCGGTAGCGCCCGATCAAGGGGTCACCACAGAGAGCCCAGTGCAGGGATTTCCCCCGGGGCGCCAGCAGACTGGTGACAGCGCTACTCCTTAGCTACTGCTTTTTGACGGTTATGGGGGGTATTCGGGAGAGTCAGAGGGAGGGGCTTATGGATTTCATTAAGGGCCTCACCTAACATTTCTCCCATAATTCATACACCATTTATTACAGTGGCACCAAGGCCCTGGAACACCTTTCCAGGGGACATTAGTTCTGCTCCTTCATGAGTACGAACACTGGAGCTGCCATCACACCAAAGATCCATGAAGCCCAGTATCCTTACTCACAGTGGCCAATCAAATGCCTCTGACGCTTTCCCAGCAACTGGTATCCAAAGGTATATCGTCTCTGAGCATGGAGGTTCCACAGAGCAATCATATACAGGTTGATTACCCTTTATCCAGACATCCAAAATCCAGACATTTTGGGGGGCTATGGCTTTTTTTTGAAACTTTTTCCAGCACCTGGCTGGCATAGCACAAGGCATGTTGGAGCACAAATTCATTTACAAATATTGTATAAAATGACCTTCAGGCTATGTATATAAGGTATATATGAGACATAAATGAATTTTGTGTTTAGACTTGGGTTCCATCTCATATTTTTGCAAATATTCCGAAATCCAGACAAATCCGAAATCCAGACAACTTCCCATCACAAGCAGTCCGGATAAGGGATACTCAACCTGTACTAATACTCAGCCGTTACCTGTTGACTTTCTGATGTCAGGTAAAAGCTGTGTTCTATTTCAGAGGGTATTTGGTGGGTCGGATTTTTTTTCCTCCTAGGCTGTTGCGTTTGGCTGTTCTCTCTGCTAATTTTAGTACCGTTTCACTGCTTATTTGATTGTTTTTGGCGGACGTTTTTAACGTTTGGTTTGAGTTTGAGCTACCTTGAAATGCCTTTGGTGCAAAAAATCTGGATACAAATATTTTACCAAATGTTAAAAAGAAAGAAATGCATTTTACTGTATATATGGCCTATAAACAGATTTTTTAAAAATTAAAAAAAATCCCAATTATCTGCAGGACATCACTTATCTTATAGACAAGATAAAAGGGGAGGAAAGGATCAAGTTGAGAAAGCAAGAACAGTATTTGGAGCTGGGTAAAACTATTCCCGCATACCTCTCTTAGGAATTGGGGGGGCTGCATAGAGGGAGGAGGGAAAAGCTTTGAAAATGTGTATGCAGAAAACTGATAAATGCATTGATTTTGACATTTTAGAGCATGGCAAAGTGAAGAAATCAAGAGTTTGAGCAGGAATATTTTCCTCAGAGGAACAGTTTAGGAAAATGCTGATGAGGTGTCCCAATGCATTACCGCAATATCATCAATTACGCGGGAAATGTAATTAACCATTTCTGAATCCTTGAACATTATTTACACAAGGCCCATAAGAATATGCCCAGCCTTTTCCTCCTGTGCAAAAATGCTGCATTATAGTCCTTTTTTTTTCCCACAGGCAAGCTTTGCAGTGGCTGTACATGGGGACACACTGCACTTGTGACCTCCTCCTTTTTGAAATCTCTCCCTTCACACCTGTCCTAAGAACAGGCTCAGACACAGGGATCATAACAAAACTGCAGCGTATTTCCAAACGGAGCCGCAGTGGTTACTGCATGAAGTAAAAGTCATATTTTTAAAAAGCGAAAGCAAACTTGACTATACGCAGCAAGGATTTTTTTTAAAGTAATAAATCTGACACTGTTTTCTCTTACACTAAGATCCCTTCTTAATATATGGTAAGAAATGTTGAAAAGAGGGGAGGCACATCCTATTGCTGAGGCATTTAGCAGATCATTCATCTTTATTTTGGATTATTTTTAAACTGGCCCAGTGGACTTCTACCCTTCTCTGAAAGTGTAGCTCTACCCTTCTTACGTTCGCTACTAATTTTTATTTTTACATTTGTCTATTCCGTACCTCTTTTATTCCAGCAGTACATGATGACGGATGAAATGATGCACATTCTTGCTGTAAAGAAAGCCCATTGCACTTATTCCTGGGATTTTTTAAATACAGTTTGGGCAGTAAGATCCATTTCCAAAGCTTTCCCCAGGATCTAGGATAAAGGCTTGAATCTGTTTATATTTATATATATAAATCCTATATTTCAATTTGCAATAGTTATGGATCCTAGTTACCATTACACCACACACACACACACACACACACACACACACACACACACACACACACACACACACACACACACACACCTCAAAAGCACTCCTGTAAATCGTGTAAATAAATTTCTAAAACGATGCATATATATAATATATAATCAAACATCTGCCTTATTTGATCTAACACTCTTAATAAACATGAACACTATAGCACCTGTGAGAGACTAGAAAATGGAACAGAGAACTGCCTTTTAATTTAATATATTAATGATAAATTATATTCCAACAAGGGAACGTTAAAGTGTGTACGGGTTTGTTTATTTTGGGATTTTGGGGGGTTGTTTATTTTTTCCCCCAATTTGCTTCAGGTCAAATATATGGCAATCACTTTCAACTATTTAAATATAATCACTTTTTTGGTTTGCATCTTAGCTAATTAATTAACGTGCATTGTAAGGTTTTAGCCTTGATATGTTCAGGCAGCAATCGGAAAGCCTTCTCAAAACTTCGCAGGGCACACCCTTGGCAGACAAGACCTCAAACCAGCAGAGAGCGGGGGGGGGGGGGCACAAAATGCACAAAAACAATTTTTTTTTTTGTGGGCGCACAGGCACCACAATTACAGGTTGCTTTTAAATGGGCAGGGACCACTTGATTCAGCTAGAGATATCTGAATCAACAGGGACTCTATCAAGTCCAAACAAGCAGAAATCTGCCAGGGAATAATTCTCTCCTATCTATCTCTTATTCATTTACTGAGCTAGAAGAACACACACCTGACAGAGTTTTCAGTAAAGGTCGGGTTCGCTCGACATTTGGAATTTAGCAAGCATTCAAAACACGTTTGGAAAGTATATGGTTTGGTGGATTTAGAATATGGAGTTCACAGGCTCTTAGGAGACTATTGTGTTCTCTCGGATTCTCAAAGCATACAGGAACATCTTCTGCATACACAGCCCCCGCCCCCAAAAAATAAATAAATAATGTTCTTAACAATTCGCATTGGCATGTGCAGGCTGGCCCCTTCGTCAGCAGAATGGCAGGGGGTGCCCACCTACTTCTGTCGCCTCACCCACTGCTCCTTAGCCTATACCTTGGGTTTAGGACAGAGGTTCCCAAGCATCTGGACCTCTTGTAAAGGTTTGCAGGGTGGCTACGGCATGGCGGCAATGGCGCTTCTGGGATCATGCTGCCACCAGGGTCTTTTAGCCCTACCTTAAGAACATAAGAACATAAGAAGAGCCCTGCTGGATCAGGCCAAAGGCCCATCTAGTCCAGCTTCCTGTATCACACAGTGGCCCCACCAGATGCCTCAGGGAGCACAAGACAACAAGATACCTGTATCCTGTTGCCACTCCCTTGCACCTGGCACAGAGAAAACCCACTTCTAAAACCAGGAGGTTGCTTATGGCTTGTAACCTGTGATGGTCTTTTCCTCCATGAATCTGTCCAAACCCCTTTTAAAGGCATCTAGGCCAGATGCCATCACCACATCCTGTGGCAAGGAGTTACCTTGGGGGTACCTTGGGAGAGCTGGTAGGAGGGGTCACCAGGGACATCCCAAAGTCAAATGGATGATATATGTAGCTCTGTAAAGGTGGTATATCTAACTACATGGGATGGTGACATATCAAGAAGGTCTCGAGCTGAAGGTAGCTCTGCTTAATTACATCCTTCAAAAATCTTTCCTTTAACATTCATTTCCATAAGATGTGATCACAGGGTACTAGTTGCATCTCTCATTCATTCCAAAGGCAGGATTAGGGTTCAGGAGATTCAGATCAATCATTTCTTACATGTCAAAGTTGACACAAGGTTTTTTCCCCCTTTCTTCTCCAGTGGATCTGCAAACATTTGCAAATACTAAACCATGAATGGTTAAACATATGTCCAAACTGGGGGTCAATTCAGGCCATGACATTTTAGGCTTTTTAAACACACGCACCATGCAGAATATTCCTCTTCTTAGAACATGAATGAGATAAACTGGTCAAATGCACTGGGCAGCCACGCTCACAATGAGCTTATGATAAGCCATTGGAGCTGTCCATCAAACCCAAGAAACAGTTATTGGAATTGGCCTCGACACCACTACTTGCCTTGAAAATGCCTCCAAAACCAGTTTGGAAAAGGCTCTATCAAGCTTTAGCACATCTCAAACGTCCCATTCATGTCAATGTTGATGCACAAAAACAAGTTATTGGCTTGATCAACAGAGAGTAGCACTGCCCCAACAATACCACCATCCTCTCTTTGGAAGGGTCAAGTCAATTCTTGATTTGCATGTTCTCTCTTCCTAGAGGGTGCCTTTTCGAAGCCAGCATTGAAAAATACATTCATACCAAATGGACAATTTATTCATCCAGAATCCAGTTAAGCCTGAGCTACAAAATAAGCTATTCTTTATTGAAATCGGTAAGTCAAAGTGGCTTAAGTCTGAACGACTTCTTTGCCAACTTTAAGGCAGTCCTGCACATTTTAACATTCAGCTTCACTACGAATCAATATCTCACAGCTTTAATTCTACACATTTAAATGAATCAACGTACCCCAATGAACGACGAACCACGTTAATAATGCGGAGCGCTGGTAGCCATAAATCCAGTTCATAAACAATTCGACTTAATGTTACTTTGTGAACACCAATGACAACTGTTCACACCACTGAAATGGTACAGTTCAATCACAGAATGGCCCAACTTCAGTTTTCATGTAAGAAGATGTGTCCTGTGAGTCCTATGAGTAATTAACCCGTGAAACTCCTTGCCACAGGATGTGGTGATGGCACTTGGCCTAGCTGCCTTTAAAAGAGGATTGGACCGATTTATGGACAAAAAGTCCATCACAGGTTATAAACCATGATGGGTATATGCAACCTCCACGTTTTAGTAGTAGGCCATCTCTGAATACCAAGTGCAAGGGGGTGGCAACAGGATACAGGTACCTTATTGTCTTGTGTGCTCCCTGAGGCATCTGGTGGGCCACTGTGAGATACAAGAAGCTGGACTACATGGGCCTTTGGCTTGATCCAGCAGGGCTCTTCTTATGTTCTTATGTCAAAACTGGCCACACCAGAAAGATGTCTTGAAAACCAACTTTCTCCCTACTAGAAAATTGACCTGGTATAATTCCATGTCAGCAAATGAACCCTCAAGTGGGCCAACAGATTTATCTTGTTGAGAGTAGCTTTTATTCAGAGAAAACATTTATCCCACTCACATAATTTCAACAGGATGAATTAAACATATACCTCTGTGCTATTGTTCTAACCTACATTTTAAAATGATGGATAACAGAGGGCTAGCTTCCATAACAGCGTTGTAATCAAAGAAATATTGATTTTATTTCAACCAATCAGAAGAATATAACTTGTGATAAAAAAAACAGGATAAAGCAGTCGTTTTCTAAACATTCCAGCCATCAGGAACGATAACCAGGAGAAAATAAATATTGGTAATGTCTTATTGCAAAAGAGAGAAGATGAGGAGGAAAATAATTTTTTTAAAAAAAAAATCTGAATGCTAAGTGACTGCTGAATATACACTGAAAACTAACCAAATGTTCTCCCAACGTGTTTGTTTTACATATTCTCAGGTCTGGTGCACATTCCAAGTTTGTTGTTGCCAAAGCAAGTGATGTATTGGCTGTCTGATCATTATGGGATTTGACAACGTCATTTCAGAACCTTAGTTACTAAGATATCAATAATTAAATGCTTTCACTTCACACTTTGTTCTCGGGGATACTGGCTATTTATCTCTGTACTGTGAAGAAGCTAATGGCATAATGGGCAAAACATCAAGAATCATTAAGAGAAAAGACTGGTACAAAAATCCCTTTTGGAAGGAATGACAACTTCTGTCCTGAAATATTACCCTCGGAATTTCATTTCAAAATCTGGGGATTCGTGGCTTCTCGTTGCTGGCTCCGAAACAGTCAGAGAAACTATTGAAATGAACTTATTATGTGTATTCTTATTGCATCTGTACTCAGAGAGACTGTACTTTTTTCTTTTTTTCTTTTTGGATTTTCAGAAAAATCTGAGATTCTCAGATTTCTGGAGAACCACTACATAGAAAGAAAACTGCTCTTTGCATGTTCGATATTAGCTTGTCTGGGGAAAGACAGACGGTTGGCTTACTCCCAGGAAAGTGTGCATAGGATTGCAGATTAACCAAAGAAAAAGACATCAGGAGATCTGATCACAGATCCCGAATGTCACGTCTAGTTTGGCTGGGATCTTCCACGCAGAAAAGCCATGAATGACAGCCACAAACAGAAGAAGTACAAATGTTCTGAAGCTTAAACCTAGCATTGACCAAAGTCTCTTATTTAAAAAAAAATTGTGCCTTTTAATACTGATCCTTTTTCCCATAATACCTCTGCTCTACAGAACATAAACAGTGTGTTCAGCTGTACTACATTATCTTTTCTTTTTTAAAAAAAAAAAGCATTTTACACTGTCAACAGATGAAAGGATTTTGAGTTGATTAATAACCTGCCTTTTAACTGATCCATCAAATTTAAATAAATTTGCCTATGCCCAAATCTTCAATAGCAGTGCCTCTTTTTTTCTTTTCTTTTTTTTAGGTATTGAAGGATGATGAGTTAGTCTGAAGACAGACTTAATATAGAAAAGAGTTTGCAGGGCTGTCGGCTCTCTGTTTATATTAACAGCTGTCTCTAGTATATCAGCCAGTCAAACACTGACATGTTATTCTTGTGCCTCTCTGCTTGCTGTTGCTGCCTCCTCCTAAAAACATAGGAGGAACCCATTCGGATCAGACCAAAGGTTCACCGAGTCTATTGTCTTGAATCCAGCAGTAGTCCCATCAGCATGGCATAAAAGTTATAGCCCTCCCCATTGTTTATCCCCCAGCAACTGATATTCAGATGTACTCTGAATTCAGGAGGTTCCTAACATGGTCTCCTCTTCCATTACCACAGGCAGAGAGTAACAGTGATGTAGACTTGAGTCTATTGACTTGGATTAGAGTCGGACTCAAGTCGCATCAATGACTCGACTCGGACATGATTCGGCGATTATAAACGACTCGAAAGACTCAACTCAGATTTGACTCGGCGATTATAAAAGACTCAAAAGACTCAACTCGAGACTTGGAGCCTCTTATGACAAGTCGAATTTTATTCAGGTTTAAACGTGTTTTCCCCATTAAATGGAGAGGGACTTGCAACTCACAACTAAAGACTCGGGACTTGGGGGCAAAGACTTGGGACTTGACTCAAGACTTGGATTCAGAGACTTCATCCACATCCCTGGAGAGTAAGCAAATGGAAAAGGACTCCATAAGTGGGTGCCTCTGATGAAAGCAGTATACCTTCTGATAATCTCAGGACCACGACTTGAAATACAGCAAGTAAACTCCCATGTAGGACTTTGAGAAACACAGCTCTGTACAGCAAGTCCTCACTAAAAGTTGTTGATAAAAAGGTAAAGGTGACCCCTGACAATTAAGTCCAGTCGTGTCCGACTCTAGGGTGTGGTGCTCATCCCATTTCAAAGCCGAAGAGCCAGCGTTGTCCGAAGACGCCTCCGTGGTCATGTGGCCGGCATGACTCTCCTTGCCGCAGCGCGTAGCATGCAGCTGGAACACGGAGCGCTGTTTACCTTCCCGCAAGCGGTACCTATTTATCTACTCGCATTGACATGCTTTGGAACTGCTAGGTTGGCAGGAGCTGGCCAAGCAACGAGAGCTCACCCCGTCGCAGATTCGAACTGCCGACCTTTCGATCGACAGCTCATGGTTCAGCGGTAGGTTCTTGGAAACAGCAACTTTAAGCGAAACGACTTCTAACGAAACCAATTTTACCGTAGGCTAATCGATATACGTAAACAAGAGTTGACGGCATATTTCTGGTCACAAAAACATCACCAAACTTCTAAATAAAACCCCCCAAACACTTCTAATATAAAACATTGAAATAAATGTGAGCTTTCTGAGCCGGAGAAAACCCACACAGACATGGGGAGAACGTTCAAACTCCAGACCCACAGTGGCCCTGGCCAGGAATCTTTTTTTTTTTTCCTCTCCCAACAACTTTAAAATGAAACGACTTCTAACAAAACAACTTGAAGTGAGGACTTGCTGTGTATTATTTGCGCATCCGTCTTTTTTTTTTTTAAGCAACCATTGGGTTTGACAATGGGTTTAAAAACATAAATTAGTAGGGCATCACAAAGACAATTCTAAAACCAGAACCTTAGTATAGGCTTGTGCGTGTGTGCGCGCACGCGCGCGCGCACACGTAGAAGTTTGACTCTCAATTCCCTGGCTAAGAGAAGATGGTGGTGGCCGCAGCAGCCAGGAAGTCAAGCAAGAAGAATACATTCGTCTGTGATTCACGGCATGCTAGAGACAACATTAATATCGAAATACTGCTGACAGCACATTCCACACAGCATGTTTCCATATTATATCTGCCTTCAGCCTAAGGTAACTGACAATTCAACAAAGACTACAACCTATTGCAGGAAAAACGTCAGGTGCATGGCTGCAATGGGAGTGCAAAAGGAAACTTCCATGTTTTCCACTGAGGGATTTCATGCTTTCCCAAAGTTTGATCAACTTTTGCATCAGCCATGACCACACTAGGTGGCCCTAAGGCAATCTCTATGGGCTAATATTTATTTTAAAAAATTACTTAAAATTTATTTATATACCGCTTTTCTAAAAATTCAAATGGGCCTCATCCCTCTTCGCTGTAAAATGGGGATAACACCACCGGATTAAGGATTACCAAGGTAATGTAAGTGAAGTGCTTTCAACCCTCTAACCACTATACAAATCCTCAAAAGTAATACAGGTTGAGTATCCCTTATTCGGACTGCTTGAGGTGGGAAATTGCCTGGATTTCGGATTTGTCTGGATTTCAGAATATTTGCAAAAATATAATGAGATATATTGGGGATGGGACCCAAGTCAAAACACAAAATTTATTTATATCTCATATATACCTTATACACATTGCCTGAAGGTCATTTTATACAATATTTTAAATAATTTTGTGCCCCAACATGCCTTGCGCTAGGCTAGCCAGGTGCTGGAAAAAGGTGTTTTTTTTTAAAGTTATAGCCCCAAAAATGTCTGAATTTTGGAATAGTCTGGATTTTGGATGTCCAGATAAGGGGTAATCAACCTGTAATATAATTGGGTTAGAATTCAACAAGTAACTTTGACCATCATTGTAAGAAGCAAGAAAAAAACCAAGATCCTGGATGAACCAACAGTAAGAACTTATCATCCGTACTTGCTGTATAACTGTCAAAGGCTGGGCATTGCTATTCTGAATCAACGGCGTTCAGTTGCGTAAACACAAACCTTCCATGATAAGAACTAGATTCTGTCAAAAGCAGGCATTCCATCCCTGGTTCAAAGTAGGCACACCCACACCTGCACGCACACAATATTTCCTTACGGACATTAGCCAACTGAGTTGAACTCCAGTTGAATTAATGGACAAGTATTGCAGAAGATGCTGTAAAAGCCCAAGAGTTTTGCATCAAAAGAAGTCCACCCATCACCATTTTGCCACATACTTGGCCATCTCTAGACCAATGACGTGTACTGAGGAACGATCCACAGTACACACATCCATTACTTTAGTGCATTCGTCAATATCAAGGGGATTACTGCATACTACTGGCAAAGGACAACAACCGAGCTAGAGCCAGCAGAGGTGTCTTTAGGACAAGCTATCTATTACAGATCTAAAACCAACCCTAAAGCATGAGACAAGCATTGGCAGGAGAAGCCAAACACATCAGGGTCATCAACCAACGTGTTGTGTGAACACTTCCTAGATGCCAAAATGAGATGAAGAGGAAGCTTTCTCTTAGATGACCAAGCTATATGGTTATCAGAAGGTCAGTTCCTTCAAGCTCAAGGTATATAAATTCTATACATGAGAGGGTGCAGAAATGAGTCTAGGAGCACAAGCCTAGGTATGTCTACTCAGAAGTAAGTCCCACTGTGTTCAATGGGGCTTACTCCCAGGAAAGTGTGCATAGGATTGCAACCTAGGGCGCTTCCTGTTAACTGAGCCTCTCTAGCATGCAGGCTGCTTGCCTGCTGCTACAGTAGACATTGGGATGCTGCTTCCCATGTTTGGTTTAAGGAAGAAACACACTGGCTTGGAAGTTTCTAAGGAAGAAACACACACTCTATGAACTACGAAGGTAATGGGGGCAGGGGGCCTGGTCAACCATGGATAAACGGATCCGCAGATAGCAGATCTGCGGATACACACACACCCCACGAACCCACCCCCTTCCCAGACCTGATCCGCCCATCTCCTCCCTGTTTTCCACCCACTCCGTTCTGCCCTGCCCCTACCCCTCCCACCTCTCCTGCTGACTTACCTGCTCCAGCGAGCAGCGGGAGATTCAACAACGTAGGCAGGAAGGCACAGGGCTTCCTGGCAGCACCCCAGCAGCTCACTGACTAGCGCACCGTCGAAGCACCTTTTACGACTGGCACTGACAACTTTATGGCAGTCAGCACCAGCAGACAACAGTGGACGACGTCAGCTGGTAAGTATAGGATTGGGCTCAGAGTCTCATAAGCAGGGCATGAAGGGGTTCCCCCCTCCAATGCTTGAACTACTATCTATTGCTCAAAAGTATGCTACTTCTGAACTGAGACATCTATGGGAGTATTTTGATCTTTATTGTCTCTCAGATACTCTTACCTGCCTTGATATGGAGGTATAACAGGTGAGAAAGTGAAATAAATTCCTGTTTTGCATCCCAAGCTAACATCTATCCCATGCTTTCTGAGAAATAGCATAAAAATGCGTAACCAGATATCCGGTCTGCAGACTGAATGCAATATCTATGTGTGATGAACCATTCTAGACTATTAACACCATTATTCTGCTCTGGACCTGTTATAATATAAACCCCAGATGAATATAAGAAGAGCCCTGTTAGGTCAGACCAATGATCCATCGACTCACAATGGTCAACCAGTTGCCTCAGGGAAGCCCACAAGTTGGGGATAAAGGCATCTCTCTTTTCCACCATTGCTACTTTGCCAACTGGTATTCAGTGGGATACTGCCCGGGAATCTGGAGGTTTCATATAGCTATTAAAAGGTAGTATAACCATCGATTGCTGGATGTTCTGATGGCCACTTAAGAATAAGAGAGCAATCAGCTTTTTGCATGCCATATCTTCCTCAGTAGGCAAAAATTAAGGGAAAGAAAACACCAGTAATTCTTATAAATCCAAGATCCCCAATGAAGTGTGGGGGTCCTATTCAAGCATGAAAAAGATACTGAAAACACTTTAAGGTCTCAAGTATTATGGATCCGGAATAATAAGAAGTTAACTGTTGACTGACCTCGAGAAAGAAGCTCTCTTTCAGATAAGCAGTTGCCCATAACTGCATATCCTGCAGTTCAAAACACATAATTCCGTAGTAATTTAAACATATGTCATGTCCAATCCCTGTTCATAAATTGTTTCATTCTGTGTTCAAGTTGGTGGCAAAGTTCTTACAAAAAAAAAAAATCTCCCATCCCATATTAACTCTACAAATGTTTATCTTTAATCTACAAAATAGCTGCATTTGGAGAAAATGAGATGCTGACTTTTCATCATTAAATTATGCAAGAATTTGCCGTCTCTCCCAGCAAATTTGTCTCTATGAAAATGGACAGCTCGGTGTGAATTACACGAGGATGGAAAATCAGAAGTTGAAAACATACACCCAAAAAACGGCACTACGACACCGGGTCTAAATTATCAATTATTTATTATTACAGGTGGGCCCCCATATCCATGGATTCGCTATCCACGGTTTCAGTTATCAACAGATCGTGGGGACCCCCTCCCCAGGATTTTTCTTTTTTCCTAGTAAGCTTCGTTTCTTCCTTAAACAAACAGGAGAAGCAGCCTCTGGCTGCTTATTGCAGGCAAGTAAAACGAGACTAAGGCCTAGAGAGGCTCTGCAAGCTTAACAGAAACCTGGGGGGGGCCCTTAGGAAACCATGGAGGGGGTGTTCGCTCTTATCCATGGTTTCAAGTATCCATGGAGGGGCATGGAAGATATCCCCAGCGGATATGGGGGGGGGAGTACTGTATTGCTATAACAACAACAACCTGTCTGACTGTGTGAATAGACATCATCATGATGCCACACACTCTTGAAACACGCATGCAGGTCATTTCTTCTTGTTGACATAACTGGCCTTGCTAGTTGGAGGCACAATTTTTCAGCATAGCCAAGGTCGCTAGCTCTGGGGGTTCAAGATGTGCAGCCACAGTCAGCTGCCACATAAGCTCCTCTAGCAAAAGAGACCTGCCCACTGGAGGGTCCAGCAAAACGTGGCTTAAACACGTTGAGGAAGACCTACGGAACCAACAAATGACCACAAATGATCACAACAAATGAGGCTAGAAATATCGCCACCAGTCGCCACGAGTGAAAGCGCATCATGAATGACATACGGACTCCTGTGGCGCCTATGGCAGCGTATTGATTCCGAGGACAGCCTGTTCTCCAAGCGCCAGCTGAAGAAGATGACCAGCCATGAGCGATGACGGAGTTCCACCGCCATATTAGCTACCAGGATCAACGTATTCAAGCAATCTAGAAGAGCAAGACCTACTGCCATCTTTGCGGCAATCTGAAATCCACTTGTAGACCTCAGATTTTTTGCTACAATTTTTGGGAAGAGTACAAGCAGGCTCTGGTTCGAGTCAGAGTGATGGAGTGGTTATGCTGTTGGGACTATAACTGGGAGACCGGAATGATGGAGGGCAGGGAAAGCCATGTATGTTGCCTTGAGAGCCTTGAAGGAAGGAAATTCTGTAGTATTGCTCCTTCCCAGTTCACTAAAATCTCACTTCCCAAATGCTGAACTCTAGAGGAGCAATGAGCAAAAGCTTTCTTGCTGGTGGTCCTTATATCATGGAACCTAGTCCGTAAGCCTTTAAAAACTAATGCAAAACTTTCCTTTTCAAGAAAGCTATGAACAAAGTAAATATGGCACTGTATAGCAGAATAATTGGTTTTACTGAATAATCCGGATTTGTAAAATTTGAATTATTTTTATATTGAACTATTTGTATATTGTGAGATACCGCGGATAATTTTTTTTTCTTGTTGAGAAAGACGTGCGAGAAATATTGGAACACACGCATAAAAGGTTAAACACACATGGGTACTGCTTGCAAATGCCAAGTTCTCTTAAATTCGTTTCTTGTGTAAACTAAGCCTTTAACAGTCGTCGAAATAGCAACAGGAATACAGTAGATAGAAAATTATACCCATCAATACATGAACGACATGATTCTTGTTTTACATCACATTTCAAATACACGCATACCAAATTTATGCATACCGTCAATAGATAGAACAGAGTATGAGGATTAGTTACTTTTATTCGGATATGTATGTCTTTCTTTTTTATCTGGGGATCTTCAAAGAGCATTGTGAGCATTTCTCAAGTAATCATCGAAAGCAATGTTCAGAAGCATACAGTAATGGGAGCAATTACACCAAATTAAACCTTCACTCCAAGAGGAAGGAACTCACCAAAACACTTTATTCCGTATGGCTGCAGGTCAAGACAAGTATGCCGAGCATCCCCTTGGGGCAATGCTCGGGGTTTGCACGGTGGTCTGGGGGACACACAAGAGAGGGGAGGTGGGGCAGAGACGCCCCATGTTAGATGCCAGGGGAGGAGTGTGGGAGGAGCCGGTACCTGAGGTTGCTCCGTCCCACTCTCCTCCCAGTCTAAAATGAAATGTATTTTAAAAATGGGGATGCCGTTTGGGCTTCATGTTTGCATTTTCTTTTCTGCGACAAGACAGTGCAATGTTTCGGAAGAGCGGTCCTAGCTTTGCCAAAAGCTATGCCTGGATACTTTGTGTTCCCAATGTGATACCTTCTAGCCGAGGAGGCCCTGTTCAAATCACTGGGATTGTTTTTAGCCTTCTGGAGACTGATGTTGATTTCTGGAGCTTGCAGGACAATTCTGGTGGGCTGACCACGCTTGCTGTCTGATCATACTGGCTTGTCCTCTGTGCTTTACCCGGGTACGCCTGATTAAACACACAAGACCTGTTATGGATATAAAGGGTCACTTTATTGAAATACAGGAAAGCAAGATCATAGTAAAGAGGAGATCTACAGGCCGGGGTCAGGGTGTAACACGCGAACGTGAGAAGCGCTGACACGGGGCATACATCCTAAGGACTGCCCGGGCGGAGTTACAACCCAGACTCCGAGTCGTCGCCCCTCGCCTGAGGAAGCCGAATCGTCCACGCCGACCCCTAGTGGGCCAGGACAGCATCATGTCGTGGGCGTCATGTTGTCTCTTTACTAACCAGTCACTAACTGGCTGGGGGTCATGGGTAAGAAGGCTTGAAACTGGGTTGAGGGAGTGAACCACAGGGGAGCAAGGTCAAGGGATGCACCCCCCCACCATTCATCTCCCAGTTGCCCTCCGGCACGGGTACCTGTGGGGGGGGCCTGGGCTGGGATCCCGTGAGCTTCCCTAGGGCCCGCCGGCTCAGGGCGGTGCATCAGTTCCTGCTGTCCTGGCCCACTAGGGGTCGGCGTGGATGAGTCGGCTTCCTCAGGCGAGGGGCGACGACTCGGAGTCTGGGTTGTAACTCCGCCCGGGCAGTCCTTAGGATGTATGCCCCGTGTCAGCGCTTCTCACGTTCGCGTGTTACACCCTGACCCCAGCCTGTAGATATCCTCTTTACCAATGATCTTCCTTTCCTGTATTTCAATAAAGTGACCCTTTATATCCATAACAGGTCTTGTGTGTTTAATCAGGCGTACCCGGGTAAAGCACAGAGGACAAGCCAGTATGATCAGACAGCAAGCGTGGTCAGCCCACCAGAATTGTCCTGCAAGCTCCAGAAATCAACATCAGTCTCCAGAAGGCTAAAAACAATCCCAGTGATTTGAACAGGGCCTCCTCGGCTAGAAGGTATCACATTGGGAACACAAAGTATCCAGGCATAGCTTTTGGCAAAGCTAGGACCGCTCTTCCGAAACATTGCACTGTCTTGTCGCAGAAAAGTAAATGCAAACATGAAGCCCAAAAGGCATCCTCATTTTTAAAATAAATTTCATTTTAATGCAATGTTAATGCGTGCAGTCGTAAAAGGGCACAACAGCTTAATGTTGCAATGGTGCAAGTGTGCATTATTTTTTTTCTTTTCTACCTTTAAAACCAGGGGACAATCTTTTCAATATTAATTTGGTTATATTTCTTCATTTTTCCCCCACTGACTTAGGAACACAGGCACAAAACCTGTTCCTGCCAGAGTGGAACCAAAGAAATGTTGTAATCTCAGAAGTATTTTGGGATGGAATGGAGGAAATCCACTTATCCTTAAATCGGAATAGGAGGTTAGATTACATCACTTGGCATCCCTGATCAGAGACTAAAGCCATTTTCACATAGGAATGCCCCCCCCTTTTTTTATATCATCCAGCTCTGGCCACATCTAAACTTCTCTCACATGAGTTTGCTTGACTGGGTCACACAAGGTTCCTTGTCGGTCAGCTCTCATCGACTGCAACACAATTGGCATGCAGACTTTAATCCTAATTATAGCCTGACCAATCTCGGTGAATAAACCAATGTAGAACAGAACATGAAACTCCAGTTGTCCCCTCCTCCAATCTCCCTCTCAGTTCTTCCTTTAACCTCTAGACTACCCTACATTCCTCCTTCTTCATCTCTACCATCCAATAGGACAAGTCATTAGCTGTCTTTTTCAAAAGCCGCCCAGAGCGATCTTTATGCTACTGCCCATCATTGTCACTTTTGTTTTATAACTTATTTGTTTTCATTTCTTCAATTTCTCTCTCATGGGATTGATTCCTTTGGCACAATGCTGACAGATGTATGCGCTAGACGTGCAAACTCCCCGCCTTCACAGACCATCAGAAGTCACTAAAACAAAAATCACTTTAGAGTATCTGAATTTTTTAAAAAAAAAATCAGCAGTCTACGACAGCGGCATTTATTTTCAGTGCCATGATGTCATCTCTCCCCACTCACCCTGATAAAACCCTCATGTCACAGACCAGGGGTGGCCAAACTTGCTTAATGTAAGAGTCACATAGGAAAAACTTCAGACGTTTGAGAGCCGCAATATTAAAGAAGCATTTAAATTCTTAAATATATTTACTCACCATGAGCATTAAACTTATGTTTTAATCCAGTGGACTCTCAGTTTATACCTGGTCAATAATTATACAACTTGAAAATGTATTATTTACCTTTTATATATTAAGTGTGATGCAAAAAGGAGCTCAGCCAACATATTTCCGAGAGCCGCACATTATACGTCAAATGTGATTCAGGAGCCGCAGTTTGGCCACCCCTTTCATAGATCATCTTCATAGATAGCTCCTATTTTTGTTAATGCACCACATCCTCCCACCCACCCCAAAAAATGTTTAAAAATATTTCAAGGCATCTTCAAATATTTTAATGTGGTCATTTTTCACATCTCCTTGCTTGTAAAGGTTTTGGTTAGAAAATGTTTAACTTTTGAAGTTCACTCTGGCTGATGATCACTTAGTAGTAGGCTATTACAATAGTAGCTATTGTAACAGTTATTGTAATAGTAGCTATTGTAATAGTACAATAGTAGGCTATTACAGAATCTGCCACTAATGCTGCAATCCTAAGAACACTTTCTTGGGAGTAAGCGTCCCCCCAAAGACTTACTCTTTCTTACTCTACTGAGCTGCAAAAGATACTTAAAAAGACAGACGCCATCTTGATATCTACCTACCCTTCTTCTTTAAACCAATGGAAAAGGTTGCCTTTTGCAGATTCATCTTGACAAATTCCCAATTAGGGAGCTGCACCTTTAAAATATCAGTCAACCCAATGGCCAGTCCAATTTAGCCAAAAGAAAAGTATAATCACAAACCCACCCTACAAGGACGTACATAGAACTCAACTGGGTCAAAGAAAAGGTCATTCGGTCCTGCCAACACCCTCTTCCCCACATTGGCCAGGCACATGCTTCCAGGAAGATCACAAGAAGGGCACAAAAATCTCACTGGTATTCTGTGGCACGTGGTCTCAGATTACAGAAGTTCCAGACAGCCACAGTTTACAACCACTGATAGATCTGCCCTCCATGCATTCATCTAATCCTCTTTTAAAGCAATTCAAGGTAATGGCAACAACCAAGCTTTATATATTTATTATACAGTAGATATACCCTGCTTTTTTCAACCAGGACTGGCTCCCAAAGCATCACCCAATTTAAGTCAATACTAAAGTACGATAAATTAAGTATAGTATACTAGCTGGAGGCGTTTATGGGAGTCACGTCTGATTCAAACTCAACAGCAGTTCAATGCATCCACTAAGGCCTTATTAAAGGCTGGGACAGAGGGAGCCCTCGCCTTTGGGGAACATCAGAAGAGCCCTCCTGGATCAGGCCAAGGGCCCATCTAGTCCAGCTTCCTGTATCTCACAGTGGCCCCACCACCAGATGCCTCCGAGAGCACACAGCCAACAAGATAACCTGTTTCCTGTTGTCCCTCCCTTGCACCTGGCACAGAGAAAACCTACTTGTAAAGCCAGCAGGTTGCTTATGGCTTGTAACCTGTGATGGTCTTTTCCTCCTTGAATCTATCCAAACCCCTTTGGAAAGAGGGGACCCACAACAAAGAAAGTCCTACTCCAAGTATATGCCAGCTGAACCTCAGCATAAAAGAAATAGAAACAATTTTCTAAAATCCTGGAAAGCCATTACAGCAATAACTTGCCTTTCATCCACTTTGCTCTTTCAGCCGTTTTCACTTATAACCACATTTCAAATTTCGTCCACGCGCTTTCCTCTTTCGTCCAATTTCACCCAACCCTCCACGACGAATGTTCTTATGTTTATTTTGCTTTTATTTCTGTTCATTTAAGTTTTGCATGCATTCACATGTGTTGTATACTTATCTGCGTTTTTCACCGGCCAAAATAAATTTGCAAGCTCAATAAGGCGATGCTTTGACATTCATCCATTTTTGACTTCCGTCCGTGCTCTGGTGCCTAACCAGATGAAAGTGCAAAGTATTGCTGTACTGGAATGGCTATTGCTAAGACCAAAATGGAATTTCAGTATGTCCTGTGCCTCAGGCTGTTTTGAAAGCACAATTTAGGGAAAACCTTCCATGTAAACAAAAGCCAAAAGAAGCAGTAGTAGTAGCAACCCACTGTAAATATTCGGGATATCCATGGTCCACACAAATTTGTACTTCGTAACATTTCGCTCCAAGCTACGCGGAGCATTATCAAAGGTAAGGCTGTCGCCTTACCAGAAGCTTCTACTCCAACAGCTGTTTAGTCACACCAAGTTTTCATATTGATTAACAACAACAAAAACAACAAGAGTGGGTCTGTAGCTAGTGTGGAACATTAACTGCCTCTCTGGAGGTGATAGATTTATAGGCAATTGGTATTTGAGAGAGCTTTACATATGTGTAGCAGAGTATTAATGGCTGCCTTCATCACAGAGAATAAGGAACACATAGCAAATCAGACAATGCCTTTTTACTGGACTAATTAGTCGTAAACACTGGACGCGAGGTCTCAGGCGACATATTTTTCCTAAGACTTCGATATTCACAAGGCCAGTCCACCCATGAGGCCAAGGGAAATAGCTGATTCAGGCAGCTGGTTGAGGTGATAAGAGATTGGCAGGGGGTACCCGTCAGCCATCCACCAGTCCATAACCCTGTCCTCAAGTTGGGTCTTCCCCACTGTTCCCAATCGTTTTACTCCTGCTGAGCCTGAGGCCTCTACTCAGGTCCTCTGAAGTTCAAAGACAGCACCTAAATTATCCCTGCTGATGACATCACCGCTCCTGCTGCTACAGAAGTCTTGGCACTGAGCCAATGGCGTTCCTGGAGGGAGTGCGGCACCGTAAGTGATGCAAGGCGCTGCATCGCGCCTTGCAAACCGATGTAATGTGCGCCCCCTCGCCCCCAGAGCCATTCTGGCAGCAAAGGCAATGCACAGCACAGTGCCTTCGCTGCCGGAATGGCTCCGGGGGCGAGTAGGAGGGGCCGCGTTACACCGGTTTACAAGGCATGGTGCAGCGCCGTGCAGCACTTATGGTGCCGCACCTCCTCCAAGAACGCCACTGCACTGAGCTCCACCCTCCTCTCTCTCTACTACAGCTCTGCCCAAGCACACTTAGACCCTGGGCTGCCCCTGGATATTTAGAACAAAAGTAGTTCCGAAAATAAGAGATATTCAAAGGAATAGAGGTGAGTACCTAGGTTAATTTAAAAACAGAGGAGCAGGAGATAACGCAGTATGTGGCATCCTGCGGAAAGCTCAAGGCTTGTGTTCGGCAGCTAGTGAAGATTACTACACCATGGAAGAACCATCTGTAATTGTAGGGTTATATATGTATAAAAAGGTAAAGGTATCCCCTGACAATTAAGTCCAGTCGTGTCCGACTCTAGGGTGTGGTGCTCATCTCCATTTCAAAGCCGAAGAGCCAGCGTTGTCCGAAGACGCCTCCGTGGTCATGTGGCCGGCATGACTCTGCGGAGCGCTGTTTACCTTCCCGCAAGCGGTACCTATTTATATGTATATGTATATGTATATAGATATAGATATACGTAGATATAGATATAGATATAGAACAGTACTGTAAAGATCCTTATTGGATCTAGACAAGCCTGCCTATGTAACACCGCCTTGAGTAACATTCGAAGAGCAATCAGAGGATAAGAAAGGTGGTATATAAATACAGAAATAAATAAATATGCATAACAACTCAAATGCACGTATATATATTACAAAAGGCTAAATATTTAGTTGCATGATACATTATAATCGCATACACATGCAACAGCCATATAGCTTCTCCCAAGAGAATCAATACTTTTTAAAGGAAATGTCAACATTTTTGAACTCAAATAACTTCATAGAACTCTAAACTAGCTGGGAATGAACCTTGCCAAAACGGTAATTATTTTAACAAGCAGATCAGAGATTCTTTTCATAGGTGTGGCTAATAACCTGCATTTTGCACAATCGTTTTCAACCATGCCAGTATTTTCATATTATTTAAAGCGGAGCTAAAGTCTGCTCTGCTTGCTGGATTCTAAGAATCGGACGGACGAGCTTGTAAGTGCTTCCGATTGCCTGCTGAAGCAATCGGTGCTCTCACAAATTATTATTTGTTCTTGGAACTCTGTTGATATTATTTTTGTGATATATTTTATTGTGGGTTTACAGTATATTTATCATTTTTGTAGTACTATTTTATTGCTGTATTAGTCACCTTAAGTTTTCTGTTTGGACAGAAACGTAGGGAATAAATATTTAAAAATAAATAAGAACGTTGTTGCTTCAGTCCAATTTTACAAATCATGATGCATCGCCAACCCTTCCGGGACATCACTCGCATTCTGGTAGTAGATACCGGGCTGGTTCCTACACATGTATGTTCATCCACCAGGGCTGTTCTTATACTCTCATCACTTGATGGCTGCCATCAAGAGATGGCTTAGGGTAAAAACACACATTACTGTTAATGTGTGTGTTAGGCCCAATCCTATTCAACTTTCCAGCGCCAATGCAGCCATGCCAAAGGGGTGCTCACTGCATCCTGCAGTGGGGGGGGGCAGTCATGGAGGCCTCCTCAAGGTAAGGGAACGTTTACCTCAGGGCTACATTGGCACTGGAAAGTTGAATAGGAATGGGTTTCTTTGGGGAGCTAAATATTCCTGTCACAGTTCCAATCCCAACCACATGTTCCCCACACATTAGCTACATTAGGAAAAAAGCTTCAGCTGGATTTCAACTGGATTTTTTTTCCGACTTCAGGGGGGCATGTAATCCAAATAAAAAAATGTGATTGGGTCAAAATGTAAAAGTTCACCTACTCCCTATTGTAGGTCACACACCCCATGTGCTATTTAGCCAAAAAAAAAAAAAAAAAAAAAACACCACCCTAAAATAACAGACTAACACGTATGAACATCAGAAGAGCCCTGCTGGATCAAGCCAAAGGCCCATCTAGTCAAGTCTCTTGTATCTCACAGTGGCCCACCAGATGCCTCAGGGAGCACACAACACAACAAGAGACCTGTACCCAGTGTCACTGCTCCCTTGCATCTGTCATTCAGAGATAACCTACTTCTAAAACTTCATAGACCCATCATGGCTTGTAACCTGTGATTAACTTTTCCACCATAAACCTGTCCAACCCCTTTTTAAAGGCATCCAGGCCAGGTGCCATCACCACATCCTGTGGCAAGGAGTTCCACAGATTAATTACATGCTGGGTAAAGAAATAGTTTCTTTTGCCTGTTCTAATTCTCTCGTCACTCAGTTTTAGTGGATGCCCCCTGGTTTTGGTGTTGTGCAAGAGGGAAAAGAACTTCTCTCTATCCACTCTCTCCATCCCATGCATATTGTTTAATGTATTAAAATTATTAAAATAACATGTTTTGGCCCTTATAAGTGGGGCCACACAATGAGCCAACAGAGATATAATATCACAGATAAAGCTTCCGTATCATGGTATTTGTCATCTCACATGATACAGTATTTTTCCAGTGGAGTCCATTTGCACATTCAAATTCTAGTCATCAAGGGTTGATTCACCCAGCAGCCTTTGAGGGTTCGAGTTAGGGTTTGAAACATTTGTTTTATATGGCTATTGAAAAGAATTTTAAAAAAAAAATAACAATCCTTGCATTTATAACGCTTTGGCTTTTAAAGAGTTTTTAAGACAACAGACATCCTATCTCCCTGCTTGAACTGAAGGTTGTTCACCCCTAAGTAGTCTCTGATTAATGCTAAACGACAGGAGGTGAGAGAGATTCTTTCACATGGTATTAAGGGGTAGATATAAATATAGGAAAGCAAGCAACACTTAAAACACAACGCATAAATCCTGCCCTTAATAATTACCACCTACGTGCCAGTTTTCAGCATTCAAGCTTTTACATTTAAACAGCAGTCCTCAAAGTAACCCTGTGAAATGAGCAAATTAACACCATCAGACGAGAAACTGAGGCATTGAGAGAGACGGGAAAATGGGCGATCTCAGTGTCATTCTGCCGATGTCGAACAGCCCCGTGCTAAAAAGCAGATCCTCTATAGGAGAGGAAAGAGGCCAAGGAGGACTTGGCAAGTGCATTCTGGGAGGACTCAGAGAAGTGCATTCTGGGAGTTTTGCCACTTTTCTAGCAAAAGGATGTCAATCTGCTTGGCACTGTCGTTTTCAAGTTCACTGTTTAATGAAGATTTTTCAATAATGGTATATTAACTTCCTATAAGTCTCAAAAGAGGGCTTGTACTTTGTTGGGGGGGGCGGGAAATAAGAACAGTACTTCACTGATAAGAACTGGATTCTGTCAAAAGTGGGCATTGACAAAAGGTGATCGTGGATTGACAATACTCCATCCTGAGGGTCTAACACAGTGTTTCCCAAAAATTTTGACCAGTGGCTTCCTTGACCATTAGCGACCACTGACCGTGGCTCCCCATTACATTATGTTGATGCCTGCCAATTGGCATTGCACTGTTTTCCGAGAGGATTCCGTGGCACTCTGCGGCTCCCCTGGCTGGTATCCGCGGCTCCCCTGGGAACCTTGCCTTCCAGTTTGGGAACCACTGGCCTAGCCCTTGGCAGTAGCCCAAGAATTGTGACCTCTGGTGCCAGCTCTGGACACAAGTGAGTCTCCACAAAGCTGAGATGCCCCAAAGCGCCCTTCTCACATGTACCAAAGGAAGTCCATGTCCTGTTTTAAAACAGTAAAAAACTATTCCGCTAGATCAAACAGAACATTTTTTAAGAGAGCTTTATAATGTAATTTTTGACAACCCTTAGATGCTTTTTTAAAAAAAAAGCCTTGATAAAACAAGGCCGGGTGTGTGTGTGTGTGTGTGTGTGTTAAGAATATTCTTATGTCATACAATTTTTGAGTTTGGTTCAGTGTCAAATTAAAAAGAGCCTTGGTTTTATTTTTTTATCGCTCATAATAGCTCATTCATCTTTTTCTGGTTTTGTCACTGATATTTCCATGTCTGCCTTGATCTTATTTTTAATCTCATTTACATACATACAAGCACCGAAAGACAATCACGATAACAATAATACACACTGCAGCCCAGCTGAAAATGTGACTTGGAACTTCAAGGTTCAAGTTGTAATTGATTTGCCATCTTTGCTTGCTTTCATTTCAACTAAAAAAGGAAAAATCATCAATTTTTTTAATCCCACTCTGGTTAAAAAAAAAAAATTCTTCTTCCAAAAGAGATTTCTAAAAATACAGAGATTTAAAATAAATATATATCACTTGAGGACTAAACGTCTTTCCACATAAACTTCTTCTGAACCTACATACTGGGGCACAGAAGGTCAGAAATGCAAAACTTATAAAAAGGTATTAGTCACAATGGCTTCAGACTGAATACTTGTTGCTGGGAACATGGGAGAGAAGCATTTTCTTCATCTCTTCCTCACTTCTTGTAGGTCTCTGGATGACCACTGGCCAAGAAGTTCTCTTTGGTCTACCCAGAAAGGCAGGGATAGCGCAACTGGGTCCACCTCCCGATGTTGCCCCAAGTCCATCGCTGCCACCTTTGCCAAAGCGTGCTGCCAAAAAAGGACCCTTAACTTGCTCCTTCTTCATGCAGCAAAAACAAGACATGTGGTACTTCCTGTTTTACTTAAGGAGCCTCACGAGGAGCAAGATGAGTGGCTCCATACCTTGCTCTTACCTCATGTGGTCCCTTTAAACAAAACAGGAAGTCCTGCTCTTCCTGTTTTTGCAAAAGGATCATGTGAAAGAGCAAGGAAGTCGGACTTGACTTGGTGATTGTAAAAGACACGAAAGACTCGACTCGAGACAAGTCCAATTTCATTCAGGTCTAAACTCATTTTCCTCATTAAATAGATGTTGTTGTTGTTGTTCGAAGAATGTAGGGAACACCACTAGACCAGTCAGATATGACCTAAATCATATCCCTTATGAGTATACAGTGGAGGTGAAGAATAGATTTAGGGCATTAGACCTGGTAGACAGAATGCCTGAAGAACTATGGATGGAGGCTCGTAACATTGTACAGGAGGCAGCAACTAAAACCATCCCAAAGAAAAAGAAATGAAAGAAAGCAAAGTGGCTGTCAGATGAAGCTTTACAAATAGCTGGGGAAAGAAGGAATGCGAAAAGCAAGGGTGAAAGGGAAAGATATAACCAACTGAATGCAGATTTAGGGACTCACAACTCACAACCAAAGACTCGGGACTTGGGGGCAAAGACTTGGACCCAGAGACTTGGGACTTGACTCCAGACTTGGAATCAGAGACTTGATCCACATCCCTGCATAACATTGCAATGGAATCTAAGTGCTTATTTGCTCTCAATGGGCTTATTTGCTCTCACACATGGGCTTGTTGATTCTGGTTGTTCCTTCTGTTTGAATAGTTTACAGAATAAACTCAGCATTAAACTTCTGTGATTCTAGATAGCTATCTGCATTAACCCTTAATACAAATCCAAGTTCATAAATATGAACAGAAAAGTTGACAAGGCCATTTGTAAGTCAGCACTTGAATGCTATCCTGAAGATCGCTGTATGAAATGTAAGGATATAAAAAGGAGTCTTCAATTAGCCTAGTGCAGAGAAATTGGTTCAAGCTTGCAGCCATCCAACAATATCAAAGTACTAAAATTGTCTAGGTTCTCCCAGATTATAATTACCAGTATCCGTTTCTAGGAAGAGCCAACAAGTATAATGAGAATGCAAAATAAAATAAAATAAAATTTGCATAACACAATAGCGACAGTCTGCATGGTAAATAATTGTACATGTCACAGCTTGGATGGGATCACTTACAGATAATTTTTTGTGATCTCTCTGTCGCAAACGCAATGCATGCTCAAGACCATAATCCCACTGGTTTCACTGGAGCTTGCTTCCAAGAAAGAGTGCTTAGAATTGCAAACTCAACCACCATTCCAAAAAGCCAAGGAAACCAACCTAGCTTAGTTCTACATCTCTAGTAGACAGCCTTGTTCATCCACAAAGGATTACAAAACAGTATGAACTGGGGGAAACAGTTGTATATGGTTTGGGAGCGCACGTGGGACCCTCTGCTCGGCCAGGATCGGTTATGAGCAGGGGGGTCAGCCCCCCTTTGGTAAGGGGGGTTCTGAGGAGGCCCTGCAACATTCTGGGCACGCAAAATGGAGCGGGCAGGAAAAAAAGAAATGTACATAACACTTATGGCAAATGTGTCCATATGTGGGTTATTATATGTCACGTGATTTCGCTAACCCTTAACAAATTCACTAGGGTTTGTTTTCACTGTTAAAAAGACAAATCAAGACTACTTCTATAATCCAAAAGCTACATCCCGGTCCGTCTGTCGTCTCCCCCCCCCCCAACCAGACAAGCAATGAGAGATGTTTTCCGCAGAAAAATAATGAGGATCTTTCACCCTAAATAAGAACATAACGTTCCAAAAGGACAACTAGGGCTTGCAATTTATTTTAATATCGAGTATTGCTTAATCATGAAGACCAGATTGAGCGCTTGAGTCACGCAGGCTGGGGTTACGCACACTGGAGAAAAGTGTGCTGCAAAAGTACAAGAATGTGCTTTTCCCCTCTTCTTGCAGAAGACTGTGTCCTCTATTCTGCCTGTTATATGTCATCATGGCGGGAGACGTAGTCAGGTTTCGGAACTACTGGCTCAATATCCAAAACATACTCACTCGGAAGAACAATGCTGCCTCCGTTTCCACAGAATACACCAAAGGTATTCATTAAACAAGGCCAGCGGGTGGCGCAGTGGGTGTAACCGCTGGACCATGAGCTGTCGATCGAAAGGTCAGCAGTTCGAATCCGCAACGGGGTGAGCGCTCGTTGCTTGGCCAGCTCCTGCCAACCTAGCAGTTCCAAAGCATGTTAATGCGAGTAGATAAATAGGTACCGCTTGTGGGAAGGTAAACAGCGCTCCGTGTTCCAGCCGCATGCTACGCGCTGCGGCAAGGAGAGTCATGCCGGCCACATGACCACGGAGGGCAGGCATCTTCGGACAACGCTGGCTTTTTGGCTTTGAAATGGGGATGAGCACCACACCCTAGAGTCGGACACAACTGGACTTAATTGTCAGGGGTCACCTTTACCTATTCATTAAACAACATAGGTAGGAACCATTTTATTGCAGGAAATAAAGAATAGTAAGATACACCGGCTAGACGATATATTTAATTTTCACATTTTTAGACCATCCTTCCTCCAAGAAGCTCAGGGTGGTGCACATAGTTCCTCCCCTCCTTTTGTCCTCACAACAACCCTGTGAGGTAGGTGAGGCTGAGAGACGGTGCCTTTTTTAACATCCTGCTGGTACAGGTGGGACACTGCTGTTTTTTATGTTCTTGTTTTAATTATAATAATCTTTTTAATCAATTTTTAGATGTTGTTTTTATTAGTTTTCTTCAACTGTTTTTTACTATTTTAAAATGTGATTTTTGTATTGTATTTTTTTTGTATTTCTTTTTTTTTGTAAGCCACCTTGGGTCCCTTCAGGGAGAAAGGCGGGGGGGGGGGGAATACTGTAAATAAATAAATAAATAAATAAATAAATAACTGGACCAAGGTCACCCAGGAAGCTTCATGGCTAAGCAGGGATTTGAACCTGGCTCTTTTAGGTACAAACTTTTCACCACTTTGTTTTCCTTAAAAAATAAAATAAAATTCATATGTTATGAAAATGATCCACTCTCGTTGCTCATCCATGGAGGAGCCAGATGATATTTAACCTGTCTATGCACCTAGGAAACATGGCAGGTTTCTGGGTGCCTGCCGTATCTATCTCTCTTTCTCCATTCAAGGCCTGAACTGTTCTCCCAATTCCTTGTAATATCCAAGTGCACACATCTGCATACATGCACAGAAGCTGGGGAGGCGAAGAACAGGACTCTGTGGAGGACTATAAGGAGCTACTCTGTCCAGGTACTGCAGAAATGGTGCAGGTGGATCGTATCCTATATAAATCACCCATACAGACAAAACACCATTTCCCTAATAATGCAAGCTTAACCCGTAGAAAGTAACTAAGAATCAAGGTAATGAGCAGCCCAATCCTGTGTAAGGATACCCGGGTGGCCTAAAGGGCCAGTCGCGGTACCCTGTGGCCGTCCTGGGCTGCCCCGGGGCAGCCTGGGAGCACCTTGGGTGAAGGGGATGCTTGTCTCCTTCCCCGGGCACAAGACGGCCAAGGCCCTACTCAAATGTATGCCAGCTCTGAAGCGGACAACATTCAAGCCGGGGGTGTAAGGGTGAACCGGGCCGGGAGAGGGCTTGGGATATTGGCGGAGCTTGCCGCCGATATCCCCGCCCTCTCCCTGCCTGATTTGTCCAATGGCCACCCTCCCTCACCACCCAGTTCACCCTCCCCCTGCCCTTGCACAGGGACAGTCCCCTGGTGGAGTGAGGGCTGCTGGCCTTCGCCCCAGTGGCCCTTACTCGCCGCGAGTCACAAACGCGCTTTATGGCACATTTGCAATGTCTTCGAGCGGCGAAGTGTGCGCTCTGCCGTCAAAGTTTACACGGGATTGCGCCGTCAAGTTTGTTCTCTCATTATCTGTCCTGCACTTGCTAGCTTTTTCACTCCCCAAAAATAAGACCAATATAGTACTTCTCATGCAAATTCAACTACTCATTCACTCTAACACACTACAAAAAAAAAAGACAGTTGCATTCTTCGACAGAGAACAAGGAACTATTTTTGTCACCTTCAGGAGTCCAAGCTCTTTCTTACAGATATGAAATACGCACTGAGAATGGAAATATCCATTTTGCCTTCACTGGCTAGATTTCAAGAGGTCATTAGCCAGCACAATTACCAATACAAGAGAATATTCATACAAGGATCAAGATCATCTTTATCTAAATTGCACCTAAAACCACCCATTCCATTAGGAGCGGGTGAGATAGTGCAAGAAGCTACTACTGTACAGACATTCTAAATGAATGACAGACATCTGGAGGGAATCACTTTTTTTCCATTTCCCATCAGTCAGCCCTGAAAAGAAGAAACTGTGCTTTGATTTAAAACACGTCATACCTGGAAATCACAGTATGCGCAATTCACAATCCTCCCAAGATCCTGGATGACAGGCACATGAGTATATTTGCACAGATTCTTTAACAAGGTACGGTGAATGCATTGGGGACTGAGATCTTCCTCAGAGGCCCCACCTTGGTTCCTTCGGCCATTTGCACTATGATAAAGTGCTACCTAAAAGGCCAGCGGGTGGCACAGCGGGTTAAACCCATAAGTGACATTGAGTGACATCCGAAATGTCTTGGCAGCCACAATTCTGCACCTGCTGAAATGCCCTCACCTATACAACCATTGTTAGGCCAGCGGGTGGCCCAGTAGGTTAAACCGCTGAACCATGAGCTGTCAATCGAAAGGTCGGCAGTTCGAATCTGCGACGGGGTGAGCTCTCGTTGCTTGGCCAGCTCCTGCCAACCTAGCAGTTCCAAAGCATGTTAATGCGAGTAGATAAATAGGTACCGCTTGTGGGAAGGTAAACAGCGCTCCGTGTTCCAGCCGCATGCTACGCGCTGCGGCAAGGAGAGTCATGCCGGCCATATGACCACGGAGGCGTCTTCTGACAACGCTGGCTCTTCGGCTTTGAAATGGAGATGAGCACCACACCCTAGAGTCGGACACGACTGGACTTAATTGTCAGGGGATACCTTTACCTAAAGTGCTACCTGTGCAGGGCCTTTCCAACATTGGCACCAAAATGGTGGATGTCCATCCCAGGAAAAGATTGTCCTGACCCTGCTCAGTTGGCTCAGGAAGCAAGCAAAGGCTTTGGAACCCTCCGAATTTGAAGCAATGTTCTGCTTGCCATCTGCTGATTTTCTTTCTACTGATTAATGGGTGATTTGTGAGAAGAAATTCATTTCCGCATTTGTTTGACATTTTTGCTTTATTTGTTATTTCACTATGTCCTTGGATTTTAAATTTGTGAGTCAACTTGGAGATTTTTATTTTTTTAGTTCAAACAGCCGGATATAAATATTTTTCTTAATGATAACTGTAAAAATGGCGAACAATAATCATGTTTCTTATTAAAAGCATTTTGGTGGCTTAGGACATGTAAGAGCACATAAACAGCTCAATCCTATCCAACTTACACCACCGGTGCAACGAGAACGGGAGGCCCCAGAACAGAAAGGGGATTCAAATCCCCTCCAAAGGGGGAATTCATACACATATGAGACTAGGTGCAAGGTAAGTGCCCCCTTGGGAGAGTTTTCCACACCTAAGGTGCCACCACTAAGCAGATCCTGACACTGGTTGCCACTCACATCACCTCCAAGGGCTGGCTTTGGAGGGGAGGGGAGATTTAAATCCCCTTTGAATCCCCCTTTGGGGGGGATTTGAATCCCCTTTCCGTTCTGGGGCCTCCCGTTCTCACGGCACTGGTGGTGCATGTTGGACAGGATTGCGCTGTAAGAGATATACGTACAAGAAATTCAGTTAGGACAACTACAACAACAGAGATGCTAAATTGGCAACCCTGAACCTCAGCCACTCAAAGGGAACCTCAGTAAGAAATCTGATAAAACGATCGATGGCGAAAAACAAACAAACCCTAAAACAGGCACCGACAGTCACTGATAATGAAGCTCTATGGCAGTCCATCTCAACCCCCCCCCTTACCGTGACCCACCTGTGCCCTTGCGGAGGTTGCTGCGACCCACTTCGTTCTCCAGGGCCTCTGAGAGGAATTTTATCAGGGGGTACGAAGTATCTTTTGGGCCCCTTCTCAAAAAGGCAGGGGGCAAAATAAGGCAGGGAGAGGGCAAGAATGGCCGGAAAGAACTCTGGAGCCCAGGTCTACCAGGCTTCCCAATGTGGTGCCCAGGTCTACCTGCCCAGTATGGCGGAGCTGGTTAGCCTGGCCTCCATCTTTCACTCTCCATGAGGCCAGCTGAGATCCCAGGAAATTTCTGGGCCTCCTCCTTTGGCTCCTGGGCCCCCTTTTTGACCCTGGGCCTGGGTACAATTTACCCCCTTTACCCCCCTCTCATGGGCCCTGTCTGCAGACCTCAGAAGCAACCGGAAGTGACTGTTGTGAACCTGGAAGTAAACCAGAAGTCACTTTCCAATTGCTTCTGGAGGCCTGAGGAGGCCTAGCACAATATGGGAGTGGCAGGACAAGGCGAGTTGGACCCGGAAGTGGCTCCTGGTTGCTTCCAATCTGGAGCCAAATGGAGGAGAGGTTGGGTGGGTTGGCCAAACTGACAACCCACCAGGCATCGGGCCGGGACCCACATCTTGAGAAGCTCTGCTCTATGGTTCTCACTTGGTACACATGCGGCTTTCTCAAAAGGGTGTTTTTAATCAAGACGACCATCTCTTAGATATGTTCAACCCTGATATTCTCTATTTAACAGTTCTCTCTCCAAAGTCATGAAATGGCCAGTTGGGAATGACGGTAGTACAGGATTACCATAGTAGAATGGTAATTCCAGCAGAAAAGGTGGGTCCTTTCTTCATGAATTATTGGTCTAGCAAAGGTAAATATAAGCCACAATAGGACCTCCATGGTGCTTTGAGTACCAGGTGCTAGAGGAAAACAGTAGGCGGTGGTTGGTCCAACATCCGCTTGGAGGGGGCCATTATCAGCAAGTCAGTGGTGCAAGGGGAAAGAATTAAGGTGGCTTTTTCCTCCAGCTCTTTTGCTCTGAACTGCGGTTTTCTTTAAAAAAAAAAAACGGTTTCTTAAAAAAAAATCTGGAGAAAAAGGATTATGGAATGTCACAAAATGTGCAAGTCCGGTCTTCCTAATTTTGAGCCTCTCCACCTTTCATTCCCAAGTCATCACAGAAGACATCGCCATGTGCTTTGCAGAAGGCTGGCTACACGTTTTGGTTCCAAAGTCCTTTCTAACACCATATTGTATTACATTCAACTCTGGTCCACACATCTGTAACGTTCACGACATTGCAGATTCTTCCACCAAGTGATCTAAAGGCTGCTTTTTATTTTAATGGATGCTCCTTTCCCCCCCCCCCCTTCCTTAATGGAACGGATGCTTGTTCTAGAACATCACAGCCCCATAATGGATGCCTGTTCTTTGGGAACAAAAACAACTTCACAGTGTATCATGGAAAAGGAACCGCAGTCTTGCAGTCTCCTTTATTGTTGAAGTTTTGATCTTGAAGTGGTGTACGCCAACATCATCAACGCCACCAACGTAGAACGCCCATTGGCGATCGCTTCTACCGCCTTTCAGATATGCCATTTCAACATTTATATATGTGCTGATAAAAATGCCGTGTAAATATTGGAACCGTACCTAATGGAAAACATTGGAAGAGTACCTAATGGAACAGCTTGGGATTTAAAAAAAAAGTGAGCTAAGCAGCCTCTACCACATTTGTTTCATTAACAATTGTTCCTTTTTGCAGCTTCGTTTTAAAATAAAATGGGTTGCGCTCTCCCATCCATAGAATAAAAGGTCATGAGATGCATAGAACTGGTGGTCACGGGTATTCAGAGGTTGGCTTGGCCAGGTAGGGCATGCTGTAGACCCAGAACTGCCCCCAACTCCTCCTGGTGCCCGAGGTGGTGTGTCAAAAGCTTGCCCCCCCTAACCTGGTGACGTGGCAGCTTCCGATCCTCTAGCTCAGTGGTCGTCAACCTTTTTCGTGCCATGACCCCAATAAATAAATAAATAAATAAATAAATAAATAAATGCCGTACGAGGCTAAGAACCCACCATTAATCCTGCCTCCTCCCGGGACCCAATCTGCCAACCCCACCCCTGTCGCCACCCTCCACTGGCAGCTTTGTAGGTAGGGTTGGGTATCAGGAATTGGGCCGGCCCATCCACGAGGCCAACTGAAGCAGTTGCCTCAGGCAGCAGATGGGGCAGTGCCCATCTCTGTCTTGTCCACTTGCCTCCACTGATCCTGCTGAGCTCGCCCAACCCGCACTACCAGAGGTGGGGTAATTCCAGAACAGGAGAGACGAGCCGCAGCTCCCCACTGCCTCCCCAGCAAAGCGAAAGAGGGAGGAAGGGAATGAAATCCCTCTGGAAGTCCCCCTAGCAAGTTCCCCACCCCGCCCCTCCCCAGCATTACCCCCAGCAGCCATTTTGGTTCCCATAAGTTGCCGCGACCCCGTTGGCATCCGCCAGTGCTCTGCTCCACCTCACACTTCTGCTCTCTCGTCTTTTTCCCATCCAGCGGGTGGGGAAAGGAGGAGGATCAGTGGAGGCAAGTCGACAAGACAGAGGTGGGCACCCCCCACTAATCTGCAGCCTGAGGCAACTGCTTCAGTTGGCCTCATGGATGGGCCGGCCCAACTCCTGATGCCATCCCTACCTACAAAGGTGCCCTACACTGTCTCAGTCTCTTCGTTCATTTAGCTCTGTGAGAGTTGGACCATAAGGAAGGCTGAGCGCCGAAGAATAGATGCTTTCGAACTGTGGTGCTGGAGAAGACTCCTGAGAGTCCCTTGGACTGCTAGGAGATCAAATCAGTCAATCCTAAATGAAATCAACCCTGACTGTTCCCTGGAAGGACAGGTACTGAGGCTGAAGCTCAAATATTTTGGCCACCTAATGCGAAGAGAGGACTCTCTGGAGAAGACTCTGATGCTGGGAAAGATTGAAGGCAAAAGGAGAAGGGGAAGGCCAAGGATGAGATGGTTAGACAGCATCACCGATGATGCAACGAACATGAAAATGAGCGAACTCAGGAAGATAGTGGAGGACAGGAAGGCCTGGCGGGATGTGGTTCATGGGATCACGAAGGGTCAGACACGACTTAACGACTGAACAACAACAACATGTGGTTAGTGGCTCTGCAGGTTTTCAAAAAGGAGTTTTTCCCAGTCCCCCTTGGAGATGCCAGGGACCGAGCCTGGGACCTTCTGCATGCACCACTGAGCTATGGCTCCTTCTCAAAGCAGTCCTATCACTTCATCTACAGACTTACTAGGGAGCCTTAGGAAAACTATTACCATGTCTCCCACATCTGTATTATGGGGATAATAAAGCTGAACTATTTTACAGGTCTGTTGTAAGGATTTCTGAGATGACACAGGTGAAGTGTGGACCACTAACAATGCACGATGCTAAAAATGATGGGGGGGGGAGAGTCAGGAATGGCCAAATGGTGCCCCTTCCATTTGTTCAATGGTTTTAATACCTTCTTTGACTGCATCTGCAGCGCCTTTGCTGCAAAATCTGCATGTATGATTTATCCTTATCATTTGAGTTGATCAATTTGCACACATGAGTCTGTAAGCCTGCATTTATTTATGCCTTTGTAAGCAAATGAAAACAGATTTCCTCTAATCTTATAGAAGCTTTGTAAACTTGATGGAAAAAAAAATGCCAGGAATCTGAAACAACTGCCTGTGTCACATGTCCCTAAATCCGGCCTGGGGAGGCAAACGTCAAGGCCTGGGGGGAGTGGATTTGGGAAAAGCAGGCAACCACCCAAAACTGCAGCTAGTGGTGGGTGAATTCCCTTCAGCTCGCTTCTGAAATGACACCAATGATTTTAGCAAAATGTTTTTTTTTAAAAAAAAAAATCATTTTCCCCCAAAAGTTCTAAACGGACTCATAATATCAGTTGAACCAAACTGGCTTCCAATCCCAATTTACTATCCAAGTCAAACAGAGCTAAGCAAATATCCCAATATGGATTTTGAGAGCCGTGGGCAGTTCCAGTGGATCTTGGAGCAAAAAAAAGAAACTGCAGCCCCACTGTTTATATAGCCAAGCCCTGGGAAGCTTCCTAACCCAGCCAACAACATAAGCTGAGTCGTTATCGCTTCAAAGGACTACCAGCTAGACCAATTCGTACTCCCAACGAATTAGGAGTAATTATAAATTCTCAGCAGCAGCATTAGCTACAGCCAAGATGTAGGCTTACCAGATCTCCAACCGGGACAGAGTGCTAGACCTTTAGGAGAAGGAACGTGCGCAGGTGTAGCTTGTTAAACCTTAGAGCACAATCCTAGGCATGTCTACTCAGAAGCAAGCCCCATTGTGTTCAGTGGGGATCTGGTAAGCCTACCAAGGTGGTACCATCAAGGTTTCAGAAACAGACCAGTCTATATTTTGGCTTGATAACTCCAACAAGCGATACATCACTTTGAGACAAAAGCAAGCAGGGCCACACTGTTAGTCCGTACCTGCCAAGCATTTTAAGTGTGAAATGAAACCTGAAAAACATTCTGCGTCTCCACCAGTGCATACTATTGGGTGTGGATGAAGCCACAGTGGTCGGTCACATCAGATTCAACAGCCACGTTTGTTCCCACACCAGTTTGCACCTTCATACGTGGGCAGATACGTGGACAGATATATCTGCATATCCACAAATAGCAAAGTGACTCTCAATTCCTGCCCTAAGACTGTATTAATAGAATTATTTTTTTAAAAAAATTATGTCAGGGCCTATTTACAATGCAAGTCTATGCATGTCTACTCGGAAGGAAGTCCCATTGTGATCAATTGCTACTTTCAGAAAAGTGTGCCCAAGAATACAGCCCAAGCCCCTTGTACCACGCACGCATACTATCCCAACACCGATGATTAATCCAACACCTCTCTTTTAGAAAATTAAAATCTGAGAATACAGTCAGTCCTCACATAAAGTCGTTTCGTTTTAAAGTTGTTGGGAAAACGCCATAGGAACATTTCTGTTTATCAATTAGCCTGTGGTAAAATTGGCTTCATTCTAAGTCATTTCGCTTACAGTCGCCGTTTCCAAGAAGAACCTATCGACAACTTTTAGTAAGGTGAGCGCTGCCAGCTCGGCAGAGTGCGAACTGCCGCTTTTCGGGTTCGGACGTGGTGCTACGTGGCCGAGATGGCGGCCGCCATCTTGGCCTCCAGCAGTCCGCATACCACCAGCCTGTGGTCCGTGTACTACCAGTGGTTGTTGTTGTTGTTCAGTTGTTAAGTCGTGTCTGACCCTTTGTGATCCCATGAACCATATCCCGCCAGGCCTTCCTGTCCTCCACTATCTTCCTGAGTTCGCTCATTTTCATGTTCGTTGCATCGGTGATTCTGTCTAACCATCTCATCCTTTGCCTTCTCTTTTTGCCTTCAATCTTTCCCAGCATCAGAGTCTTCTCCAGAGAGTCCTCTCTTCGCATTAGGTGGCCAAAATATTTGAGCTTCAGCCTCAGTACCTGTCCTTCCAGGGAACAGTCAGGGTTGATTTCATTTAGGATTGACTGATTTGATCTCCTAGCAGTCCAAGGGACTCTCAGGAGTCTTCTCCAGCACCACAGTTCGAAAGCATCTATTCTTCGGCGCTCAGCCTTCCTTATGGTCCAACTCTCGCAACCATGCATAGCTACTGGGAACACTATGGCCCTGACTATACGAACTTTGTCCATGGTGGTACCTCTGCTTTAAACTGTTTCCTGGAAGTTATCACAAAAACCTTTACAATAATCTGCTGTAGCTCAGTGATGATGCACCTGTTTCGCATGGGGAAAGTCCCAGGTTCAATCCCCGGTATCTCCACATAGAAATTTTCCTCTGCCCTATCTAAATCCCTGAAGAGCCACTGCTGACTATACTCACCTAGATGGGCTAACTACGGTCTGACTTGAACACAGCTGCTTTGCTAAGATCAACATAGAGGCTCAAGTCTGGATTCCCCTACCTTCGATAGCATGGGTGAAAAGCAAGGCCATGCAGTGCGGGCGCAACCGTGAGGCAACCCTGTCGCGTCGTAATGCCGCAGCCAAACTGGGGGATTGTACACGCATGCAACCTTCTTGCACTCGAGTAAGCGGGTAGCATGCACACGCAACCACCACCACCCCCGGTTAGGCTGCATCACTTTACTGGGAACTATGAGGGGGCGGTGGCTTAGTGGTTAAGACGCTGAACTGCAAACTGGAAGGTCGGCAGAACAGCAGTTTGAGACCTGAGTGCTGCGTGACGGAGTGAGCTACTGTCTTCGGCTCCAGCTCCTGCCAACCTAGCAGTTTGAAAGCAAGAAAGCAAGGTAAATAGGTACCGCTGTGGTGGGAAGGTAACTGCGTTTAGTCATGCCGGCCACATGACCACGGAATCGTCTTCTGACAGCGCTGGCTCTTTGGCTTTAGAAACGGAGATGAGCACCGCACCCTAGAGTCGGACACGACTAGCTTTCGAGCACGGGAGACCTTGACCTTTACAAGGGGGCGCGGTTACCTCACCCGCACTGCACATCCCTGGTGATAGGATAGAGCCTCTTCAAGGATGGCAACTCAGTTTTGGAATTCCTTCCTCTTACTGGTTTGCCTCCTGCCAAACTTGACAACACTGAAGTAAAACCCAGGTAAAAATGACTCTTTTTTTTTCTCTTCCCAGATCTTAACAGCGTTTTTGTTTTTTTTCTTAATTGTCTCTAACTGGCTCTTTAGAAGTTGCTGCTGTAGAAACCGCCACTGTTTTATTTCTTTCCCTGTTTTTAGTGCTGCTTTAAACGTTTGTCGCAAGTTCCCTTGAAAACAGTTTTACTGAAAACGGGGCTGAAATTATTTTAAATAAACAGTCTCTCATTATTATCGTCGTCATCCTCCTCCTCATTTTGAAGGAGGAAGAGGCAGTAGCAAAAGACAAATTAGTGATGATTTCATTCTGCCCCATTCGGGATTTTTTTCGGTCCCATTTAGAGATATGAGCAATTGAATTTGGGGACTGTTGTATGCAAAATTGAAGCTCTTCCATTGTGCTATACTATAGCTACTGAATTCATACAGTGGTATCCATGGGCCCAGTGCTTTAAAGAGAATTAGAGGACAGGTCCTGGCCCCAAGGAGCATACAATCTAGAATACAGACATCTAGTTTACTCTGGAACAAGGAGTCTTACTCCAGAGCAAGGATTTTTTACTCCCAACTAAGGGAAACTGTGGATGACATTCAAAGGAGACAATAGGGGAAGGGGAGGGAAATAGAGGCAAGAGTAAACACAGGAGAAGAATATGCAATTCAGAGGAGGGGCTCAGAGCCAGAGCCTTGCATACAGAAGGTCCCAGGTTCAAATCCCTGGCATCTCCACTAAAGACAGAGAAAAAAAATTCTTTCTGAGAACAGCTGCCAGTCAGTGTCAAGAATACTGAACTAGATGGTCCAATAGACTCAGTAGGCAGCAGCTTCCTATGCGCCTAACTATTTCAGACACACATAATTAGGCTTTCAGTAATGAGGACTGGGAGGGGGTTGTGCCACGGTCTTCATGAACTTTCCCTGTTATCAGCTGGGTCCCGCGACTGCCAGCGCACCTCTCCAGCCTCTTGACAGCAGAGCTAACCTAACCCAGATAGCAGCTATTGGGAAGAAGGGGGAGGGAGGGGGGGCAGCTCCATTCAACATCAGTGCACTGAAAAGATGAGCCAGAACGCCAGAGTTCCGTGAACATTCGAGGAGACCCCCTTCTCGGGCTGCCTCGCCCACACGTTCCACTTGCTGCTCGGGAAGATAGTAAAGCTGAAAGGAGCTTCGTGCAAGCGGAGGGAAGATATGTGACAGAAAGTTAGAAGACCATGTCAAGCCTTTCAGGCAAACAATAAATATTACTTCTGCTCATAATCAGACTTTTCTCCAGCATCGTCTTTGAATGTTGAACCTTTTTCAATTAATTAAAAACTATGCGCGGCAGAGTGCATATTTTATCAGCCCTCAGCCGCTTAAGTGTCGAAAAAAGACCAGGCAGTTTTTCTTTCTCTCTCTCTCTCTCTCTCTTTTTCCCAAGCAACCCAGAGCAAGTACTTGCAAGGGTCATATCTTTTTAATTATCTTTTCTCTCTTTGATTAATTATTCCGTCTGACAATAGCGTGTTTCAAATGCTATTCACCTGCCTTTGATGATTGACAACTTTTCTGTCTGATTCAAAGCAAACAGCTGGTGCCATGATTGCCTAGCAACCAGGATGTGATGGATGAGCCCCAAAGATGGATGGCTGCAATAAATCATGTCTCCAGCTATGAAACTGGGGGGAAAAAAAAGAGGGATAAGAATAAAAGCGAACAAAACACACACACACATATACACACACGCACAAAACAAAACAAGGTTTCTTCCCATGAGTGCACTTAGCATCTTCCCAATTACACCTGAAATGGACTTGGTGTCTATTAATAGCAAAGTTTTCTAATCAGGACGAAGACAGTGATGCCATTTGTATCAAGGTGTGTTTACAATGGTTCCAGCAAATTGGTGCTTGTTCCTTCAATTACCTACTATGCAAGGGGGGGGGGGGGGAGAAGATGTTAAAAACTTTTTCCACCTTCCCCTCTGCAAGAAAATCGCATCACTGGTGCAGTTGGCCTCAGACGACACACAGACGCCTCACTCTTTCTTTGGCTAACGGAACGGAACAGGATCCAAGCATGTGGATGAGAAATGCACACACACTTTTGCGACAGGCTCTCATGTTCACCTGGGAATCCTTCCCAGCTTCAGTTCACAAGTCCTGCTTTTACCTGGTTTGGATATCAACAAATCCCCCCCCCCTCCAGCTAGCGCGGGAGAAGACATTCCCCCACTTGCCTACCCCAGAAGTGCCCTATGAGTCAGATAGACTCCCATAATACAAGTGAGTGAGCCTCCCTGCTGCATTACCTGGCCACCCACCTCACTGCTCCCAGCAGACCAACTAACTGCCTCGCAGACAAGGCACGCATTTTTGTCAGTTTCACTGTTCACATTAAAAGATTACATGGGGCTCTAGCGCTGGCGTGCACATATGGTCTTTTAAACAATAACAAAATCTTGGAAGTGCTTGGGGATTGGTTAAACGGAGGGAAGCGGAAGGGGGAAATTATACACCCAGCTGACAAGTCGGCATCCAGCTACAGGAACAGGGGCATGGAAGAAAGCGAGGTGCCCCAGTTGCCTGTATATTTGTATAAAAAAGGTAAAGGTATCCCCTGATAATTAAGTCCAGTCATGTCCAACTCTAGGGTGTGGTGCTCATCCCCATTTCAAAGCCGAAGAGCCAGCGTTGTCCGAAGACGCCTCCGTGGTCATGTGGCCGGCATGACTCTCCTTGCCGCAGCGCGTAGCATGCGGCTGGAACACAGAGCGCTGTTTACCTTCCCGCAAGCGGTACCTATTTATCTACTCGCATTGACATGCTTTGGAACTGCTAGGTTGGCAGGAGCTGGCCAAGCAATGAGCGCTCACCCTGTCGCGGGAATCGAACTGCCGACCTTTCAATCGACAGCTCATGGTTCAGCGGTTTAATTTGTATACTACTGTATAAAGAAGGGGTCATTATGATCACATCATCGGCGATCGTTGCACACGTTTTGGCACTGACATTTTGGGGGAAAAAATGACATTCGAAGGGAACGCCAGGGCTCCTTTGGAGAAGCAGCAGAGACTATTCAAAGGAAGCCAAATGGGTTTCTAGAAGGCAAGTGAAATTGCTCAGAGAGTTAGTGCACATCACTATTTTTCTCTTCCTTTCTCCCGGGAGCAGTACAAGTGTCTGTGGGAATATCCTCAGAAGCCAAGGTTTATGCCAGGGCTTCTGGGGCTACTACACTCTGCTTTCCTTTCCTGAACTCGGAGGGTACTTTTATTATTTATTTATTTAGGCGATTCCCACCAGGGAATCTTTCCTTCAGCCACCAGCCCGGCGCTCAAGGCAGGTTTTGCCCCCTCCTTCCATCTTTCCCCTTTCAAGATCTCTGCAAACCAAACTTGTTGCAGTAGAATCTGTTGCTAGGGCCACAGTGGCAGAATTTCTAACTTTTAGGCCGCAATCCTATGCACGCTTACCTGGGAGTAAGTCCCATTGAACTAAATAGAACTTTCTTTTGAGCAGCCATCTAACAGCTTGCCCTGTTACAATGGGGTGCCTGTTAATAGGGACCAAAAGTTCACTTCCATACAGGGACAAAACGTTAAACGTGTAAAAAAAGCAGCCATTGTCTAGATCGCACTGTAAATCGACCTTCCTGTGTGGCCGTCAATCCATTAGTTACTCGATACAAGCACATTTAAAACTGCATTGCTGTCTTTCAGACATGCACACCAAGAACGGAAGAAAGGATCTAAAGCACTTTAAGTGGGATACGTGAAATCGGTCTAAGAGTGTAACAAGAAATGACAGAAGCACGACCTGTTGTTTTAGGACACAGTTCGCAGCCAAAGAGGTTTAAGGCCGGGTGTGGAAGGAAGACTACCAGGAGGGAGGGAAAAAAGCAAAACAGAGCTGGAAGAGGCATCTTTTGTGGGAAAAGTACAGCTAGGGGAAGGATTCAACACTCTTGTCCCATCCAATCCTCACGTGATATCACTCCCCCACCACCGTTTATGCCTCTACAACAGTGGTTCTCGGACTTTTTAGCACCGGGACCCACTTTTTAAAATGACACACTATCGGGACCCACCTAGCTTTACGAGACGCTCAAACATTTATCTCCCTATATTTACACAAGCTTGCAAACTGCAGGAGCTCAGCTCTTTGAAGGGCAATTAGCAGCTGTCTTGCAAACTGCAGCTTAGCTGTTTGCAGGGTAATTAGCAGCTATCTTGCAAACTGCAGGAGCTCAGCTATTTGAAGGGCAATTAGCAGCTATCTGATTTTTGAATAGCCTCAGGGCTTGTGGCAATTACTTATCTGATCCTTCCATCACCTGGGACCCACCAGAAATCAGGTCGCGACCCACCAAGTGGGTCCCAACCCACAGTTTGAGAAACACTGCTCTACAACATAACTATCGTCATACCAGCATCATGTCTTAATATGACCCTAAAATATCAGAATGTGTGGACCACAGAAGAGCTCCTAACAGTCTGCGAAACCTTTATTGGGATACTCATACACACTTTGCATTGCTTTCGAAGTATAGTGTTCCAGCGAATGTCCAAAATGTAATTAACAACGTCAATCCCAGAACTCTGTCAAAGGTTTGAAAGCTTACAGCACAATCCTATCCAACTTACACCACTGGTGTAACCAGTGGGGGAGGGCAGGTGGCTTTGGAGGGGAGGGGAGATTTAAATCCCCTTTGAATCCCCCTTTGGAGGGGATTTGAATCCCCTTTCCGTTCTGGGGCCTCCTGTTCTCGCTGCACTGCTGGTTACACTGGTGGTGTATGTTGGATAGGATTGCGCTGTTAAAGAGGTACACCAGTGAATGTTGGCAGTCTGCCTATCTGTCAGTGCAACAATGTATGTCTGAAATATTTGGCGGGGGGAACACACACACACACACACACACACACACACACACACACACACACACACACTGTCCAACAGCACTCACAAATGGAACATTATTCACCAAACTTCATTCATTACAATTAATATACATAGCCTAACAAGTTCAACTTCCTTTTGCACACGTAGTACTATGTCTTGCCTTCACCATAACCCAACATCCTCATTAAAAATACATTAAGGGAAAACACCAATTTTCAACTTCATGTCTTTTTCACAGATTTACATCCCTAAATGCCACCAAAATTTCCTTTTCACCCAATCCAAGTCTGGCTGAAGCAGTGCAAGGAGAGGGGCGACTTCCACACTCTTCTCTTCCAAGACTTGAGTGCCGGCTACTTTCATAATAATAAGTACAGTACCTTTATTGGCATAACTTTCATATCAGTTGGAAGTTCAAGTGTTTAAAAGTGTCCTATTTTCAGTGGCTTCTAGTAATTATGGTACTTTGGACTATGCACATAAACAGACTGCAGTTGTCTGTATGTAGTGAAATACCTTGTCTATCCTAATATGCCTTTACGTGAGGCCCAAGCATCCTTGGCTTTTACACATAAAATTAGTAGAATAGAATAGATACCTTTATTGGCATAAACACATCAAAAAACAGACATACATAAACAAACAACCAAAAATCCCCCAACAGATCCAATGACAACATAAAATTAGTAAATACCACTTTCGGTCCCATCTGTGCCTTCACTTGTTCTGTACGGGAAAGCTGGCTGCTGTTACAAACTTCCTGCACTGACGGCCCAATCCTAAGCGGGCCACCCGATGGTAGCGCACCTCCCGCGCTGGTGCTGACTGCCGTAAAGCAATCAGCACCAGTCACAAAAGCCTACTCGACAGGGCAGCGACTGCCATTTTAGCACCACTGCATCAGCAGGAGGTGTAAACGTTAGGATTGGGCTCTGAGTTTTGGTGGAGATAGATCAAAAGGTCAAATTCTCAGACTTCTCTAGTATTTGGGGACATTGGACTACGTGTGAACCAAATTTCAACTTTGTTTGCCTGTTGTGGAATTATTATCCTCAACAATAAGCATCAATGTTATTCCATACCATACCATAACCTTTATTGGCATAAACAAGCACACACACAAAAAAAAATACACAACAAAACATTTCAAAACAAACATCAACATCAAAGTCCCCTAACGGCAGTTCACATTCCCTACCCACCCACATAGTCAAATATACCAACTCACCCCCATAGTATCAAGTTAGATCTCAGAACCCAAAAATAGAAGATTCCGTCGGATTTGAATTACTAAATTCATAAATTTGGCAACCAGACAAGTAAACAATCTTTCAGAATCCCCTAACATATACTGGATTTTTTGCTCATCCAACCAACCAGAGTGAGAGGACAAAAAATCATCTAGGTACCACCTACGCAATTCGCTATATCTGTCGCAATAAAAAACCATGTGATGTAAAGATTCTGGTTCATCCCTACCACACATCTCAATGTTATTCATAACATAATTACAGTGGGCCCTTGCTATCCGCGGGGGATTTGTTCCAGACCCCCCCCACGCGGATAACAAGGATCCACGGATGCTGGAGTCTACCACTCAATGGTGCATCTACTCACTATGGAGGCCTCCAGAGGCCCATCCCACATTGACACCGGCCTGGAACGGTCTACAGAGGCCTCCAGTTTGACCGGAAGTCACTTTAAATCGCATTGGAGAAGCTTACAGAGGCCCGCAGAGGTCTCTGCAGACCTTTCCAATATGGTACTGACGTGAAACGGGTCACCGGAGGCCTACAGAGTGAGTAAATGGGTCACTGGACTCCAGCACCCCGTTATTCGTGGACTACTTCCACGGATACTGGGATCCGCAGATGCAGAACCTGCGAATAATGAGGCTCCACTGTATAGTGCTAGATAAAGTTGTGGATGCAAACTACATCTTGCACAACAGATGTTGGTTTGGGGGGGTACATGTGAACACATATGTACATGTTTCCTCAGACACTGGGTGCATTTGTTCAGTCCAGTTTCTCCATGACAGCTACCCACTGTCATGAGTTCTAGTCACACCCACTCCCAACCTGCTTGCATGGACGCACCAGCATGGGCCACACTACCTAGTCTACCCAAGGTGAGATATCAGCGCAATGTTCACCCATGCTATACTGTACTGTCATCTCATGCACTTCTGGTTTAGCATCAGTGCTGAACCAAAAACAAGAGCTTGCATAAATATTTTGAGCGTCTTTTTCTTGGAATAAAAGTTTTTCCTAGCAAGCAGCGATTCTGTTTTAGCGCATGATTTGTTAACATCACCTGGAGCTACCGCATCGGCAGGAATGTTGGCACTCAACGTGTTGCTTGCGCCCAACCTTTGCCACACGCTATGGTATGGGCTATTCACAGACCTGCTCCAAGTAGATGTGTATCTGAAAAGATTCTGCCCCAAGGGGACGGAACTAACCAGTTGATTTTCCTTCCAATTATAAAGGTCTTCCAGCCCTGTGATTTCACATAAAATCAAGACACTATTCCTTTAAACTCAAAATGCATGAAATCTTAATTATACCGATTTTTTGGTTCACCCTGCAAAGAAACCACCACCACTCTGAATTCACACAGCAAACACAAAAATGAAACCATACAATCCTTCCAGTGTAGACTGGCCAGTTTCCAGTAAGGTTTGTATATAAAAAGAAAGGCCAATTACATTAAGAGTTCCTTTGACTCATTTTGGAACACGTGGAAGGTTACAGGGCTTGTAAAACAGCAATTCACATGTGCAGACACTCAGGAGATGTAAACCTTGCATCTCCTCAGAATGTATGGGGTTAGGGGAAATTTCTTGTTTCTGAGTGCCCTTATGTCAACATTTCTATTAATGTGAAAAACGGTCAGATCAGGGGAAAGAATTCAGTCTAGGGAGAAAGAATTCTGCATAACAGTCCATTCAAACAAACCATCTCCTACATGTGGAGTCTGAGAGGACTGTACCACAAGACAAGATCTACCACAGGAAAATCTGAATTTTCCCAGACCTCTGAGAGACACAGGCCCTAGCAATTAAGACAAGAACTGCTTCCTTCATAATACTTCCATCAAGTGGTGTGTACTGGAAACTAACTACTGTATTGCTTCCTATAAAAAAAGACGACAGGAAGAGTTCTACTGAAGTTCGTGTTCAAGGCAACTACTGTTCTAAACACATTGCAAGAATTTTCCAGATTTTTAAGGATTCACTAATCCAACGGATTAAGAAGATGAGCTGGACAGGAAAAAAACTGCAAACGCCAACCTAGTCCCACGACGGGTGCCAAGATTGTAACATTAACCGAGCATCCCAAAGATCCAGCCTGTGAGGAAAGAAAGCTGGACTGTCTCTAAAGCATGAACAAGTGAAATTTTTAACACTCGTTTTGACAATGCAGAATTACGTTCTCCTTTGGCACTTCCACTCTGCTTCAATTTGAAATGTTATGGACAATATAAGGGTTATTTGAAACGGATTCCTCCCTTTCCATTAAGCTGCACTCAGACTTCCGTTGAGGGCTGTATGAAACCCTCCGAGTAATTTCACTCATCATATCCAAACTCTTTTGGCCCTTGACTTCCTCAGATGTTTCATCCAGGTAAGAACGCCTAAACACGTTTCCAATTTCACCTTCTATGAAATTTCGGGGCGAACTCCATCTAGTATTTACAAGCTCTTTTAAAAAAATTATTTGACCTTTTTTAACCATAAACATTCTTTTTCTTTCACACATACAACTCCTGAGCCCCTAAAAAACAATAGTAAAGCACTCTTATAATGACTGGCTGGTATCTGGTGACAAACAATGAGAGGAAAGGGGGGGGGGAAGAGAGAGCAAAGCCATCAATCAAAAAACGTGCACATCTCGGCCTCCCTTCTGCCCCAGCTCATCCAATTCTCAAGTTACAGCTTTACACGGTAAGTCTAAATAATATTCAAAATGATAAATGGCGCCACAAGCCCGATATCCATCATCAATCTTTTTTTAAGGAACATCCATCTTCAATAATGCACGTTTGAATCATGTGAAACTGAGAGCTCCTAGATTCATTTACACAACCCCTAGCAAGCAAGCTGGGGCACCGTGAATGATACCTGTCAACCACAGTTCCTCCCCCTTCCACATATAAATAAATAAACACACACATATGAAAACCCCCCAATGGGAGGGGGAAACAGGACTGAAGCCTACCAATACAACAAGATTTAACCGACAGATTTAACCAACAGATATGGACGACAAGTTCTGTGTTACAAAACATACCCACTTACTGCTAAGATCTCTCCAAAACAACAATATTGCCTTAAAGAAGGAAGACAACTTCACACACACACACACACACACACACACACACACACACATACACACACACACACACACACACACAAAAACCTGTGCTTTTTCAACTTCCCCCCCTTGAAACACACACCCCTTCCCTGCTGCTTGGCAGGCCTCATTTGATAAATGACACCTGTCATTCTGTCACGAGGGAAGGGTGGGTCAGTGATATATGGCTCTGCCGAAAAGGAAATCGACTGTTTGGCACGACACAAGCTATTCTCCACCAGGATTTCGTTTCTGAACTCCAAAATGAAATCTACGATGTTTCAAGTTGTTCAGTTAGGGCAAACTGACAGGAGGCCCAAGGAGTTCATTGGGGTTCCCCCCCCCACATCTTTTTTTTATCCTCTCTATGCCCTTCGAATTATAAAAAAGAAGAGCAAGATATCTGCTTCAATGGCTAGAAAAAGGGGGGAAGGAGAGAGACGTACAGTACATTCATCCATCAAAGTCCTCAACAGTTATGATCTGTGCTTAAAAAAAATTAAATGTTATTTTTATTTATTATTGGGGGGAAGGGTGAAGGGGAAAGGAAGAGAGAGGGAGGGAGAAGCAGAGACCACAAGCCAGCCTGACACAAAAAGCAAGATAAAAATTAGCATGTTTGAAGTAATTGTCCCACAGCTTGACACCGGCATAGTAAATTTTAAAGGGAAAAAAATGTGTCAGGCAGACGCGAGTTTCTCCCCCCCTCCTTCCTTCCTCTCCCCTCCCCTCCCCCCCCTTTCATTAGCTCACTGGCAGGGTGGCACTTCTGAACCTCATTACGGCGAGAGGATTTATGAAGCTGAACCCAATGGCGAAGAAAAGGCATCTGTCAATAATTGTAGGGAGCTCCACTCACAGCTTTGAAATCTCATTAAGTATGCAGTTATCAGGCATAAAGATCAAAAACATTACTCAACTCCGACAGAATCTTATGGAGGAACATTAATTAGCAACAGGCCCACAGTACTACATATATATATATACATATATATATTTAATATATAATATATATATTAAAAAGCAGACTTGCCTCTCACACCTGCCCAGTCCACAAACCAAAAAGAAACACTCCCCCTCCCTTCTGCAAAAAAAAAAAACACACACACACAATAATAATAATTCCCAGCATCTGAGACTGATCAAGTACATGAAACAAGAGAGAGAGAGAGAGAGAGAGAGAGAGAAAAGGGAAGCAAAAAAAAAAATCATTTGAGACAATCTTGGCGGTGAAAGGAGAAAAGGAAGAAGCTGTCAAAAGTTGAGAAGGATGTCAGAGGATCTGGCCCTGATTACAAGGGCTTATACAGTTCCCAGGTCTTTTTATCATCCCTGCCATCAAAAACAGACTCCGTGTCACAGATGGATGACTGATGGCTGCCAGTCTCGGACGTTCTCGCCAAGCATTCAGCAGACCCCTGCTGAGATCTGGCCCTCCAGCAATAGGCTTGACCTAGCAGGAAAAGAACTTCCAGGAACACAGCCCAGTCCCAGAGACACTTCAAAAACAGCACCCCATTCCGTTCTGTTCTTTACTGAGAACAATTCACTAAGAGGGTGGCTTCGGTTTTGTTTGTTCAGCTTACAGAAGTTAAATCTCTGCACTACCCCTCTTCTCAACAAAGGACTCCTTGCAATATTGGGAAATAGCCATGAGAAGGGGAGGGGGGAGTATTTTTAATACTCTCTGCCATTTTTTTTTTTTTTGGCTATTTTTTCCCCTCTACCGTTCCCATCTGAGGTGTACTTTGCACACTTAACCTCTCAGAAAACACAAGGCAGTAAAATATAAATTGAGGAGAAACCTACAAAGTCCGCAGAGGAGGGTGGATCGTAAAATCAAGTGACCTTTGCAGCATTAAGCATGGTGTGCAGCTAATTAAGAACAATGGTCTTATTAAACATCTTTCCTTCAGGATCTAGGGTCTTTGTGAACATCCCGTCTTATTATCCATATTTGTTTCCACTTCCTGCACATGAACAACTGTATAACCAAATAATAATTTAACTGTACTCATTAAAAAGAGGGAGAAAGAAAGAACTTTAAAAAGAAGGGATAGATGAATAAATATCTTCCATATATGTTTGGGTTTATGGTGGAATCATCTCTCTTTACGCTGCATGCCTAGACGCCACATATTTTATATTTCCCAGAATTCCTCACTACAAGGGAAGTTGCCTGTGGGATCATTTCCTTATCATTTACATCCAGACTTCAATACAATGAACAAATTTGTCTCTTAATTCAAGAGATATATGATCAAATCTCAGGCCTCAGAGTGCTGTCTATGGTCGGAAGACATTGGCTAAGATTTTCAAATAAAAGGTAGAAACTTCTACATTTCTCAAATCCACTCACTGGAATGAAGGACATTTTACAAAAATTATCACTAATGCTAAAGAAAGGAAAATGAAATTTAGATCAGAAAACGTAACATTGGTTAGGTGTAGGGTTGTTGTTTTTAAGGCTTTGACTTTGTTACAATAAGGTGTTTATATTTTTTTTCATATGCTTACCATATTACTTTTATTATGTGTAGCATCAAAGTGATTATAGCAATTACATCTAACAGAATTAATTATAGAACATCCCATCATCACTGGATACATAATGCATTAGAGGTAAGAAGAAAACATCTAGACGCTAACTTATGTTCAATTCAATTTCCAAAGCATCAATGTACAACTAAAGTCTAAATTGCAAGAAAAAAAAAGAGGTTTAAGAGTTACTATAAATGTAAACTGCAACCGCAGGCACAGGTAGGGTGTGTGTGTGTGTGTGTGTGTGTGTGTGTGTGTGTGTGTGTGTGTGTGTGAGAGAGAGAGAGAGAGAGAGAGAGAGAGAGAGAGAGAGAGAGAGGCAGGCAAGAGCGTGCTCTGCTTAATGCTATTTTAAGAATAAGACAAAAGTAGTAACATCTATTGAAAATTTCTAAACACACACACACACACACACACACACACACACACACACACACACACACACAACATTAAAAACTAACCAGCCTCCCTATCAAATGTGTTCATATATACCGACAAGAGTGTATGGGTGAAAGAGTTACAACTCTTTGTGTATGCAAAATAAATTCACTCAAAGCTTCATTAATATTAATTTAAATTCAGAACCCATTTACATTAAATTGTTCATTAAAAATGGCCTGTTTTATGCAACCAGCATTCCACAAAGAACACATAAGACCAGAGAGCCCAGTTTAATGATGGAAGTGAAAAGCGAAAGTAAATGAATACCAGTCATCTCAAACGTGGAATAAAAATCATTCTTGTCTCTACATAAATGTGTTCCGTTTGGTCCGAGTTTGGTCCAGAGACTCATACGTTATGTTAGAGCCCTTCAGTAAGGGTTTATGCAGTTAACCCTTTGACCTCTTGATGTGTTCTAGAGACTTACTAAAAATAAGATTTTATGGGGAGGCTGGCATGGAACAGCAATATCCACTAAAAAAGAGATTTTAAAAAAAATACAGAATTCGTAGCATGATCTAGAGCCTTTCAAATTCAGGTGGTCTTCTACTGCCTGATACCAAATGAGGAAGAGAAGGGTTGCAAACTGGGATAAGGACGAGGATATTCCTCATTTGGTGAAACCTCCCAGATCGACAAATGCAGAGAGCTCACCTGTATTCTAAACACTTGGTTGTAAGTAAGCAAAGAGAACTGCGATTAATTAGGATGTGAGATGATGCTACCAAAATAATAAATTATTTCCCAAGTTCATTATTTGTGTAATACCAACTACTCGCAAAGAAACTAATTAGATGATATGAAGGGGCAAATATTCAGTATCCTTTTGATGAAGGGTTTTTTTTTAAGCGCATCTTACTGTTTGCAGTTGATGGGATTCTCCACTTCCATTGAGCTGAACACAGCTTTCATTGGTAAAACTTGGGACAGTGAAGCATAATCGTGCAGAGCTGTTTTTTAGCAAATAGTTGTAACAACTGTACTAGTTAGCCGTTCTATGCTGTACACTAACTACACTTCATAGCCATATAAAAAGGCACTTTGGTCCCTCGCTTGGTCAGATTAGTTTTAAGTCAAAAACGTTAAAACGAAAAAGGCAAAACTAAACAAATGCATGGTTCCAGTCCTCATCATGCTGTAGGTGCTGCTGTTTCTCTCACACACACCCACATACAAAGCAACACAGCCACTGTTTAGTGGGATTTTGAAAATTAATTTAATGACTCTGCAAACGCTGGAAACTAGAATTAATCTGTCTGGATAAAAAAGGGCTTACAGACATTTAAATGCATGTATCGGGACACTTTATCAACCTAACATAAAATTGTCATCTTATCTTATTATATGACTATTTTATGCATGTGTCAAAGAATTTAAAAATGAATGCCTGTCTATTCAGTCTAATTACAACTGCATATTATCTGTCTGGATGTACCAGTCCATATCATTGTTATTAAATACAATATATTGTATTCACCTTTCAGGAGGGTTTTTTTCCCTCTCTTGTTGTAAAAATCTAACCACATTTTTTTTGGGGGGGGGGGGGTAATTGAAGAGAGGAACGAATTCGAGGCTTGAATAGCTGTAGTAGGTGGCTCAGTTAACGATACTCAACAATTTTGCAAATAATATCAGCTTGTTCAGCTGCTTTATAGCCCACTGTATGCAATACACGCATGCCTGTTCGACAGTATTATGCCAAAGTGGTTTGTTGTTGTTGTTGCTTTAAAGCATTGCTCATACACTGAGAATTTGGAAATGGGTCTGAATTCTAAATAGAATCTCCCAAACAGCTGTACTGCCTTCAAAATGGTCAAGACATTGGGTTAAAATATAGATAACTGCACAGCTTTGAATACATGCTTGCAGAGTATATGTGGAAAGCTACAGGACAACATCTTTTTTTTTTCTTTTTTTGAAATGGTGGCAAATAAATTTCTTTTTTATTCCCACTTTTACTGCTCCATATGTACACATAAAGGATGCAGCTTGTACCCTTCACAATTTCCTATGCACTTTACTTTGAAGATGATATCAATCCCCCCTCTCTCTCCCAATACATTCTCATTCACACTGATCCTGAAAACAGCCTTGACAAAAAAAAAGGAACCAAAAAACTCACCCCTAGCTAGACTGCATTTCCCATAACCCTGCAGCAGTCACAATTCATTCTAATCACTTTACAAAACAATCTTTGCTAAAAAAAAAAAAAGGGGGGGGGAGAGGAAAAAAATGCAGACTTGTGAGCCAATTTAAGAAATAACTGCTGATACATCAGTTATTGACTATTTTCACTCCAGCTCATCATAGTGCTCAAGGCAAAACTGAGAACAAAATGACAACATCAACCGCATGCAATAAACTGTGGCCCAGGAGAGCACTGAAGGGCTAATTGACAGCTGTCAAGCTAATGGGAGCAGTGACAGCTGATTCTAGAACATTCTCTTTTCCAACAAGACATTTTGTGGAATCAGGATTTCCCACCCGCACCCCCACATGCATGTTCCATTCCTTTGTGTGCTGGCTTGTTTGTTTGTTTGTTTAGTTCCTCATACTTTGCTAAGCGGCAGGGGCGGGGAGGGGGGGAAGCAAACGACAACTAAAACTCATCATTTTGTCAGCTTGCTGCTGAAAAGAATCTCTGTCCCAAAGAGAAATATGTGGCAGATTTGGAAGCAAAGAAAAGTAACCAAGCCTGAAACTGCAAATACCTTGGAAGGTAGTTTACTAAATGACTGCACGTAATTCTGGATGCTTCAACTACTTGAATTCGGAACTTCAACTACTTGTAGAGTATAAATTCCGGCGCAAGCTAGGCCCTTGTTTTTAGAAGACGTGTGCAAGGTCTTGAACTCATATTCCCAAATCCTGGATTTCTCCTGAAAACCTACTACTATACATGCTAAAATTCAACCAGTTAGCCATATCACATACACTATTTCTTTTTCCAGGTGCTCTTCGAACTTTCAGATTCCAGTATGGTCTGTGACAGTCAAGGAGATTCAACCCCTTAAAGAAAACCATATATATTCAGTCCATTTCTATTCATACTTCAAAAGGGACATAAAATGTCCCCTTCAGGAAGAGAAATCACTTTAGGATTTTTTTATGTATATATAACTATGTGCACAGATTGGACTACTGGTGCAACCCCTACCCTAATGAAATCCATAACAACATTCTCATTGGATGGGAATAGTTCCGGATCTTGCCCAAAGCCTTTAGAAAGCTTCAGACTTGTTCTTATTTCCCAGGCCTCAAATCTAGACTGCATTGTTTGAAAGGGGGGAGAGGGGAGAGTAAAATCCTAAGAAAACATACTTCAAGATCTTTAATTCCAACATACACCCACTGAAGTTACTGAGAGGATACCAAGACGAGCTGCATCTTTATAAGTATTTCCAGGAACACTTTATTATTTCCAACCCTTCCTTTATGGCTAGGAGCATAGAGTGTGCTGCCGATTCCATTTCCCCCACCCAAAAATGGGAGCTGCAAACACACATTTTCTCAATCCTTTAAAGAGAGAGATTTTTTTAAGCAATACGGTACATGAAAGCTGCAATTTTGAGCGAGATAATTATGGCTTGCATGAACTAGTATGGCCTCTATTAATGCAGGATCTCTTCATTTTCTTAATGTTGCTCTGTCCCCTCGCCTCCAAACACACACACACACACACACACACACACACACACACACACACACACACACACACCTAACTTAGATAACAAAAACTGTGATACAAATAGATCTTTAGGTATCAAGGGCATATTTTCAAGATAGCTCAGCTCCTGTTTACTCTCTGTTCTGTCCAGGATAGTCAACCCAAGTCCTAAAGTAAACAATCAGACATGATCATTTTTACAGATTCTTGATTCTCCAAGACAGCTTGAGTCTTCTCCCTGGTGGTGTTAACACTTGGGCTAGACATGAAGAATTTCTGCACCTGTCTGTAACGTCTCCTGCAAGCTCTCTCGGTTGTAGCTGCTGCTGAGAGTCCTTTGTTGTTGTTATTCTACGCCAGACCATTAAGAGGGCCCTAATTCCTATGACATGATTATCCAGGTACCAAAGCCCATTTGTCACCTGCAGCAGAAAATTGAGTTAATGCACAACTAAAGGCAACCAGGACTGTGTAATATCAACTTGATTACATCAAACTAGCTCCAAACCTAATTCCGCTGGATGACACTGCGTGGAGCTTGTCATCTCCAATCATTAAAGCTGTCAGGAATCCATCAGGTTTACAGCTAATTAGGTGAACACTAATGAAGCTGGCAAAACAACTTTTCCTTTTTTATGGCTGAGCGGACCTTTCAGTTTGGAGGGGGAATTTTTTTTTTCCTAGAGTATTCTCAAGGTTGCTGGAAACTGGATTTCCTGAGTGACAAATCAACGGATGTGTGTGCATGTATGTGTGTTTGTGTGTGTTTGTGTGTGTGTGTGTCTGTCTGTCTGTCTATCTGTCTGTCTGTCTGTCTGTCTGTCCCCTGCAATACACATACTTTTTATCCACCCTTTTGCTCAATCAGTACAAAGTCATAAATTTGCCGTCACCCTCAGCATGCCACAAAAGAAGTCCCGACCTTAAAACTTGCAGCTGGGAAGTCAAAAACAAAACGAACATTTTTTTTTGGGGGGGGGGGGGGAGACGTTTTTTGTGTGTGCTTCTAAATTATTATTTTTTCTCTCAATGAAACACTCATTTATTTGTCCTTCTCCACTTAACAGCAACATATGTTCTTTCACTCGTCTTAAATAAGCAGATCTCCATTCATTCTGTACCCCCCACCCCCAGATCCATTAGCCAAAGGCATTTTGATAAAGTAAAGGCAAAGTGTATGAGAAAGAATGAAAGCACTCACTCTGCCAACTTCTGATTGACCATTAAGCTATTGATAAATGTGCCTGTCAGGAGAGAGACAATTAAATCAAATATGAAACAAAGTCGTTTTGACGGGTCATTTTGATAAAGCAAAGCCATTCTTCCATCTCCTATTAGTCCTGTAGTCAGGGGCTTGTTTATTTATTTATTTACTTATTTGTGGGTTAATTACTATTTCTTAACTAACCTGCTATATTTCTTCCCGCTTTTCTTTCTCAGCACCATTAAAAAAACACACACACACACAACAACAACCACCGCTGTCTAAATGTACCTTTTTTTTTCTTTTAAGTAAATTTTAAAAGCCTTTGGAAAAGATGCTGGTCCGAAAGCTACCTTCAGAGCAGCTATCCCAAACGGGAGCAGAGATTTCACCTTTGCTCAATGCAGCACATGCGGTAAATGGCTTGTGCAAAGCCAACCCAGAAGAAATATTTCTCCACACATAGAAGCTCAGCAGACAGTATGGTCCAAACTCAGATCATATGGTCTTTCCTTCGTCAGCACTGCAAGGGTATCTCAGTTCATAGCTTAGGTCATCCCCGAAGAACAGGCCTCAACTTCCTGAGGATTTTTTGCCTTTCACTGAAATTAATCATGATTGGAGATCCAGCCCTCTCCCTGTGACAAGGAAAAGTTCTGAATTCCAGTCGTGTTTGTTCATCCCATCGGACGTGCAAAAAGATATCAGTGATAGAATACGTATTGTATCACAAACTTTCTCAACTTTCCAGCTGTTGTGATATCAAGGAACAGTGACAAGGACTGATCGTAAAGAAGCATGGGATTTTTTTGGGAAAAATGGAGTCATGGAGTTGGATAACACATGCACCGTATATGTTACTAATTTCTGGGGGGGGGGGGAATCAAACTTGTCGCATGTCAAAACCTGACGGGTTTTCTGACTGTTCTTAAAAAGATACTGTCGTAGCGCACACCTTCCCGCAAGTTGTGGCAGGAGCAGCTACATGCATTGATTAAACATCATAAGATAACCACTTGGAAATCAAATATGTACTTCAGAATGCATTACATATGACTTCCTCCTAAAGATTACAGGATGGATGCTTCATCCCATATTGACACAGCCACAGAATACCGTATTGTCCCGAGTATAAGACGCACCTGATTATAAGACGCAACCTTAAAGTTTGGTGCTATTAAAAAAATTTAATTAAATCACTGGCATTAAATTGCAACAGCCTGATTATAAGACGCACCCCTAGTTTAAAAACTTAAATTAGGAGAAAAAAGTGAGTCTTATACTCAGACCAATACGGTATTTATCCTCTCCCCCCCCCCAGTAGAGTAGAAGAGATCTTATCTCTCTGCCTGAGAAAGAGATCTCTATGGAAGGATCTCTGCATTGCCCCCCATCTCAAGCAGACCAGTAGCAGTAGCCTCTAAAAAGTTACATGGGCAGAGTTGACAGGCCACGTGTGTGACGTCACAGAGAGTCTGGCGTTACCATGGCAAGTGATTTATTGAGGCTTATTGGGAATGAATAGATCAAAGGCAACCGGATGACAGGCAATCAATCAGCCATCAAATCAAGGATGGCAACAAACCAAGGAAACTCTGTTCCAGACCATATCTCCACCCACCACTAGCTAGAGGTTACTATAAAGATTACTGCAAAATAAAATGTTTGGTTTTTTAAGGAAGGAGTAGGGGGACGAAAGAAGGAAAACGTATTTGTTCCCCCCCCCCCAATGGCCTATTCTTTCCACAAAATTCTGTTCTCACTTTAATCAGAAGTTTACGTCCCTGGCATAAAACAAAATAAAACTAATATACATGAATAACTCAATAAACATGAAAAAAGTAAACATGAAAAATAGGCTCTAGAAAGTGTGCAAAGAAATGCAAAGAATAATTCTCGACAGACATCTGACAATATCCAGAGCTGCTTTTCCTGTGATTTCCTGTGCAGGTTTATAAATAAGCAATCAATAGGATGAGAGGTGCCAAAAGGAAGTTGGAAAGGTCTGTCTGGTGGCGATGGCCCCCTCCGTGCCACCCCAAAGGGAGAGGAAAAGAAAGAAAGTTGGTTGGGCAAAGGAATGTTCTCTAGAAGAGCACACAATAAGGTCTGGAGTGTGGTGTCTCCTCCACACACAAACACACACTTCCCCACCTCCAGTGGCACAAGAAGCAAACAAACCCAAAATCACGACCGTTATTTGAGCGACTGTGTGGTGGGTGAGCCAAAGCCAGGAGCCTTGGGACGGGAGGAAAACCCTGAAGCCCGGACTTCTTCCCCAAACACCCACCTTGGCGGAACTCGCCCAGGCCAGGGACGGTTAGGCAAAGTGCCCCAACGGAAGGGGATCCCAAAAAGTCAAGCAAGCCTGACCACCACCACCACCACCATCTCCTCCCCTCTCTCCAAACCCCACCCTACTTCCTAAATCTTTTGCATGGGCGAGGAGGAGGGCAAAGAGGACCTGCCTAAGCAGGAGTTGGTCGTGCCAAGCAAATGCATCCAATATCCAAGCCTGGGGTGGCAGCTGACGGCAGAGGAAGAACGAGGAGGGGGGGGGGAGAGGAGGAAAGAAAGGGGCACAGCCCGCGCGCCTGGGGGAGACGGTGGTTCCTCGTACCTGCTGCGCGCCGGGGCGCCTGCTGCTTCCTCCTGGGCATGCTGAATCGCTGCGTCCGCGGGCAGCGCCTGGAGGGCGGGCGGGGGAGCCGGCTGGCTGCGGGCTGGGGGTGGGCAGAGTTGCTTCAGCCCCCCTCGCTCCGGGCGGAGAGGAGCTGCTCCAGGCTGAGGCTGCAGGGCGAGCTTTTTGTTGTTGTTGCTGCTGCTGCTGCTGCTGCTGTTGCTGCTGCTTGCTGGGCATGCACGATGTGGAAGAAGAGGAGGAGGAGAGAGGAGGAGGAGGAGGAGGAGAGGAAGGAGGCGGAGGCACGGCGGGAGCGAGCGAGAGAGCGCAGAGGACAGCCCCGATCTCGCCGCTGCTGCTGCTGCTGCTGCTGTTGCTGGCACCAGGAGGGAGGAGGAGGCGGGGGGAGTTTGACAGATCGCCCCGCAGGAAGGAGGAGGAAGAGGAGCCCCCCGACGAGCTGGAGGGCTGGGGCGAGCCCCTTCGGAGTGGCCCCCCAGGCCGGCCCCGGTGGCGCCTCCTTTGCTGGGCAGCTCACGGCATCGAGCCCCGGAGGCGCTTCTCTTCCCCGGCCGGAGCAGCCAAGAGCTCCGGGCGGCGTTTTCTTCTTCTTTTTCTCGTCCTTCTCCTCCCGCGGCGGCGGCGGCGGCGGCGGCTGCTGCTGCTGTTTCTCACTCCTGCGCTCCGACGGCTCCCGGATCCGATCCGCGCTGGAGGAGCGGCTTCGGCGGCGGCGGCAGTGGCGGCGGCGGCAACAGGCAAAGCTTGAAGGGAAAAGAGATGATCGCAGCGTGACTCCAACTAGTCGCCGGAGAGCGAGAGAGAAAGAGGCAGCGAGAGCCAGAGGGGCGCCCCCCGCCACCGCCGTCGCCACCGCCGCCGCCGCCGCCTTAACTCTTTGCGCCTCGCGCGGCAGCCGCCCAGGAGCGCACCGGGGGCCAAGCGCAAAGGAAGAGCGGACCGGGGGGGGGGGCGGTGGAGGGGGATTCCCCCCCAGATCTGAGCCAGGAAAAGAGGGGGAGGGGACAGCCAGGCAAAGAGGGAGGATCCTTCCTCCCTGTCCGCCTCCTCCTCCTCCCTCCAGCCAGCCCCAATTCTCCTCCCTCCCCACTCAATTCGAGCTCAAGTCTGGACACATTGCCCGGACGCCCCATGCAAGCCATGCAAATGACAGCAGGGGTCCCCAACCAGCGGAGGAGGAGGAGGAGGAGGAGGGGTCCCACATAGCAAGCCGCCAGAGGAAGCAGGGAGGGAGGTGTCTGTCTCCCCTTCCCCCGCCCCGCCATCCACTTGGCGGGGCTTCTCCACCCGTCCGCCCCCAACTTGACACTCTTAAATCCAAGATTTAACATCCCTCTGACTGAAGGACCTTTTGGGAGCCTCTCGACTCAAGGAGGATGAAGACCACCTCCGAGTCCCATCTCTCCCCCCAGGTGAGATCCAAGAAAGGCGGTTCATTCCACGCCCAACACACACACACACACACACACACACACACACACACACACACACACACACACACACGAGAGAGAGAGAGAGAGAGAGAGAGAGAGAGAGAGAGAGAGAGAGAGAGAGAGAGAGAGAGAGAGAGAGATATCTGGCCGGATCTCCGACCCAGGAGATTCCCTAGGCAAGAAGGCTCCCAGACCTCAACCAGGTTGGGGGGGGGCAGGATCTTGTCACCCCTCAACTCCCCAAAGCCGCGTCTATATCTGACTACATCTGCTGGGCTTCACTGCAGTGCCCTACTGCAAGCTTAGCTCCATACCAAGGCCTGAGCTCCCACACACTCCAATCCAGAAATTGCCCCCCCGCCGAACCCTCCAGTGTCTTCGTCCCCCTCCAGATCACGTAACTCCAGATATACGACACGCGAACTCCACAGATGCGCGCGCGCACACACACACACACACACCCCTTCGTTCTATAGAGAAATGTTCTCCCACAGCCTCCCCCGCTTGCAACGCGAGGGGGGATTCCCTCCCTGGATCCCCCTCTCTGCCGGGGTCGCATCCCTTTTTCCCAAGCGCAGTACCTCCAGCTAGGTGCCCCCCCACCCTGACGTGGGGGGGGGAGACACTGGGACTCCAAGCACTGCCTTTTCCTCCTCTTCCTCCTCACTAGCCCCAAAGAAATCCATCACTTTCCTTCCTAGCCTGGCTGGCGAATCCCCTCCAGCAAAGTTCAGGAGGAAGTGCGTTTAAAAAGCATGCAGGAGGGGTGGAATGGAATAGGGGAAAGAAGGGGGGGTCTGTTTTCCAGGCACCCACCGAAAGCCTGTAATCTTCATTCCGTCGAGGCCTTGACAACAGGGCTGGCTGTCAAAACAGGCAGGACGGAGCGGAGGAGCCTCAGCCTCTCCAGCCTCCCAGACACAGCCCCCCCCTCCCCACAGCACCCCGCCTCTCAAGACATCCTCGGCTTACCCTCTAGGAACACTGCTGCAGTTCCGATCCGAAGTCCCAAGACTGACTTCGGAGTCAGTCCCTTTGAACTTGGAAGGGACCGAGACACCCTGGCATGAGACTGGACAGCTGCTGCAGTTGCCGCACACTTCCATTGGCGTCCGTGGGACTTACATCCGAGTAAACACAGGCTCCGGGCTGCACGTGCCGCTCTCTCGCGCGCTGTCCCCTCCCCCGCATTACGACACCCCAGCTGCTCCACGGGTTGCGTTCGTGCAACGCACCCATCCGATCTCTTGGGGCCCAGAGCATCTAGGTTGGGGTTGGCGTGCATCTACCAGCAAGGCACGACAACATCCACCACCACCACCACCCACCCCCGACTTACCAGGGTGCCCTGGGGCTGGGGGTCTTCCAAGCTCCTGCAACCATACAGCCAAAAGCTCCGGCTCAAATTCCTTTTGCTGCAGAAGAAATTCCACTTGAAACGGCTCTCCGTCTCGCTTCTTTTCTCCCTCGTCCGTGTTTCACGTTTCTGTTAGTCTCATCTTTGCAAGGTCTCCAAGAATCTTCCAGTGAAAACACACACACACACACACACACACACACACACACACACACACAGAGGCTAGTACGCAAAAAAAAACTCCTTGTAGATTTCTTCTCTCTGTCTTTCACAGACGCACTCACACACACACAAATGCACGAACTTTTCCCTTTTTTAAAAAAAAGAGGATCTCTCTCTCTCTCTCTCTCTCTCTCTCTCTCTCTCTCCCTCCCCCAGTCCAAGTTCATTGGTGGGGAGAGAGGGGGTAGCAAGCCTCGGCTTTGCAAAGGAGCGCTTGGAGAATCGATGCGCTGAGAGTTTGATTGTATATTCCTGGCTTGCAATAAGGTACAGCGGCGGGGGAAAAGAGGAGGGGAAAACAAGAAGGAAAGAGGGGATGGACTAGTCTTAACTGTGTTTCAAGTGCTTTATGAACATGGATCAGAAGGTAGAGGCAGCCAAGCACCTTCTCGACTGCCAATTGCCCTTTTTTCTCCCCCTCTGTCTCTCTCTCTCTTCCTTCCTCCCCCCCCCTCTTTTCTTTGTGTGGCTGAGATATATTTAATAACACCGCCAGCAAATCACAAGCAAGCGCCTTCAAGAGCCAGATGCTTTACTTAAGAGAAGTGTAGCAAACAATTCTCTCCTCTCTCTCAATCTCTCTTTTTTCAATTCATTTTTTTACAGACAGAGGCAAAAGGGGGCAGAGAGAATAATCTCACTTTTTCTTTCTTTTTTACCGTGCAGATTTCAAAAATCGAGTGAGTCTCCCTCGCTCCCCTTCCTCGAGATTTGGGATCCCTCCAAAGACCTCACTCAATGCAGATGTTTTCGTATTCACAGGCTTTAGAGACCCGGGTTGGGGGAGACCAAAAAAAAAATCCCACAAAACATCAAATCCTTTTTGTTTTGTTTGCTTCTACAGAAAAGAGTAGGAAAGTTGAGTTTGTTCGTTTTTTAAAAAATATATATACAGTATATATTCTTAGGTTTATTTTTTTAGCCGATCATTAGGACCACACACACACACACACACACACACACACACACACACACACACACACACACGAGTATTTTGCAGTCCTCGGGGAAATGGCAACAGAAAACGAGGGAAAAAATAATTCTCTTGCCTAGAAGCCAACGGGTGAGTTGTCTTGTCAATGATCGTTTCGGCTGCCAAATTCTCGCGGTTCCATTGCATTGATGTTTGGGGGGCGGACTTCCCCCCCTTCCCTTCGCGCGATGCAGGATCTGCTCACATCAGGCGGGATCAGATCTGCTTTAAGGAACGCGACCCCCCCCCCCAAGAAAAAAAATCCTTCCTGTGACGGCTTGTATGTGTGTGGCTGGGTTGTTTGCACCAAATAACCGACTCTCATGCAATCGGGATGTTGTTGCTTGACTCTCTCTCTCTCTCTCTCTCTCTCTCTCTCTCTGCCGCTTTAGCTTTGCATGCCTTTAAGATCCTCCCAAACATCTGTCCATCTTTCCATTGGGCGCATCCATCAGTGTCACGCGGAATGCACATTGCAGCGACATCAGAACAGAGCATAGTCTGGGATTCCACACAAATAACTCACACGCTAAACAACTTAAGCAGGAACGAGCGGGAGCAGGCGGACGCAGTTTAAGTCTTTACAAATGTTAACACAGGCTCTGGAGGGGGGGGGGCGGAGAGAGAGCGAGAGCGAGAGAGAGAGAGAGAGAGAGAGAGAGAGCGCGAGCAGCTGAGAAGCTCTGGCTAGTCTCTCAAATACACCTCTTTCAATCCCCCCTCCCTTCGTCTTTCTTTTTTTAAAAAAATTTGGAAACTTACTGACCAGCTTAAAAGACTGAATGTCACCCTTAAAGCGGAAAGTGAGCAGTTGCCAGAAACAGTTGAGAGGGGCATACATGGCGTGGAGACACCCTCACCCCAGATTTATCTAAGGGGCAAACCTCTAAATTTTGTCTTGGGGGAGACAGTGAATTTTCTACAAAGGGCATTTTTTTTAAAGGGGGGTTTTCGGGTGTACGAATGCTTATCAAGCTGCAGAATCTGGACGAGAAAGGACTCAGTATTCTCATGAGTTATATGGAGATAAGATTCTGAGGCAAAACAGTAAAACTCCCCCTCCCACACACCAAGTTTTAAGGCTTGGTGTGTGTAACTGTATAATCAGTACAAATTTGATGCCTGTTTGGGGGAAGGGAGCTAAAGTACCCTAACCTAGGAAAAATATTTTAATTCTCTTTGGAAATGACTTCATGTCACCTCCAGCGAAGAGATGCACCAGGAAATCCTGATTTTCCAAACTCCATGAACACACACTCCTCATTCCCTCTCTGGCAATCTACTCATCTTCCCCTAATCCTTTTATTATATGTAATCCGCATGATGTCATGCCACTACCTTCCTTCACGACACAATGGTCCAGGCTGCATCGAAGGAGTCAGAAAAGTTTATACAAGAGGAGGGAGGCGGGGTGGTGTCGTGTCGGGGGCTTCAAAGCGGTTTATCCCTTGCGGGTCTCCCTTCTTTGTCTGCAGCAGTTATTAAATTAGGGGTATCTACGCTTTAGCAAGGTACACAGGAGTGCAGCACAAGCGCTTGAAAGACCTACAATCGGATTTGCAAGAAAATACAATCACAGAGAGAGAGAGAGAGAGAGAGAGAGAGAGAGAGAGAGAGAGAGAGAGAGAGAGAGAGAGATATCTGTAAGAGGAAAAAAAATATTTATTTTTCCCAATCCAGAACATATATTTGCCTATTTTTGGACCAGACTGTACTACTGTTTAAGGGGGGGGGGGAGGAGAGAGCGCACGCAATATTCTCTTAGTCTAATTCTAGGCTACGAACTAGAAGCGCTGCCTACACGAAGTTAATCTTGTGATAGACTTTAGACTCAGGCTAATTTAGAGTGACAACTTTGGCGGTGGCTGTTATTTATTTCATTTTTTTCTTTTTTGTTTTCTTTTTTCGCAAAAGTGACATGTGCCTCTTTTCCTACCAGGCAATCTAAAATGTTTTATTTTTTTGGCTTTAAAAAAATTAAGGTGTTGCAGTTTCTCAGAGAAGTACTGTACAGTAGGATCTGGCATGTTTTTGTACGTGCAACCTTTGCACAGAGAAAAGTCTGGACAGCTTGCTCAGGGTAGTAGTATCTAGATAAAGCGGCTCTTATTTCTCAAAAATCTTTTCCCTTCGTGAATCACGTCTTCGAGACTTCACGCACGTATCAATATCTGTTTTACTTTTTTTTTTTTGCAGTTACTCCCCCCCCCCCCCAGTTCCTACCGAACTGTAACGTCATTTTAAAAAGTCGACTTCACAGGTAGTTCAATGCTAGACACGCTTTCCTGGGAGTAAGTCAGATTGACTTCAATAAAACTTACTTCCAAGTAGACATTCATAGGATTGCTCTTTTAAAGTTTTCTTTTTTTTTAACGTGAAAGAAAGGGTGGGGAAAACCTATCACTTATTCGAAATTAAAGCTTGATATGCATGAGATCTTAGTAAAAACATTAAGAGTCACAGTTTTATTAAAATTCGATAGGAACTAGTTTGCTAAAAATGAAAGCAAAACAAGCAATTATAAGGGGAGTTCCCTCTTTCCCAGTTCAAGCCAATTTTGCTGTTCTGACCAATGGCTATTCTAAATAAAGGATTTGAGGATGGTGCGTGGATACCCAATTGGATTTGTATATGCAGACACTAATTTCTTACTACTGGCTGGTGGTTTTCCAAGAGTTGCCTTCCCAAACCTGTTGTTATTTAGGCCCTTTGACTTTTCCTGAGGAATATCCATAAGAATGAATTCAAGGTTTCATCTAAGAAAGGATGCTGCAGCTTGTTAACGTTTAGGCCTCTTTGTCAAGCTAGGGGGAAGCCACTGGTTAAGAGCAGGGATATCAACCTACAAAGGAAACATCAGAATTCCTCCCGCTAAAGGGGTCGCTTTGCCCCAGAGTGTCAAGAAGGGAGGACAGATTCTTCTCAGATACTTGGCAGGAAATATATATATTAGTAGGAATTTGCTATGGAAAACACCGCAGATACTGGGATCTTTCTAGTCTTTGAGGCTGGGAGCTAATTACTGCCATCTTCCCCCCCCCCCATCCTTTAAATGTATATTCTTGAGACAGATATATTCTTCCCAAAAGAGTCTTAATACAACCCTGTGCATGTTTACTCAGAAGTCAGTCTTGAGTCCAGTGTGGGTGCAGAGATTTGCAGTCTAACAAGCCCCTTCCCAATACCACGTGTTACATTATTTTCTTGTCATTTACTCTGCATTTGTCTCCTTAACAAGCTGCATCACTCTCTCTCTCTCTCTCTCTCTCTCTCTCTCTCACACACACACACACACACACACACACACACACACACACACACACACACACACACACACACACTTATCCCTCTTATGTCGACTTTGTGCAAAGTTTAATTTTAAAATTTTCCCCCTTTGGGGAAGGGAAATCAAAAATCAAAGAAGGGAAGACAAAATCATAGATTTTGTCCTTTGCTAACAGCAGAGGGGAGGGAAATGAATGGATGTCTGAAGAGTTTTTAGGCTTAAAAGCAGCCCCTCCCCAAACACACACGCCTTCTTACTCTACTTCTTCCAATGCCATGCTCCAACTCTATAAAAAGTCTTAGTGTAAACGCTTGGGAAAGGTAACCCTTATCCTGAGAATTCTTGGGAGAGTAGCACAACTTTTTTTTTGGGGGGGGGTGTCTAATTTATTTTGCAAAATACCTGGAAATTCCAAGCTCTCCTGGATGTAAACCGACTTATTTATTTACTTATTTATTAAAGCTTGTGCCTTCGGGGCTAGGAATATTTGCTCCAATGTAAATTGTTACGTTAAGTGCCTTTATGTGGCAGTAAAGTTTGCTTTCCAGATTCCAGTAGCGCTGCCCTAACGAACCAGATGTTTGGTCTGCAAATTCTCCAAAGGATGCTTACCGTTTCGACAGAAGACAGTCCAGAAATTCCGACCTTGAAACTTTAGTGCTATTTTTTAAATCAGCATTTGGAGGAGGGAGGGGGCCCGGAGCGTAGAAGGGCCACTCCCCACGAAACAGTCGCAATGTCATTGTTCTCTCCATCTCCCCTCTTACGTCTTTCCTAAAATAATTGGATTCCAACTCTCTCTTTCCCCTTAGATTTTGCAAACGATTCAGAAGTCCCAAGGGAGGAAGTTCGATCCCATGGTTGCGTATATACACATATGCATGCACTTTTTATGTTATATTTAATATCTCTGGATAGTGGTGGTGGGGGGGGCAGAGATTCAATGCCTGTGTGGCGTCCCTGCCCTGCTTTCTAGAAAAGGCAGCCATGCTTAAGAACATTCCTGTTTTATTATTTATTCTATTCTTGCTCGCCTCCCCTATTTCTACATCCGTGCGAGTGCTTTCACGCCAAGAGTCTGCCCTAAACCCTTTAGGCGAAAGTCCCCCAGCCCCAGGTGGAACGACAGCACAAATAGGTGACCGCCCTGCTCCTTGAACGAAGGCTGCGAGCGCACTTCCTGGGTGGCAGATCCAACGGAAATGAATGAGCCAAGTTGGAAGCGCCTTCGAAGAACTTGAACATGAATAGCCCCCCCCCTCCCCACACACACACGCCAGGGCCTGGCTGGCTCCTTAAGCCTCCCTCCCGATCCCGCACTTTCCGAATTCATTTTGCCTGCAGAAGAAAGTGGACACACAACGGCTTGACCTTTGTCCCTCTTACAGGTGGCTCACTCGCAGAGTTGCCCTTGACCCCATCTCCTCCAACTTTGCGCAGTCAAAACGCCAACAGGAGCCCATCGCAAAGAAGTCAAAACAAAGCGAGTTTCTGCATATGTTCTTGCTTGCTATTATCTATATTTCTCCTATAAAAAAAGTAGGGGAGGGAGAGGAGAAGGGCTCTGAGGAACGTACTGAGGGTGTTCAGATATCAAGGGGCTCCTGCGCCTTTAGCGGGTGCGCAAATAGGGCATTTGGCACAAATGTATTTCTTTTTTCCTCAGGTGGAGGGAACCACGCCGCATCTGCCGATATTCTCTCTTCTGTTCAAACCGCAGCGTCGCCCCCCTCTCACTCCTAGTCACAGTGGAACATAGATAAGCTTTTCCGCTCAAGCTAACCAGCCTAGCTTCGGATCTACCTGAACTGTGTCCTGAGGGGATCCGGATTCCTTGAAAGCGCAGTTATTCTCTCTTTCTCCCTCCCCTCAAATTAATACCTGGGACATCCCGTTTTTTTCCTCTGGCCATTTCCGGCTGAACGTAAAACGTTTCAGAGAGTGCCCACACAGAAGGTGCCCACAGTTTCGCGTTGCGCCCGTCAGGAAAGAGGCTGGGAAGAGACGTCGAAGAAAAAGCCCGTCCCATGACATTGGCCCATTACTGGGAAAAGAAACTAAGTTATCGCCTGGCAGAACCGTGGTGGTATTACCGGGCAACAGAAGGGAGGGGGGGGGGAAGACACGGATCCTGCAACTTCACCAGAGGCGACAGCAAATGCTGTTTATATTAAGCCATGAGAGATTAGTCAATTTCACACACCCTTAGGAAGTTTTCCTAGCGGATGCCTTTGCATAAATGGGGGGATTGTCCTCTCCTCCCCTGTTTTTTTTTTTTTTAAAGGACACACGCGCACACATAGTCGGGACCTCCAACAATATTGTTTCTGGGATCCTAACTTAGGAAGATATTCATATTTATCGCTGCATTGATCGCCCTCCCCCTTCAACATAGCGGCTAATATAACGCAGGGATTTCAGTTAAACAGAGAAGACCTCCGATTTGATTGCATGGTGGGGGCAACTGGAAACAGTCATGGGAACAGGGGAAACAGTCATTTTTGTCTTCCCGTTTAGTTTGCAGCTTTTAAATGCTCACTTAAAAAAAAATAAACAAGTTACTACTGTTCTAAACAATGGGTTGTTGTTGTTGTTGTGCTGCATAGGATCCAGGAAAGTTAACCACGTTCAAGTCTTATTTAAATAAGGAGTTAAGTAAGCCTATGGTTGGAGCAATAGCACCAGCGTCTCTATAAGTTGGCCCGGTTTATTTCCCTGAGGTCAGATCCTTTCCACTGCTACCTCTCTCTTAGCTAACGCTCAGGTGCGCCTTCGCAAGAGAGCAGAGGGCGTGTCTTTTGGGCGTCCTAGAAAAAGACTGGATTTTGCAATCCGCTTCAGCCGACTTGCGGGAAGCAGCCTAGGAAGACCACTCTGGCTCTTCTGTGCAATGGGATCCTCGTCGTCTCTCCCTTCTGGGCACCGACTCACCCAGCAAGGCTTCCAGCTGTTCCTTTTGTAACAAGCGCACAGCTGTCCATTTGGTCAGACTCCTGTTATCCATGATCACCTGCTTTGCTTTTGACCAACTGATCAAGGCAAGCAGCTTTTATTGACCAGTTAAGCCAGGAAGGCTGGATCCTAGGATCCACACTGACCGGGGAGTAAAGCCCCATTGAACATAGCAAGGCTTACTTCTGGGTGAACATGCATAGGATTGTGCTGCTTAATCACTATTGTAGTATTTCAGTGTGATTCAGGAGATGCACATGGGATGACCCCCCCCCATGCAGATAAGGGTCCTAGATAGACCTTTCAACATGAAGAAGGTGGGGGGGGGTTGGGGGGAATTTGCAGCTTCTCATGCAGAGGTAAGAACAGCTATCTGTGGGTTTTTTTGGGGGGGATTTGCAGCTTCTCATGCAGAGGTAAGAACAGCTATCTGTGTTCAAATTCCTTATTCTCTGCAACCAGGAAAAAGCAGAGGAGCCTTGCTGTGCTGTCTTTTGAAACTGCTCTTGTGAAATCAAAGGCACTGCTTCACCTTGACATGTGCGCAGCACAATCCTCTCCATGCTGACCCAGAAGTAAGCCCATTGTATTCAATGGGGCATCTTCTCAGGTAAAGTATTGCAGGCATCGCTAAACGGTTTGAAAAGTCCCCTTCTAAGGCTGCAAATCCTATGCACATTTGCCTGGGAGGAAGCCCCACTGAGCACAATGGGACTTACCGTTGAGTAAACATGCACAGGATTGCACTGTAAATGCTGCCTGCATCAAGCAATGCACAGGGGTTGTTCGTAAGAGTGACCCCAACAATTCTTAAACTTTGATGCACCAAGGCACCTGGAAGTCATAACTCCAAACTGTTTACTATGCCAACCTCACCAATGGAAAAAAAAAAAAAACCTCCATACATGTTCAGAGATACTCTTGCATTAAGTCAACCATTCCAGGGCCATGATTCTTCACTGCTCATCCTTTTCCACAATGCACGAGTTCCGATTGTAAACCCACCAATTTAATCTGCAGTTAATGAATGGTTCAAATCAATGACTATTAGTGCTTTCAAACTTTAATTGAAGGAGCATCCCTTTTACTTTATTCCAACGCATCACTTACAGTGCCTGTCATTCATTTTAGCAGGTCCCCACACCATATGAATTAGAGGGCCCTCTTTATTCATAAGAAATGAAAAATGTCTCAGTTGGGTCTGAAAGCATTAATTGATTAATCAGAATGATGATATGATGAGTTAATTAACTGCAAATTAAATCATGCTTTCATAAAAATTCTATATGCTAGGGGGGAAAAGTTTGCCAGTTAACGGGAATGAGCGAATGAACTTGAAAACTTGCTCAGCATAAAATGTCATTATTTTTTACCAAATGGATTTTAGGGGGAAAATGATAGGATGTTTTAAGGCAGGAGAACAATAAACCTTTGGGATATTCTGATGCTCCTGGTTGACAAAACTGGACTACTTGGATTTAAGACAAGTGCATGCATACATGAGTTTAAATGGTTTACAGTATCCCATAATGAATCTTGGGAGTTGTAGCTCAATGACAGAGCTAGGAAGTTTGGTGTCATCCCCCCCCCCCCCAGCATTCTTAACACATTAACTACACATTCAGGAGAAGCCATGGCAAACTATGGCTTCTTACACTAACAGCGCAATCCTATCCAACTTACACCACCAGTGTAACCAGCAGTGCAGCGAGAACAGGAGGCCCCAGAACGGAAATGTTCTGTACACCAAGATGGTGTATTGGTTTGGGAGTCGGACGTAGACCTGGAAGATCCAGGTTCAAATCCCCGCTCAGCCACGAAGCTTCCTGAGTGACCTTGGGCCAGTCACTATCTCTCAGCCCCACCTACCTCACAGGGTTGTTTTGAGGACAAAAAGGAGGGGAGGAAATATGTACACCACTCTGAGCTCCTTGGAGGAAGGGCGGTATAAAAATGTGAATAAATAAATAAAATAAATAAATAAAGGGGATTCAAATCCCCTTTGAATCCCCCTTTGGAGGGGATTTGAATCCCCCTTCCATTCTGGGGCCTCCCATTCTCGCTGCACCGCTGGTTACACTGGTGGTGTAAGTTGGATAGGATTGCGCTGTAAGATCACCAGCTCTTTTTCCTGCCAAAGCTCTTGTGCTATTAATAGCTGGGTGACATGCAGAAATTCAGCAGGTGAAAAGTTTCCCAGCATGGGGATGTAGTGATGAGCTCCAGTATTTATGCAGTTGTTAGCTTCTGCACCTAACTGCTATGTTGCTACCTTGGGAAAGTTGATTGTACCATTTTTGCTATGCTTATATCATGGCATCTATACATGATTCTTATTCCATTGTAAAGTTAGGAAAGAGTTTGAGCTGTCAGGGAATGAGGTGGTCATGGAAAACAAAATCCAGCATGCTCACCTCTGCAGACGCCATACTTGACGATGCCCTTTTTTAATATACACATTTTTTTTAAAAAAAAATGCTTTTTAAAAACAATTAAAATGCAAAAAAAAAAAAAGCAGGCATTTCGATCAACAATTAAGCAAGAACCAGAAATACAGAAAGATAAATCACTATTACGACAGCATCCCTAGATCAGACAGCATTAAAAATCCATGTTTTTCAGGGGTGGCCAACCTTTCAACATGAATGCTCCTGGACCTTTATTGGTTGTATGGTTGAGGGCATTTCAGCAGGTGCAGCTGCTTTAGCGGCACCATCAGCACTTGCAGCTGCCAAGATTCTGTCTTCTACCCAACTATTAAGAGCACAGAGGACCTAATGGTGGAAGGTTGGCCACCCCCCTCTATAGCTGATGGCCAGAAGCATGCAATGCAAGAACCTGCTTGGCTGCCACAGGGAGAGAGTTTCAAACAAGCACCATCATGAAAAGGTGCTCTTCCCTGGATCCTTATGTGACACCTCAGATAAACTCAGCTCCTGGAGCAGAGTGATGGAGGATGACTAAACTACAGCAAGTCCTCACTTAAAAGTTGCTGACAGGTTCTTGGAACTGCAGTTTTAAGCAAAATGACTTAACGAAATCAATTTGACCATAGGTGGCTTTTAACAAATGTAAATACAGGTGGGCCCCCATATCCACTGATTCGCTATCCACGGTTTCAGTTATCTATAGATCGTGGGGACCCCCCCCCCAGGCTTTTACTTTTTTCCCAGTAAGCTTTGTTTCTTCCTTAAAGAAACAGGAGAAGCAGCCTCTGGCTGCTTATTACAGGCAAATAGAACGAGACTAAGTACTAGAGAGGCTCTGCAAGGTTAACAGAAACCTTGCAGAGCCTCTCTAGGACTTAGTCTCATTCTACTTGCCTGCAATGGAGGCTGCTTCTCTGTTTGTTTAAAGGAAGAAACAAAGCTTGCTGAAAGAAAAATAAGAGCTGGGGGGCAAGCATGCCTGCCTGCAGGGGAGACAGGGTGGGGGGCCCTCAGGAAACCATGGAGGGGGTTTTCGCTCTTATCCACGGTTTCAAGTATCCACGGAGGGGCCTGGAACATATCCCCAGCGGATATGGGGGCCCACCTGTATAGGTGACCCACTGGGGTTGCTTGTTTTAATTGTTTTAATTATCTGTTAATTATTTTAATGTATATGTTATTTTAATGTTGTAAGCCGCCTTGAGTGCCCTTGCCGGGAGAAAGGCGGGATACAAATTCTTTAAATAAATAAATAAATAAATAAATAAATAAATAAATAAATAACAGGTTAATTGATATACATAAACAAGAGTTGACGGCATATTTCTGATCACAAGAACATCAAACTTCTAAACAAAGACCCAAAACACTTCTAATATTAGATATTGAAATAAATGTGAGCTTTCCGGGCCAGAGAAAACCCACGCAGACATGGGGAGAACGTTCAAACTCCACACAGACAGTGAACCCGGCTGGGAATCAACTTTTTTTTCTCAACAACTTTAAAATGAAACAACTTTAAGTGAGGACTTGCTGTATATGTTGTTGTTGTTGTTCAGTCGTTAAGTCGTGTCCGACCCTTCGTGATCCCATGAACCATATCCCGCCAGGCCTTCCTGTCCTCCACTATCTTCCTGAGTTTGCTCATTTTCATGTTCGTTGCATCGGTGATGCTGTCTAACCATCTCATCCTTTGCCTTCCCCTTCTCCTTTTGCCTTCAATCTTTCCCAGCATCAGAGTCTTCTCCAGAGAGTCCTCTCTTTGCATTAGGTGGCCAAAATATTTGAGATTCAGCCTCAGTACCTGTCCTTCCAGGGAACAGTCAGGGTTGGGTGGGACCATGTGTTTGCTGTATATAGGAAGGCACATATGGGAGAGGCCGCGAACACATGGTCCCACCTCATCTATACAAGTTAGTTACTCGTTTTCTTTAGAACAGGAAGAGCTTTTTACTTACAGTCTGCTGCGTCATGGTGACATCATATAAGGGTTAAGACGGGCACTGAAATTTTGAACAACAAAGTGAATCAGGGTTGCTCCCAAGGCAAAACACCTGAGAATTTTCAGGGGGAGCTAAGTGAATTTCTACAAACCAAGTGAAATTTCTCAGGGGTGTGTGTGTGTGCTGATTGGAGTGGCCATTTTAAAGGAAACGGATAATCAGTAACGCTTTCAAAATACATAAAATGCAACCCTGTATGCTTTTGATAGGCCAGCGGGTGGTGCAGTGAGTTAAACCACTGAACCATGAGCTGTCGATCGAAAGGTCGGCAGTTCGATTCCCGTGACGGGGTGAGCGCTCGTTGCTTGGCCAGCTCCTGCCAACCTAGCAGTTCCAAAGCATGTCAATGCGAGTAGATAAATAGGTACCGCTTGCGGGAAGGTAAACAACGCTCCGTGTTCCAGCCGCATGCTACGCGCTGTGGCAAGGAGAGTCATGCCGGCCACATGACCATGGAGGCGTCTTCGGACAACGCTGGCTCTTCGGCTTTGAAATGGGGATGAGCACCACACCCTAGAGTCGGACACGACTGGACTTAATTGTCAGGGGTCACCTTTACCTTTACCTATTCTTTTGATGGGGAATGAGCTTCACTGAATACAGCGAGGATTTGTGGGAAGGTTTGGGCTCTTAGTGGGTCTATGGCAATTGGAAGGTCTTAGCAGCTGGAGCAAATGAAGCTTAGAGCCCAATCCTATGTATGTATACTCAGAAGTAAGTCCCATTATAGCAGGGGTGGGGAACCGGCGGCCCGTGGGCCGGATCCGGCCCCTGGAGCAATCCGGTCCGGCCCGCGCGAGACCGGACCCAAATCAATCAGGTCCGGCCCACGCGAGCAGACCGGATTCAAAAGGAGTCGCACCGAGGGGAGAGCGCGCGGCGCACTCACCTCGCGCGACTCCTTTGGAACCCGGCTGTTTCTGCGCGCGCCGGGGGACCCATTTGCGATGGAGGGGCACACGGCCCGCGGGACATTTTCCCCATGGAAAAATGGCCCTCCATCGCAAATAGGTTCCCCACCCCTGCGTTATAGGTAAGTGTGGATAGGATTGCAGCCTTGATGTACAGTGGGTCCTCGCTATCTGTGAGTCCGGTACCCGCAGATTTGTCTCACTGCGGATCACAAACCCGCAGGGGTCCACTTTAAACACATTTTTAACTGTGATAAAAGCCCCCAAATTGCTGTTCCTACCTTTGTGTGTGCAAACCATACTGTTTCCAAGGCTCTGAAGGACCTTTTCAAGCTGAAAGACCCACTTCTGGGTCACGCGAAGGCTCCTCTCTTCTCCCAGGAATGTCGGAATGGAATCCCCACGGATATCGAGGTCCAACTGTATTTCCCATTCATTGCAAAAGGGGAGGGGGAATTCTTTCACTTCCCAGCTCTGAGCTGTAGAAGCTTTTCAACCATCACAGTTCAGAATGTAGGGCAACTATCATATTAATTAACTAAAAAAACCTCTCCTGTCTAATGTGATGCAGATGAAAAGTCCCTACATTCCACTTCCATTATCCAAGGCTACCTTTGCATTATTGCCTTCTCTTCCATGATGCTCAGGCAGCAGCTACCTATATCCATAGGATTAATACCTAGGGCAGGGGCATCACTAGGGGGTGCAGATCGCACCATCTCGCCTATTTGAGCCACAGAGGTCTGTCCTTAGCCACACCATGGTTGTCAGGAGCTTTTGGGTGAGGCAGCCTCTAGCAGGTCTTATAGCAGTCCTTTGTTAGTTGGTCAGGTAGCCAGTCCATTTTGTCAGTCCTCTTTCTTTCCGCTCTCCCCCACCAAGCTCACTCCTTCAACCCACACCAGCAGGTGCTGATTCTCTCATTTTTATCTCCAAGGCCCTCATTGTCCTTTCTAAGCTACAGCTGGGTGCCACACCCATGGCAAGCAAAAATGCCCTGGTGTTAACCCCATATTCCCCAGACCTGTCAAGGCGAGGCGCCACTGCTGAAACCATACACTCTCTCCTTGGGGCAGGGTGACCAGATAAAATGGAGTACCTGACGATTGTATAGAAGAGGGAATTTTGGAAGGTGCAGCTCATCATGGATGGAAGGGTGCAAAAAGGTATAGACACTTTGTCCTCCATTGTATAGGGTCACCTTGCCTTGGGGCTGGGGGAACCTTCCGCATCCTCTACTACAACTCCACATGGTCACAAATAATATGACTCCCTCCATTCACAGCAAGTTTGGAAGAACTTTCTGCTTGTATTAAAAGCAATTGCTCCGATGATGTGAATATGGTTGGTCACTAATTGCAAACTTGCTGGACTAGACAGGTCTTTGCGCTGCTCCAGTAGGGCTCTCCTTATGGTCTGAACCCATAGCCGTGATGCAGGGGTATTAAGAAATGCCGAGTCTAATGTGCTTGCTTCTAGCAGAGTGCAACGGCACGCTTGCTCCAAGGTCGTTCTCCACCGACGAAAGTAAAACAGACAAGGCAGATGTCCACCACCAAGACTGTATTTACAAATTTACAGATAACAGCTTCAACAAAGCAATACTTATATACACAACTCCAACTCCACGGCACAGACTCCAGCTTTCACAAATTCCACACAACAACCCACCCAGGTAGGCTCTGCCAGCCTCCTTATATAGTGCTTTACACCAATCACTGTGGAGATTGATGCATCTCATTATCTATTGCACAGGTGCTTTGTCTCACTGATTCAGCATTTTCTTGTTCATTTCACTTTCACTTTACTTTACATTAGAGATATATACATACAGAGCCTATGGTAGCCATGCTTGCCCAAACATCAGGGCCCTGCACTATTCAGACAGGAAATTTCTTGGATCATTTGGTGAGCTAACCCTGACAAGGGGAAGCCTCTGCATGTTTATTCAAACGTATGCCCCAATAAGTTCAATGGAACTCCTTACTCAGCAATCCTCAATAGGCAGCAACTCCTGATTCTGAACAAACATGCTAAAGAGATTGCACACAAACTGCCATCTTAAACACACTAACTAGGGCAGGGGTTCTCAACCTGTGGCACGTGTAACCCCAGGGGTACACGAACCAACGACAGGGGGTACGCCAGAGCCTGCCCCTTATCAGCATCAATCAGTAGTTAATTACTTGTTCGTTAGAACTTAAATGCAATCCCCCTGTCTGTCTGTCTGTCTGTCTGTCTGTCTGTCTGTCTGTCTGTCTGTCACACACACACACAGAGTTAAGTAAGACATTTTTCACATTTAAAATTGTTTTAGTAGTTTTTTATTTAACAATTAATTAGCTAATTAATTGATTGATTAATCTAATGAATTAGCAATTAATTAGCAGGGGGTACTTCAGAAAATTGGACTGTGATAGGGGGTACCCGTGCCTCCAAAGGTTAAGAACCCCTGGACTAGGGCATAAGCCCCATGGAATACAGTAGGACTTACTTCTGAGTAAATATGCATAGGATTGTGCTGTTAGTCTACTCCAGTGAGCATGCAAAACAGAGTTCTGTGGCACTGCAAAGATTGACAGTTTTACTGTGGCAGATGTTTTTGTGGATTTTCCTCGGACGATGATGATGATGTGGTTCTGGCCTATGCAATGTTCTGTCACAACAAATCTGTTCATCTCCAAGGTGCCACAAGACTGCTTCTCGTGCCTCATGTTTCATTTCTCTTTTTAATTTCTGATTTATTTAACACACAAACGACAAACCGTGACCGAAGATGAATTGTTTCACGAACCCTTGGAGAAACGTAGCAATTGTCATTTGTCCCCGCTCACATAGGGACACTTGAAAGATAGGTGCAGTAACCCTGAGAATGTGGGGAAAGCATTTTCCCCTACATATTTTGTTTGTGCTCATTAGGGTGATAAAAGCAAGCCTGCCAGTTTCATTTTCCCTGTTAGTTGTGACTCTACCGTTTGTGCTATCCAGGTCAAACGCAATGTGGAAACGAAGAAAATCTGACACTATCATTGATTTGCTCTCTTGTAGTCATGTCAGCTCTGTACACTAGAGACAAGGAAATGTGACTTAAAATTGCAATTAACCAGCTTTGGGGCAGGTGCCTCTCGTTGGCTATTTATTCCCTTCCAACTTTCTTTCACTTTGAAAGCCATGTTCATTCATAACACTCATTCATAATTTGTACATGTACAAATTATACGTTCCCATCTACCTGACTTTTTTTTCTTTTTAAGTTAGGAATGCAGATGCGGAAATGTCATTTTACAGTCTCCCCCCAGTTTTGGTATGGGTTGGTTAGATCTTCAAAGAATGGCATTCCTCCCCTTTCCCGCCTGTTTTAAAAGTATTAGCTTCCTTTCAAACATTCTTTAACCTTTAATGTTTTGTAACTTGATGAAAAGAAAAGGTCAATTTGTTCAGAAGGGATGCATCTATTCTGTAATTGTTCTGAGAGCTGTGGGGTTCCAGCCTCACTATGGTCTTCTTCACTTCTCATATGAACGCCCCCAATCCAGCCAGTGGCATTCCTATACCCCCTGTGGGGGGGGCACCGATGCGACACCCCCGTGTGACGCCACAAGCCATGCCCCCTGGGGCGTGATGTCATTTTCACGCACCACCGCCGTTGAGTTGCTGCCGTTTCTGAGTTGCTGCCTCAGAAATCAGTGTGTGCCTTTGTACCCCAGTTGGTACCCCAGTGTTGCAGAGATGTTACACTGAAGTTGCAAGAAGATATCAGGGTAAATGGTTAAGAACAGGGGTGGGGGAGTACAGTTTACCTCTCTTAATTTTACCTTCGGAGGCAAGCTGTTCAGACATAGTAACAATGATAATGCTAATAAAGGAAAACAAGGCAGTTTTTTTAGCCAGTTCTGAAATGGCATATGCTGATCCCTATGCACAAAGATTAGCATCGAACAGAATTACAGTGAACAGCATTCTTCCGTATGATGATGTGAAAGCACCCCTGAGGTGTAGGTTTCGATCCCAGATAGGTGCATGAGCCCCCTCCCTCCCTCCCTCCCTCCCTCACACACACACACACACACACACACACACACGCACGCACGCACGCATGCACACACACACACACACACACACACACACAATTTGATACAACGTTCCATAGATTTGCAAGAAAAGCAGCTGCAATCCCAGAGATCAGAAAAGGAGACTTAAATTGATACAATTAATCCCTTGGAAATACAGCAAGAGTATCTTTTCTTATTCTTCTTACAACAGTTCAAACATCCAGAGAATATGCTTAATTAAAATTTGGCGATACATTTTTAAAAGATAACAAAAAATGAAAGAAATAGGCTAATTATACTCCAGCATTCCGCTATGTATTTTTTTAATAACACACTTTTCCAGCTTGGGCCAATCCCAGGAGACACAGTTCCTCATTTATAAAAAGTCCCCGATGGGATTTTAAAAAGGGGATATTTTGTAAGAGAGAAAAAGTCTATTTTGAAAGAGTATCCTTGCAAGGGGAAGCATCGTTCTGGATCTATCACAATCGGATGTCTATTCCAAGGATACAATTGTGTGTATGTGTGTGTGTTTTCCTCCCACAATGATTGCCCATCTCGTTTTAATCACTGCCACAAGTGTCTCTGCCATTCTCTCGTCCTCAGACTTTCCCAACTCTCGTAAATAGACAATTCGGAAAATTTGTTTTATTTAATGAACTGAAAGGTTGAGTCTTTTCCGTTGCGCATTAACTCCTCTAATATATGATGGTACATATTAATGGTCGTTAACGGGCTAAATGCTGCTCTTCCACATAAAGCCCACTGGAGAGAGAAAGAGGGGGAAAAATCCCCTCATTTGAGATAATTTCACTGAATTGTTGCTGCGTTCTCCCCTCAGGGCACACAGAGCTACCAAGGTGAAAGGTGTCTTGGAAATAAGTTGGAGAGAGAATGAGAGAGGCTGAGAGGGGAGATAGGGCACTCTTCCAAAACTGCTGGGTTGAGAAAATGGGCTCTGTGGGGAAATGAGATTCCAGCCCTATTTCTTTTGAGGCCTCCCTAGAGAAAGCCTGTCTGACTGCACATCACCTCCATATCTTCTTCTTCCTCCTCCTCCTCCCTGGTTTCTCTCGCATTTGCAATTGCCAGGAAGGAAGTAAAAGGAGAAAACAAAGAGACTGCATTGCTAGGAAATGAGCCCGACATTTTCTGCATGCTCCTTGTGTAACCAGAGGGTACTGCTACTGGGTGTACCTTAAAGGGAAACAGTTACAGTGGACCCTTTCTAACCGTGGATTCGGGACCTGCAAATTTGTCTCACCACAGATCCCGGACCTGAAAGGGTCCACTGTAAGAAGTTTTAAAAAAGAAATGCACTGGGGCAAGTCTGGGAAAGGGAGGGGAAAAGTCCAGTGACCCAGAAGAGGCTGGAGGAGCACAATTTTGCTCTCTACAGCCCTGAAAATGAAGCTATTTGCCAGCCAAAATGTAGGAAATGCTCTTTTAAACCTTTTTGTCCCTTTATATTTGTATGCCACTTTGGTTGATACATATGAAAAGTGGGATACAAACTTTGTTGTTGTTCAGTCATTAAGTCGTGTCCGACCCTTCATGATCCCATGAACCATATCCCGCCAGGCCTTCCTGTCCTCCACTATCTTCCTGAGTTCACTCATTTTCATGTTCGTTGCATCGGTGATGCTGTCTAACCATCTCATCCTTTGCCTTCCCCTTCTCCTTTTGCCTTCAATCTTTCCCAGCATCAGAGTCTTCTCCAGAGAGTCCTCTCTTCGCATTAGGTGGCCAAAATATTTGAGCTTCAGCCTCAGTACCTGTCCTTCCAGGGAACAGTCAGGCTTGATTTCATTTAGGATTGACTGATTTGATCTCCTAGCAGTCCAAGGGACTCTCAGGAGTCTTCTCCAGCACCACAGTTCGAAAGCATCTATTCTTCAGCACTCAGCCTTCCTTATGGTCCAACTCTCGCAACCATACATTGCTACTGGGAACACCATCGCCCTGACTATACGAACTTATTGAGTGAATAAATAGAGCGCAGGGGCAACGGAAAAGGAAGTTAACCCGAGAGAGCTTTTCCTCTCCAGGATCCTTACAAGCAAAGCAAATAAATATCCCTTCTTTTATAGAGGTAGATGCCTGTCTTAGGAACAGCTTGGCAGTTTTGTTTCAGAGCAGCAGGCTAACAGCCTTGAGTGCAGCTGATCTGAGCAACAATTTAGAAAGCACGGGATCTGTTATGCAGTGAAAGCTTTATTACCACGACTCCAGCATTACATCCACAACACATAAGGGTTAATCACTGGATCCATTTTCAGCCAGTTGGCGTTCCCGGGGGAACTGTCGCAATAGTCTCCTCTGTGTAGACGAGGTCAGTTTTGCTATCTCCGGGTCAGTAGGTCAGGTGCTGAAGGAACTCGGAAACTTCAACTCCTAAGAGACACAGGTGCCAATCCCATTTTGTGGTCTGCTGCAGAATTCTCCTTGTGGTTTTTTGGTTGACTCTGTCAAAATATATACCTAGCCCTGTGGTGTATAATTGGATGGTTTTCAGAGTTGCAGATCATCAGACGGAGTTTTCTGTGCCAGCAGCAGTAGTCTCTTAAGCGTGCAACACTTATTGGGTGAAGAATCTCTTAAATAAAACATCTTTTATCTTAAATCCTGTGAGTACACGTTACTTGCCTTTCTGCATTATTTTCAGCTTCCTGCCTTTGATGAAAATACGCTGTCCTGGGGGGGTGGGGTGATGCGTAGCTGATTGGGGTTCCACTTTGTCTGTACTGGCAGGACCACCAAAATCTCTTTTTTTGTTTGCTTATGTTGGGATGGAGCAATGTTTGATGGACAGAGGACTTTCCACTTTCTGTGCAGAAAACCCCATATTCAATGCTTGACATCTCCCGTTCAAGTGACCAGGTTGCAGATGGGCTACTGCAGGCCACAGTGGACAAAACTGGGTAGATAGACCCAGTTAGGGTCTATTTGAGTTGGTACAAGACAACTTCATCTCTCCCTATTTGTTTAAAATGGAGGAAATGAAAAGAGAGATAGAGTTGAGGATGAGAGGGGAGGAAAATGAATGGGGCAGAGAGGGGGGGGGAGAAAAAATGATGCATATTGTAAAAAAGTAAGAGTAATAGCCCAATCCTGTCTAGCAGGATGTGGTGGCACATATAAGGCTCACCGCCACATCCTGTGCAGGATGTGGCCTGCGCTGGTAGAGCTGGAGGCCTCCTCAGTGTAAAGGAACATCTATCCCTTTTATGAATGAGCCCCAGCTGCCCCAATGGGTCTACTCGAATGTGCGCCAACTGTTTTGTTGATACACATTTGAGCTGGCGGTGTAACGCAGGCCAGGTCTGGAAAGGGGGATAGGATATGGCAGAGAAGGCAGCCGCCGATCCCTCCCCCTTCCCGGGCCCGGCCAACCAATCCCACCCCTGAAACACCCCGTTCTGCCCTCCCCATGCCCCTCTTCTGCGCCGCAGGGACTCACCTCTCTGCTGCAGCGGTGATCCGTCCCACAGTGTCAGAGGAGTGGCGTCTCATCAGGTGCCGCAAACGTGCTTTGCAGCATGTTTGCACACCATAGACGGACGAAGCAATCACTCCACCGGTCTAAATGTAGACAGGATTGCTCTATTAGTCTCAGCTTAAATGAAACAGTGATCTGAAAAAAAGTTATAAATTGAAATAAAACATACTCTCATCCGCATACATAGCACAGAGAGGATAACAATCCATGAGAAGATCCCCCAATCCAAAAATATTGTGGACAGACGTTGCTATGCAATTTTAGGGTTAGTGTGCCTCAGGTATTATTTATTGAAGAATTTATATCCTGTCTTCCCTCCACCCCTCCCCCAATTTTCAGGGCACACAAGGTGGCCTACAAAAATATGGAAATGCCTTAAAACAATAAAGCACCATATGCAAGACCCCCCCCCAAAAAACCCAGCACAATAAAACTATACTGCAGTCATAGTAATAAAACACTATAAAAACCCTTCCAAAAACCTCAGAAGTTATAGGCATCAGAGCACAAAAATCCTGTAAGCAAAACAGAACCAAGATGGGGTGATGCAAGCATTGTATGCAACATTGTATGTATGGTGCAAACGTTCTACTTTAGGATTATTCTTGACATTATTTTCTTACCATGCATCATTTTATCTATGCTTGAGAATTTGAGGAAAACACACACACACACACACACACACACACACACACACACACACACACACACACACACACACACACACACTAAAGTGTACAGTAGTGGAAGAGTTGGTGGAAGAGTTGAGTCCTGAGTATTTGGTTGCGAGTTGCGAGTCCCTATTATCTAGGGTTACCAGATCTCCAACCGGGACAGAGTGCTAGACCTTTAGGAGAAGGAATGTGGGCAGGTGTAGCTTGTTAAACCTTAGAGCACAATCCTAGGCATGTCTATTTAGAAGCAAGCCCCATGAGTGCCTAGGATTGTGCTCTAAGGTTTAACAAGCTACACCTGCCCACATTCCTTCTCCTAAAGGTCTAGCACTCTGTCCCGGTTGGAGATCTGGTAAGCCTACTATTATCTATTTAATGGGGGAAACAGGTTTAAACCTGAATAAAATTCGATTGTCGTAATTTCCATGTCTCGAATCGAGTCTTTCGAGTCTTTTACAATTGCCGAGTCAAGTCACTAACACGACTTGAGTCCGACTCAAGTCCGAGTCAATAGACTCAAGTCTACATCACTGGGAGTTAGGCCATTAGAGTTTTATTGTACTGTATGTATTTTATACAAATATATATTTATCCCACAGGTGGCGCAGTTGGTTAAACCACTGAACCATGAGCTGTCGATCGAAAGGTCGGCAGTTCGAATCCGTGCGACGGCTCCTGCCAACCTAGCAGTTTGAAAGCAAGAAATTGCAAGTAGATTAATAGGTACCGCGTCAGTGGGACGGTAACAGCGTTCCATGCGCCTCAGTGTTGAGTCATGCCGGCCACATGACCATGGAAACGTCTTCGGACAGCGCTGTCTCTTGGGCTTTGTAATGGAGATTAGTACCGCTCCCTAGAGTCGGACACGACTGGACTTAATTGTCAAGGGATACCTTTACCTTTACCTTTATAGCAAGGGGAATATAAGACTAACAAAATCAAATAAGTAACACTTAAATCCTGAAGCGTACGAGGGTCTCTAGACTGGCCAGTGACGTCCACGAGGTGGCACTTATTTCTCTGACTGATCAGCTGGAATAGGAAGCCCCCCCCCCAGGAAAGAGTACAAGCTTATTGGACAGCATATCCTATATTTATCATTTCTTCATAACCCATATTTCCGGTTTTTTAGATGCACGTGTCAAAACTGTATACAGGGTAAATTCCACCGATAGTTTTATAAGAGATTTTTAAAAGATAAGGAAAAATCAATAAATGATAGTCTGGGAGAAAAGGATTTCTGTAGCTGAGGGTGGCCAGGGTTGTGTTCATACCTCTTTCCCAATGCTACCCCACTGCAGGAATGGGTCCCTCCTCCCCCCCCCCAGCTTCAAATCACTGGGGAGAGGGTAATTTAAGCTATACTTGATGTAACCTATACATCACTGTCTTCTGGACCAGCTTTAAAATTAAACTCTGATGTACAAAGTTAAACAAAAATGAGATAAAAATTGGCAGGGGTTGAAGAGGGTCAAAGTAGTCAAAACAGAAGGTAGACTATTGCTTCTTTTGATTTATGTTATTCTGCACACTAGGAAAAAAAATAAAATTATAAGTCGCACTGAGACTCCCCCCCCCCCCGCTGAAAATAATGCATTCCTAATTTGCTTTCTATAGACTACCATGCCTTTGATCTGGGAGATGAAGAAATAAAGTTGGAGGAGAAAGAAGCAATAAGGTGGAGGGCAGATAAAAGAGCATACATTGTAGCTGGGTTATTTTTTAATTGTTAAAAATAGCATTCAATTTTTTAAGCAGCAATTAAATGTTGTTGTTGTTTTTAAGGAAAAATTCCATTGACAATTTACACTGAGTAATCTATTCTGTGATTTAGGCTATCTGATATTTATTTATTTATTTAATTTATTCATACATACATACAACGACATATCCTGCTTTCATTAAAAGTAATTCAAAGAGGCTTGCAACAGTGATATCACTTAGCTACAGCCCTGTTCCCTGAAAGTCATATGGTTCGGACCTGGAAGACCTTCTGCTGAAATTTAGGGCTGTTTGTGGTTCTATGGTGGTCCTTCAAAGGCATTTTGCACATGTGTGGAGGTACAATCCTTTTAATGTGCATGCTTGAGGGATTTACTTCAGCACTCACCGTTCTGGGCCTGAGTCCTGACTGAGATTATCCCCTAAGGGTCTGATTTGGGAAGATTATTTAGCCCTAAATGCGGACAGAAACAAATATCTTACAAGTTGCCTGTAATACAACATAGGCTTAAGTGAAATGGCTTAGTGTGCCTCAGAATTAGTGTGCTTTAAGGAGGAATGCCCTAATTTCTATCACTTTGCTTTCATGATGTTGCAAAGCAGTACAAGCTAAAGCAGCTTCCTTCGGAATCTTTCTGATTCAAGAGCAGGAAGGCTGTTTCTAATGATCAACAGCTGTCTTTGTGGGTTTTTTTGCAGTCTAGTGATTCATGTCTTTTGCCCAGAAATGATCAGTGGAACAAATGTTTGCTTAGATATATTACAGAGGAACAATCGGGGGGGGGGGGGGGGAGAGGAGACAGTTTAATGGAAACGCGTCTTTCAGTTATCTGATAGTTTGACAATTAACCCAAGCTTGTCATGGGAAGTAAATTGGGAAGCCTTAAAAAAAAAAATACTAAAACCTTCTTAAAAGTCAGTTTTCAGTCCAAGACAGTTAATACCCTGGAAAGCTCGTTCCAACTGAATATCTACATTGGGAAGAGTTGCTATTAACCATTTACATTTTCCAAGTGTTCTCTTTTAGTCTTAGCATCCACAAATGAGTTGTATCATCGATTTGGTCTTCCCTTCCCTTCCCAGTTGCTACTACCGTAAGGGATGCGCAAATCATGCCAGGGCTAGTTCATAGAGACATGATTATCACACAATTATAAAACCCTTGTTTTACTATACAATTGATGTGAATAGTTGAACTTTGGTTATGGAAACGCACCGTGTGTGCTGTGATCTGAAAGTTGGATCTATGGTGGGTGGTCAGTTCCCACACACCATGATGATCCAATGATGTACATTCATTAATCACCTTATGCTTTTCTCTGGACCAAACCCAGGCAGCGGAGTGTGGGGAGGGGAGAACGGGGCATTCCTGGGGTGGGGTGGGATTGGTCAGCCGGGTCTGGGATGGGGGAGGAATTGGCCACGGCGCGCTCCACCGAATCCTATTCCCTGTCCTGGGCCTGGCCGGCATTACACGGCCAGCTCGAATGTGCTCCAGCAAAATAGCGCACATTTGAGTAGACCCATTGAAATGATTGGGGCTACTAGGAGTAAAAGGACAAATGTCCCTTTCCCCAAGGAGGCGCCTGGCTACGCCGGGGCAGGCCCAATCCTGCTTAGGATGCAGCGGGTGCCTTATTTGTGCCGCTGCATCCTGATAGACAGGATTGGGCTGTATCACATATTCAGGGCCGAGAGGCACAATGCCTGTAAAAGGCTTCGCTATCACAGGAAGGCTACAGGACTAATCAGGAGTGAAACAAGGGTGGAGCAGAGGCAAGTAGTTCTGCAAGACTCCGTTACACCGGAGTCAGGAGGCCCCTCCCCTTTGCTGTTGGAGCCATTCCAGCAGCGACAGGGGAGTGTCCTGCGTGTTGCCTTTGCCGCCAGAATGGCTCCAACAGCAAGGGGGAGGGGCCGCTGACTCCAGTGTAACGGAGTCTTGCAGAACTACTTGCCTCCGCTCCACCCTTGTTACGCCTCTGGGACGAATCACAACAGTCTTTGGCTGCAAATGAGTCTGCGTCGGTTTTGTTGGATTAACTCTTCGTGGGGCTTGTTCTCATGGTTTTCGTACGTTGGGTGAAGGAAAACAAATGCAAGCAAGAAAGGGAGGAAAGCAAGATGATTGGATTCCCCTCGCCAGAATGGATTTTTGATGAGCGTCTAGTGAATGAAACCACCAGGGGGAATGAGCAGGTGCACAGGTCTAATTATGCCCTGTGTGTTGTGAGGGAGAAGTAAACTTCCTAGTTGCTTCCCATGTGGGTGTAGGCAGTGTTATCACATCTCGTCAAGTGAAAGGGGAGAACGAGGACAAAGCATCTGGAGAGAAAGGGACAAAGGCGGGAAACAGAGTAGCAGAGGAATCGACTGAAGCACAAGGCTCAACATTGACAAATCAACTGCAGACAGACTGGGGCTCCGAGCTTGTCACAGTGATCCTGTGAGTCCACGACTCTTCAATCTACACGGACTGTTGGTTTGTTTCCCTTGTGCAGGGAAAGTATTAGTATTTTTGTTGTTGTTCAGTCGTTAAGTCGTGTCCGACACTTCGATATCACCATGCCAACAAAAGTTTGCATAGTCAGGGCGATGGTGTTCCCAGTAGCAATGTATGGTTGCGAGAGTTGGACCATAAGGAAGGCTGAGCGCTGAAGAATAGATGCTTTCGAACTGTGGTGCTGGAGAAGACTCCTAAGAGTCCCTTGGACTGCTAGGAGATCAAATCAGTCAATCCTAAATGAAATCAACCCTGACTGTTCCCTGGAAGGACAGGTACTGAGGCTGAAGCTCAAATATTTTGACCACCTAATGCGAAGAGAGGACTCTCTGGAGAAGACTCTGATGCTGGGAAAGATTGAAGGCAAAAGGAGAAGGGGAAGGCAACGGATGAGATGGTTAGACAGCATCACCGATGCAACTAACATGAAAATGAGCCAACTCAGGAGGATAGTGGAGGACAGGAAGGCCTGGCGGGATATGGTTCTGGCTAATACTTCTAATGACCCAATATGGTTTGGGACTATTTATTTAAAGCAGTGGTTCTCAACGTACTCAGTTTGGCATACCACGTACATGGCTGCCGCCACGCTGAGTACCACCGGAAGTAAGCGGCAATGACATCATTGCTGTTTACTTCCGGGTTTTCGGCCCAGTTTTCAGCGGAGGACACAGGAGGCAGGAGTCCATTGTGGCAGGAGGCAGCCAGAGGCCAGTAAGAGACTCTGGGTGGGCGGGTGGGCTGTTTTCTGAGGCTAAAGGCAGAAACCTCTTGGGAGCAAAAACGCAGCACCAAATGCTAATCATTAGTGTTACTCATTGCCCTGCTTTCGATTGTGAATTTTCTTCTAAACGACCAACCTACAATTTTGTACCTGGAGATTAAGGCTTTGCTCCCTCACCTTCAGAGGTCAGGCAGGTGGATAGGGCCTTATCTGTGTTGGCACACATTTATGGAACACCCTTCTATTTGTTTTCTCTATGAGTCATTTTGAGCAGTTTTATTTTCTTGGGCCTTTGGGTAAGGGTTGTGCTAATTTCAACTCTTTGGGTAAGAATTTTCTGCTGTCTTATTTGGATCGTCCTTTAGCTTGTGACTTTTGGATTTTATTGTGTCTGTTTGTCTGGTGGGCCACTAAGCTCTTGAGGATGAACCCACATAAACACACAATTACAAAAACAAACGGAAATCAATAAAATTAATTTGCATGCAAAGCCATCAACAACCATTAGTGCATTACCTGAAGGAATATGGTGCAAATAATCCCATGAGTATGTTTATCGTTTATCTATTTAAGGATATTTATATACTGCTTTTCAACAACAACAACAACAACAACAACAACAAAAATAGTTCACAAAATGGTTCACATAGCAAGCTAAAATGAAAGAGATATTTCTATCGTCGTCTTGTTCTGTTTCTGGGAAACGCATCTTCTTCCAGGACAATTCTGTAAAACTCCAACTTCTTCCATACCCACAAACTACCATTTTAGCCATCTTTGTATTCCAGGTGAATGCAGCCTAGACTTCCAGCCTCCAGGGGAGTCTGTTTCATATAATTATCAGTATTCAATGAATGACTGTAGATGTTGTGGCTTAACAGCAGGTGAATAGCACTTATCTGAATATTAAATAAAGTGCACCCAGCTTTCTGGATTTCGTTTCCCTCTGAATAAATGCTTTCAAAGTCATTAGCACAGACCGATGCAGTAGCACACACACACACACACACACACACACACACACACACACACACACACACACACACACACACACACACACACACACCCCGAACGCTTCTTACAAAGATGTTTTGCAGTAAGGTTCCTTACTGCTACTGAGGCTGTTGCTTAAACACAGCTCTGGCCCCTGGTAGGATCATCAGTACTGATTAAGGTGATTTGTAAATAGTACTTAACCATTTACATTTTTTTCCCCTATTGGTGTCAAACACTATTTTGGGATCAGAACTATATTAGATTTTAGGACTGAATTAATGCCCCACTGCCCTTGGTTAGAATGGAGATGGAAGAGCGCCGGTAAGCCCTGCCCCCCACTACCACCAGCGCTGACACACTGCGTGTGCCCCCCAGACACCTACCGTATTGTCCCGAGTATAAGACGCACCTGATTATAAGACGCACCCTTAAAGTTTGGTGCTATTAAAAAAAATTAATTAAATCACTGGCATTAAATTGCAACAGCCTGATTATAAGACGCACCCCTAGTTTAAAAACTTAAATTAGGAGAAAAAAGTGAGTCTTATATTCAGACCAATATGGTAATTTATCTGTAGAAGCAAACACTATACATTGGGTCAAAATCTCCCAGTGAGTTGGAATGCTGAGCACATCTCTCCGCACAGACAGCATTTGTAGAGTGTGTTGATGGGGTTGCTGGTGAGCTCCCACCCCGTCTGTAACTGAGGACACCATCCCCAGTTACTGTAATACTTGAATAGGGCTATGTCCCCTAAATCTGAGAATTCGGTCTAAGGTGAAAAGTCTGCCCATTTTTCAAAGGAAATCAAGCAAATGAGTGTGCCTGCAATCCTATACATGCTTTCCTGGGAGTAATTTTCATAGGACTCAATGGAACTTACTTCTAAGTAGACATGTATAGAATTGTGCAAGACAAGCAACTTTTAAGGAGGACGTCTTTGCACATCAGTACTGATTTTTAAATTAAACTATCAGTCTTCAATGGTTAACCATCGACATTTAAATTCTGATTTATTTGAGGGCTGTGTTCCTCCCTAACTTCAGAGTTTGGGCGATGGGGGAATATATTGCAAGACGATCTTTTTTCTTAAAAGAAAAAAAAATCTAGTGCATTGCTATTAATTGTGTAAACCACTTTATAAAACATTCTGCAGACGGCGTTGTAGAGAGCCTAATTTTTTTTTTTAATGTTCAAAGCAATTGAAGGCACTTTTTTCTTACTTTTTTAAAATCTAAAAAAATAATGAAAATAAGCACTTGTCAAAAATGATGATCTCTACTGGAAAATAAATGTTTACTAAAGACTTCTTTCTGTGTTCTCTTACAGCATTAATAATATTTTCTTTCTCCAAAGTTTTCTTGCATCCTTCAAAGAGATTGATTTCACTGGGAAGAACAAACATATGCAAATTTAAAGTTGACTGCTGTTAAACTCCCCTCGCCCCCTCCTTTTCCCACCACAAAGAAATGCATCAGATAATTCCTCATTGTGAGTCTGCTGTATATCTTTTATCGCTCCTCCCTGTCTAAGACACTGTATAACCTTTCGGCTGTGCATAGCCGGAACTGACCCCAAGATCCTGACTCTTATATTGGACTAACAGAATGCCAATCATAATGGAGAATATGTGAAAGGAGGGTCTTTACTGCAGGATGAACATACAAAACGCCCCTCTGTTGAGTCAGACCATTGATCCATTTTGGTTAGTACTGTCTCTATGCTGACTCTCAGAGGGGTCTTTCCCAGTTTTGGCAGAGCTGCGGGATTCAAGCAGTCCCACACATAGCAAACTGACTTTTGGTAAGAAGTTTACTGGTCCAATGAAAGAACTGCAGGCTCCATCACAGGTTACAAGCCATGATGGGGATAAGTAACCTGCTGGTTTTAGTAATAGGCTATCTCTGAATGCCAGATACAAGGGAGTGGCATCAGGATACAGGTCTCTTGTTGTCTTGTGTGCTCCGTGAGGCATCTGGTGGGGCCACTGTGAGATACAGGAAGCTGGACTACATGGGCCTTTGGCCTGATCCAGCAGGGCTCTTCTTATGTTTTTATGGTGACTGATGAAGATGCTGAACCCACCCCCTCCCAGGCCTGATCCAACCTCTCTCTCTGCCCCCCCACCCTGTTATGCCCCCTCGCTATCCTCCTTCCGCCCTCCCCTAGCTCCAGCACACTCAGAGTGGGGGACTTACCCGCTGCACAGAGCTGTCCTCAAATATACTTTACAGCAAGTTTGTGACACCCTATGCCAGCGCCAAGGCTGCAGTACTGGCGCCGGCCAAAGATAGGATTGCGCCGTATGCCCCATTGAGTTCAATCCTATAAGTATTACTAGGATTACAGCCTAAGTTTACCAAAGCCCTGGAAATAACAGTGTTTGGATGCAAGCAGAACCACCTTCTACACGTCCAATACATTGATTTAGTATAATTTTCTCTATGAGCACAATGAAAATTAGTTGACTCTGCTGAGCTGTAGACCTGTGAATTCATCTCCAGCTCCTCTAATATAATTTATATATTTATTGTATTTACTTAAGTCATTTCTATCCTGCCTTTGCACCTCCGACGTAAGTCAGCTTACAACCATAAAACATTGCCATTTCTAATACAATACATAACCGGCACAATAATAAAATACAATATCAAAACACTAAAAGCATATTTCTAAAATATACATCACGAGCAGCAGCTAAAAAGCCTTATAATGGAGGCACATATTTTGTGTTGCCGGTTTCTGCATCTCAGATGGATTCTGGAAGATGGGAATGGAAGACGGGGCACCTCCTGGCTCTCCCTTTCTGAGAATGGGGGGAATCTTTAGTGGAGGTGGAAGGTTCTCCCCCTCTTGTCCTCAGAAAGTAGGCAGAAGAAAAAACAGAATTGCATCCTGTTCCCCATTCGCTGAAGGTAACTTTGTCAACTCCTTCAGGAGTTCTCCACACTCCTTACCGTCCAAAGGGATCACCCCCTGGAAGCGTTATAATGCTTCCATTCCATTGAGATGTGGTGTTTGGAAACCTCTCTCTCTCTCTCTCTCTCTCTCTCTCTCTCTCTCTCTCTCTCTCTCTCGGGTGACTTATACCATTGCTGCTACCACTCCTAGGGATGTTCAGGGATTGACCCAACTGGGTGGGTCCCCCTTGATGGGTGAGGCCAGTGCCTTTCCTCACCTCCCGTGACACTGCCCCTGCTTGAGACCCTGGGGGGAGGACATATGGGTGAATGGCTATATGGAATTGCCTGTGCGTCTCCTCTTCCAAGTCATAGTCATACTTTGCCCTACATGTGTCTCGTTGTAGGGTCACTGGTCACAAGAGATGGGTTGAAGAGAGTTGCATTGAGTTCCATCTTGGACATGTAGTTGTACTTCTGGAGTGTGTGTGTGTGTGTGTGTGTGTGTGTGTGTGTGTGTGTGTGTGTGTGTGTGTGTGTGTGCATGTGTGTGTGTGAGTTTTCATTTTTAGGGAGTTTTTTAATGCGTCATAAGTGGTGAGAAAACATTTGGAGGTGGATGAGCCATCACTATCTATTCCCTTTTTGACAAGCAGAATTTTGCAACATATCTTTTAATTACATTAATTGAGCCTCTGCATATCCCACTGAGATAAGTATCGTCAAACAGCTGAAGTTTCAAAAGTTGATTAAAAAAACCCCAGTTGATTAACTAGATTAACTAGCCAATTAGCAAGTCAATTAATTAACCAATTAAAATTATTACAGCCATCTCAGCAATAATATCATGAGGGTATTTAATTAAAATAGCAGCTTCCCTTGACTGAATAGCATAGACAAATGCTTTATTTTTTGGGGGAAAACATTCAGAAATGCATAGCCCTGAATCAGAGTGTGTACATGGATGATTTAAAACAGCGAAACCTCAGCATTTCAATAGCACTAGGCGTACCAGATCTCCAACCAGGACAGAGTGCTAGACCTTTAGGAGAAGGAATGTGGGCAGGTGTAGCTTGTTAAACCTTAGAGCACAATCCTAGGCATGTCTAAGAAGCAAGCCCCATGGATGCCTAGGATTGTGCTCTAAGGTTTATCAAGCTAGACCTGCCCACATTCCTTCTCCTAAAGGTCTAGCACTCTGTCCCAGTTGGAGATCTGGTAAGCCTAAAGAGCACTAGATGTTGTACAATGGATATCTGTATAAACACCTGATTTGAATAGCTATGTTTTCAATCTCGATTCACGTCTTCAGCTTTTGCACTTACCAGGAAGTGTAAATGTAGTGTCAAATCACTGTTTTGATGGGGCCATCAATTATTATTGAAAATTATCCAATTGGGGGGAAAAAGTGCAATTTTCCATTTTTAGGGCATTTCCAGACTACATCGTCGGCATCCCCAAGGAATGTAGATGACAGTTATCATCCTGCTATTGCTAAGTCATATCGACTCTGCAACTGATAGAGATTCATGTATTTAGTAAGGCACTCGTGTTTCATATTATTAAAATTGATTGTGGTCTTTGTTTTTGTTTGGGAATTATGATTGAGGACTGGAGAGAGGGAGTCTGAGGAGCTGCCCACCCACCTATCTATCCACCAGGCGAAGGAAAATGCCTGAGCCTTTCTGATAAAATAATCATCTCCTTGTAGTTCATTCGTGTGAATGCTGGTCAGATGGCCAGTATTTTATTAACCAAAACAGGGTCACAAGTTAAATACATGCTCGGGGTCAGTGAATAAATACAAAGAAGATTAGGGGAACAAAAGCAAGTGACCAGAAGGATAACATCCCACTGGGGGTTAATCTAGCAGAAATGTATTAAAGCATGTAAACTTTTCTTCTCTTTGTTGTTGGCCTTATGAGAGCTAGTTTCTATTGCCTGCGTCTTTGAGTGGTGCATTCATCCTCTTCCAAAGGATGTCTTGGAATGATGTCATTGGTCAGGATGCTACCAAAGCTCTTCTGTTGACAAAGATGCAGCTATGCTCAAGCATACTGGTAAGTCCCAAAGAGTCACCCAGTTCTCACCATATCTTGTGGCCAGTTGTGGCGGCATCATAAAAAAAAATATTGGAGAGGGGGTACACAGAAAGGACCAAGTGCATTTTTTTGTGGGGGGAGGGAGCCAAGCTTTGTCGCACATGTTAGCCTTCTGGAAGGGAAATGTTGGCACATGTCACATTAAGGTTCCCGTCTTGTGTATAAATAGAAGTGAGCGCAGATGGAATTGTTCTTTACATATAAGAACATAACATAAGAAGAGCCCTGCTGGATCAGGCCAAAGACCCATCTAGTCCAGTTTCCTGTATCTCACAGTGGCCCCACCAGATGCCTCAAGGATCACACAAGACAACAAGATAACCTGTTTCCCGTTGACACTCCCTTGCACCTGGCACAGAGAAAACCTACTTCTAGAGCCAGGAGGTTGCTTATGGCTTGTAACCTGTGATGGTCTTTTCCTCCATGAATCTGTCCAAACCCCTTTTAAAGGCATCTAGGCCAGGTGCCATCACCACATCCTGTGGCAAGGAGTTCCACAGATATGCTGAGGCATGTACTCTCTCTCTCTCTCTCTCTCTCTCTCTCTCTCTCTCTCTCTCTCTCTCTCTGTGTGTGTGTGTGTGTGTGTGTGTGTGTGTGTGTGTGTGTGTGTGTACGCACACTGTATTTATAAGGAAAGGCAGGCAAAGGTGATTTGCATTAGAGATATACTGTAACTGGGGGAGGGTAACTTCAGATGATATGTCACAGGACAAGGACTTGGTGGAGAGTAGAGGTCAAGTTCCACTACTCCTTTGTCACAATCCTGATCCATGGGAGTCCCAAGTGAGCTTCTGTTTACCAAATAAAATTGAAGCACATCAAAACCATTGACACATTGAAGGCCATGTTTCATTTGGCCCTTTGAACACTGAGGTGGTGAACCTGTGACTGGGCTGTAGTACTTGAGAATGTAGACAGAGGCTCAGACAACACAATGCTCCTTCATAGGTGTATCTATTGTAAGTTAAAATGGCACCATGGTGGCTGCACCAAATGGCTACTGATTTGTGCGATATATCTAGGCCTTTTTTGGTTGAACATACACAACGTGTTACCGGGCTGCTGTACTGAGACAACATTTCTGTGGCATTGTAAGAGTTGGAAGCTGCATGCACAAATGTTCCCGGTTCAGCACAACCACAAAGTGCTCCCTCGCCTAACCTCTGAAAGAAAGTTTGAGTGTCCGATCAAGATTTTTATCCTAGAATTGGGCTTAAATGAGAGCATATCTACCTATTTCTCCCTCAGCGACAGGGAAACGGCCTGCAGTTACCTGGTGATACAGATATACAAGGCCCTGTTATATGTGACACGTCTCTACGTAATTTGTGGAGACAGTCAATGTGCAGCAGTCATGGTAGTAAGTTGGAAACCACGCTTTATAGACAACTTGTCTGGAGGGTATATTAGGTAAAGGTGACCCCTGACAATTAAGCCCAGTCGTGTCCGACTCTAGGGTGTGGTGCTCATCTCCATTTCAAAGCCGAAGAGCCAGCGTTGTCCGAAGACGCCTCCGTGGTCATGTGGCCGGCGTGCCTCTCCTTGCCACAGCGCGCAGCATGCGGCTGGAACACGGAGCGCTGTTTACCTTCCCGCAAGCGGTACCTATTTATCTACTTGCATTAGCATGCTTTGGAACTGCTAGGTTGGCAGGAGCTGGCCAAGCAACGAGAGCTCACCTCGTCGCGGATTCGAACTGCCGACCTTTCGATCGACATCTCTTTGTCCAAACATCTCTGGGCAGGCATAGGAGAGATCAAGGTGACGGGAAGCCAAGAGAGAATGACCAGACTCAGTTGGTTTCCTAGCTGAGAGCAGGGCTGGCCAAGAGCTCCTGAATTCGGAAGCAGCATGCCAAATGCTTCCTCCCTCCCGATGATGCGCCAGTATCTGCTCCTCCCACTCTCCAATGCCCTATCTGAACACTCTCCTCCTCTCCACATTCCAGGGAGTGGAAGGAAAAAGAACAGTGGAGGCAAGCTGGCAAATAAGAGATGGGCGCCCCTACCAATCTACTGCCTGAGGCGACCGCTTCAGTTGGCCTCATGGATGGGCCGGCCTATTCATGTCAACAACAGAAGTGACCCTTTTTATCTGCCCACTTCTTCTGTCACTGTTCCACCCCCCCCCCCTAGATTTTGAAAGGAAAAAGGGAACGAGAATAGAATAGAATAGGAAATTTGGGAGAGAGAAAAGTGGTGGGATAGATCAGTGACTTCAGTGACAATCCAAATCTCGCTCCATGCGTGGATTCGTACGTTTATTCTTAAGATCTGAAGAGGGCCATACTTATGTTTCACCCCGTTCATCCTGTCTCTATAGCAGTGTCCACATCTGACAACTTAATAGAAAGAAAGAGGGGCTCACCTTTCTTGAGAAAGGAGGCCAAAGTTATTTTAAAAAAGCAAAGTACTAAGTTAAGATATGCTTGTTATGAGTGGCTCTTTTTGAAGATTTTATACGTGTGTGCCTGGAGTTCTTTGTATTTTATATTTTAATTACATGGCTACTTCACCCATAAAACTTGTGTCTTGTAATCTAAGTTAAAACTCTTCGACAAAGTACCGAGAATCAACGTTCATTCCTTAAGACAAGGAGACTTGGGGGGAGTGTCAACATAATGACATTTCATCCTCAAACGGGAGGTTTAACTGGCTTATATAATATTGGTCCTTCTCCAAAGAAGCTGGAGAACTGAACAGCACAGAAAGATGTTGTTGTTTGTTAAACACTAAGCCCCAAGTTGAGCCTTGCAGAATTTCCTGCCGTCAAGTTTTCTGTCTCGAAAGACATCAATGTATTTGCTAAATGGAAACCTTACTCACATCCCATCTTATCATAATGTCACAAAAGCCATAAAATTACAAATCAGTTTCAAGGCGGAAGACATGACAGCAAAATATAAGTACACAAAAACTACATTAAATATCAGTCTTCATTTGTCCTTACCACTTCAACGTACCTCCCCGGTTCAGAACTATACAACTGCCGTGCACAGCTTGATATAGCCTAAGATCCATTTTAGAGTGGACTTGAAATATAAATGACAGTTCGCACTACACATGAACATAGACAACTGTATAAAATATTTAAATAAAGACAGAAAAGAACAGAGGAAACCAACAGAGCCTTTGGCAGATCCAGCCGTGGGGAATAGAGCAGCTTGAGATTCATTGCAAATTTCATCTTTAATGTTATTTTTAGTTCAATATTTTGTAGCACTCAGAAGTAAATCTTTGTGTGCAGCCTTCCTTCCTTCATGTTCTCCCTCTTTTTCTGATCCCTTATAGTTTTTACAAGCACCTAATATATTTTCAATAAAATTGATTTGTGAAGTGTTTTCGTTATTTGTGAGAGTCTTTCTGTTCTTCTGTACAATTCAATAAAAACCATTGTGCACGGTGATTTTCCTTTAGAAAAAAAGGGCTTCCATTGATCTCAATAGCTGAATAAATAGAAACAGACCCCCTGTCTCAATCCTGCTTCTTTGCCCGCCTGCCTCAAATCAAGTCTCCTTTACATTCATATTCACATTCTCAGCTTTCTGGATTTGCTTGTGTGTTTTTGCCCCTCTGCATCACCGATGCAACGAACATGAAAATGAGCGAACTGTATATTGTCACCCTGCTTATTTAACTTATATGCAGAGTACATTATGAGAAATGCAGGGCTGAATGAATCACAAGCCGGAATCAAGATTGCCGGGAGAAATATCAACAACCTCAGATATGCAGACGATACCACCCTAATGGCAGAAAGTGAAGAAGAACTAAAGAGCCTCTTGATGAGAGTGAAAGAGGAGAGTGCAAAAGTTGGCTTGAAACTCAACATTAATAAAACTAAGATCATGGCATCGGGTCCCATCAATTCTTGGCAAATAGAAGGGGCAGAAATGGAAGCAGTAACAGATTTTACTTTTCTGGGTTCCAAGATCACTGCAGACGGAGACAGCAGCCATGAAATTAAAAGACGCTTACTCCTTGGAAGGAAAGCTATGGCAAACTTAGACAGCATAATAAAAAGCAGAGATATCACCATGCCAACAAAAGTTCGTATAGTCAGGGCGATGGTGTTCCCAGTAGCAATGTATGGTTGCGAGAGTTGGACCATAAGGAAGGCTGAGCGCCGAAGAATAGATGCTTTTGAACTGTGGTGCTGGAGAAGACTCCTGAGAGTCCCTTGGACTGCTAGGAGATCAAATCAGTCAATTCTAAATGAAATCAAGCCTGACTGTTCCCTGGAAGGACAGGTACTAAGGCTGAAACTCAAATATTTTGGCCACCTAATGCGAAGAGAGGACTCTCTGGAGAAGACTCTGATGCTGGGAAAGATTGAAGGCAAAAGGAGAAGGGGAAGGCCAAGGATGAGATGGTTAGACAGCATCACCGATGCAACAAACATGAAAATGAGTGAACTCAGGAAGATAGTGGAGGACAGGAAGGCCTGGCGGGATATGGTTCATGGGATCACGAAGGGTCGGACACGACTTAACGACTGAACAACAACAACAGGAAGATAGTGGAGGACAGGAAGGCCTGGCGGGATGTGGTTCATGGGATCACGAAGGGTCAGACACGACTTAACGACTGAACAACAACAAAACAGAAGACTAATAACAATGGCCCTCCACAAAGAGAAGATCTGGGAGAGGAAAGGATGGGAAATATTAACTTTGTATGTCATCATGTGTCCATTTGGTCATTCTGGAAAGAGAAATACAAGTTGGATATTGGGTAGGATAGAGCGTCACCGAGGAACAGCTGTAGATCAGCTTTCACTTTCAAGGGCTAATTGATCACTGGATTTGGAACCAGAAAAAATTCCTCTAGATCAGCAATTCCCAAAGTCCCCACCGCCATGACCCACCTTGGCCAGCCGCTCCTGCACCGTGACCCACCTTAACCAGTCACTCCTATGTCACTCCGGTTCGGGAACGGCCTCTGAAGGCCTCCCAACGTGACCAGAAGACTCTTCGGCAAAACTGTACGTAACCTCTGGGTCACTTCTGAAGGCCTTCTGAGGCCTACAGAGGCCGTCCCTGAGCCAGAGCGACACGGGAGCGGCTGGCTAAAGTGAGTCAGGTGCCAGAAGTGGCTTCCAGTGGCTTCTGTTTGGCTCTAATTTGGAACCAAACGGAGGCAAGGGCAGGCAGGTGGGCCCAACCGGCGACCCACCTCCGCCTCAGGTCGCAACCCACACTTTGAGAAACCCTGTTCTACATCAACTTGAATGGTGGCTGTTTTCCAGGTGCAGCAGGTGAGGCAGAACCAGCCTGTCATAGTTCACGGAAAATAGCCACAGCCTTCCCTGTGATTGCGCGTGCAACTCCACCTACTTTTGGTAGGTGGAATACGTGCGCAACCACAGGGGAGAGTTTGCGGCTACAACCTGAACAACAGTATCTCAGTGTGTTTTATTCGAGATATCGGAAGGAAGAATAGGGAGCCCAAGTAAACTCTCTGTTCTCCCAAACAACCCTTCTCTTCTCCGCATTTTCTCTTCTCCGCATTCTCGTTTTCCCGTTTTAACACCTCTCTCTTCTAGCCTTTCTCCCTCTCTTAAATTAAAGATGAAGACATTTTAAAAATTACATCAATGGTTGTACACACACACACACACACACACACACACACACACACACGTGCACACACACCAGAGAAAGCATGGAGGATCTTGAGTTGCCGGAGTAATCTGGGACATTTTTAATTCACTCCTCTAACACTGAGGCTGAAGGGCGACGTCAGATACGATTGACACTGACTATCTGGATAATAAAATTGAAATCAAATTTGGATCCAGACCCAGAAAAAAAAAGTTTTGGGAAATGTGCATTTGATTGGATTCCCCCCCCCTCGTTTGTTCATGCTACCAACTTTACTTCGACATTCGTATAAGTTGATACACTTGTGTCTCAATCCTATTGAGCTCTTGCGCCAGTGCAGTGAGCACTGCACTGGTGCTAGTGCCATAAGGCACATTGCAACAGTGTACCAGAAGCCTGGGCCCGTGCAAAGGTCTGCACCAGCCCGGCAGCGCCAGAGCGCTCCAGTGCAGGTATGCCGCCATAGGGGTGGAACGAAGCTGGGGGAGGAGGTTAACGGGGCGGCGACACGGGCGGGGATGTGGGTGGAGTGGTCTTGGGAGGAGGTCGAGTCAGTGGCAGTGGCGCGCACCAAATCTCCCTTCCCGGGCCATTTTCTCTTACATGGGCCTCCTGGACTTGGGGCAGCAAAATAGCTGGTGCAGATCTGAGAAGACCCATTGCGGAAGCTGGGACTTTACCTGGCGTAAGGGAACAAAAGTTCCCTTATCTTGAGGAGACCTCCCACCTCCCAATTTCTGCACTGGCCTCGCTGCAGCGCTGCGGAGAACACGAGTTAGGATTTGGCTGCCCATTTAACTTGGAATATTCCTTTCTTTTCTGTTTATTCATGAGCAATGCTTTCATCCATTTAAGGAATGAATATTTAAGATCCTCTAATGCTCATGTTCTTAGGTTTTTGATCTTGACTGTTAATTTTTGATATTGTTTCAGTGTGATTTAATTAAAGGAGGAAAGAGCAATTCAGCACTCTCATATTGCAGGGGCTGCTCAGTCAAATCCCGGAATGGGCAGCCCGGAATTTATTTATTTTTTATTTATAGAATTTATACCCCGCCTTTCTCCCACAAGGGCAACCAAGGCAGCTTACAATAAAAACATTAAAATACATATATACATTTAAAATCAAGAATTAAAACGATTAAAATAATTAAAACAAACAGCCCCAGTGGGTCAGGATGGCCTTAGGATACAGTGGCCGGCCCTTTAGGCTGCCCACTTAAAAGTTACACAGGATTGTGCTGCCCTGGTGTCAAATTCACAGCACAATCCTAACCAACTTACGCCACCGGCGTAACCAGCAGTGCAGCAAGGAGGCCCCAGAACGGAAAGGGGATTCAAATCCCCTCCAAAAGGGGATTGAAAGGGGATTTAAATCTCCCCTCCCCTCCAAAGCCTCCTGTCCTGCCCTCCCCTGCTGGTTACACCGGTGGTGTAAGTTGGATAGGATTGCACTGCCATTATGCTATAATTTACACATATAATGTGTAAATGGTATACACAGAGCAGTGGCTGGACCCAGCCAAATAATTAGCTAGTTAGTTAATGAATTAGACCAAGTGCCCAAAACTCTCTCCATTGGTGTCTATACACTGCTGACGTCGTTGACTAAGGGATCTGCAGTCATCCACCAATGTGGGTCCGACCGTCCTCGGATGGTTCCACCAATCTCTTCAATGGCTTCCCTGAGATGTTCGACTCCCAGATGTTGCAGGTTTTCTGCAACGATTTATGAATTAGAGCTCATTCAAATGTGTGAGAATTAATTTTTTTTTTTTGAGACACCCTGGTTGAATCCTGGCAGTCTGCTGACATATTTTAAATCCTGGTGCTCTAGAGCAGGTCTTGAACCTCCCTAGACATCTGGCTGGCCATTGTGAGGAACAGAACAGGGGACTGGCTGGGTCTCCTGCCCATTCTTCCTGTAGCACAGTGTTTCCCAAACTGTGGGTTGGGACCCACTTGGTGGGTCGCGACCTGATTTCTGGTGGGTCCCAGGTGATGGAAAGATCAGATAACTGCCACAAGCCCTGAGGCTATTCAAAAATCAGATAGCTGCTAGTTACCCTGCAAAGAACTGAGCTCCTGCAGTTTGCAAGATAGCTGCTAATTGCCCTGCAAACAGCTGAGCTCCTGCAGTTTGCAAGATAGCTTCTAATTGCCCTGCAAACAGCTGAGCTCCTGCAGTTTGCAAGATAGCTGCTAATTGCCCTGCAAAGAGCTGAGCTCCTGCAGTTTGCAAGATAGCTGCTAATTACCCTGCAAACAGCTGAGCTCCTGCAGTTTGCAAGATAGCTGCTAATTGCCCTGCAAACAGCTGAGCTCCTGCAGTTTGAAAGCTTGTGTAAAAATAGGGAGATAAATATTTGAGCGTCTTGTAAAGCTAGGTGGGTCCCGATAGAGTGTCATTGTAAAAAGTGGGTCCCGGTGCTAAAACGTTTGAGAACCACTGCTGTAGCAGATGCAGAAAGGAAAGGGGACAGAAGTCACATCGTAAACCGCTGCCATTTTAGCCCTGCAGGTTATGGAATTGTGGGACGTTTGCCAGAGAGAGGCAATAAAACATAGGAAGTGACACATACAAATAAAATTCACTTTTCTAAAAGCTTCCCCCTCCATCTCCAATGCTGCTTCTACGTCCTTTTATCCCCCCTCCACCCAACATCGACTTCCTCCTTTACTTACTCATGCATTTCTGGTCTTCCTGTATCTTTTTATATCACCCTTGCTACTTTCCACTAAAATTTTTTTTTAAAAAACGTTCCATTTCTATGACCTGGTGTCCATCTCGCGTTCAGCTTTGCTGCTCCCGCAACATTGCTTCATTTTGCTTTATTCTCATATTTACGATGACACAACCAGCTGAACCTGCCATTCCTTTTTAAAACTTCGAGACGGCTTTTCTCGAGATGGGAAATCTGAAAGGCAACGTTACAGGGATAGCCATAAGAGGAGCAACTGACAACGTACTTTTGTACATATTTACTCAGGAGTATATTTCTGTGCCTGGGTACAGTTATTCACATGTCCCATTCGGTGCAGGTGCATTTGTGTTACAGCGCAATCCTGTGCACTCAGAAGAAAGTCCCATTGTGTTCAATGGAGCTTACTCCTGGGAAACTATGCATAGCATTGCAGCCTTACAGCCCAATCCTGTATGCATAGGCTTACCAGATCTCCAACCGGGACAGAGTGCTAGACCTTTGGGAGAAGGAATGTGGGCAGGTGTAGTGTGTTAAACCTTAGAGCACAATCCTAGGCATCCATGGGGCTCGCTTCTGAATAGACATGCCTAGGATTGTGCTCTAAGGTTTAACAAGCTACACCTGCCCACATTCCTTCTCCGAAAGGTCTAGCACTCTGTCCCGGTTGGAGATCTGGTAAGCCTATGTATGCGCGGCCAGCCTAAAGGGTCGGCCGTTGCATCCTAAGTGCATTGCAGCCTGGGCTCACCTCAGAGGAAGGGGATGTTCATCTCCTTCCCCTGGTGTATTTCATTGCATAGCCTGGAACAGGATTTGGCCTAGCATTAAGAAACAATCCCCTGTTCCCTGCTACCCCCAGTTCTTTCCTTTGGTGCCTCTCTTTTTTGAATTATCTTGGTTGATGGGCGCCATTTCACGGCGAGAGTTCCCTAACTCCAGATTACAAAAGCACTGTAGGCTAGAGATAAACGCATTAAAATAAACATGACCGTATGCCAGAGATCCTTTCCATCACAAAATAAGACTCTTGTTTACCAAATGTTCAATTTTGGTTATGTTACTATTAAAAAAAAATTAGGCAGCTGGTAATTCAGGCTTGATTAGCAGGTCTCCAGATTTGATTAGTAAATTGCTGTAGTAATCAAGGTTAATTCTCATTGCTGAGCTTTTTCATTTTTTATTTCTTGGAGGGAAACGTCTCTCTCCTGCTTATTTCAATAATATGTCTGAAATGGGAACATAAAATGTGCATCCACAGGATTTTCAGGCTGTCTGCAACATTATTTTAATAGCATACAGCCCAATTCAATGCAAATTACTCAGGAGTAAGCAACATGCTGTTCAATGCCACTTACTCCTAAGTAAGTGCATATAGTGTTATACTTTTAATTTCCTAGCCATGGACACAGGAAACCAAAATCCTACCTGAGGTATTCTCTTTCTTTCTTTCTTTCTTTCTTTCTTTCTTTCTTTCTTTCTTTCTTTCTTTCTTTCATCAGCAATCATCTGGTTTGGAATTAGCACTGCCACAAATTTACCCCTCAGAATGCGCCATGAATAGGCTTACCAGATCTCCAACCAGAACAAAGTGCTAAACCTTTAGGAGAAGGAATGTGGGCAGGTGTAGCTTGTTAATCCCTTAGAGCACAATCCTAATGGGGCTTGCTTCTGAGTAGACATGCCTAGGATTGTGCTCTAAGGTTTAACAAGCTACACCTGCCCACATTCCTTCTCCTAAAGGTCTAGCACTCTGTCCCGGTTGGAGATCTGGTAAGCCTAGCCATGAATGAGTCTAGGTATGATTGTATTATTCTCAGGGGAAATTCTGAGTGGGCCAAAAACAACACTATGGGAATTCAGTAAAACGGTAAAGATGTAGCCACAACAAATTGTTTTAATATGTTGGTATGTGTTTCCCAAACATTTTCAACCTGTGGCTCCCTTGACCATTGGCTGTGACTCCACATGATGTTGATGCCTGCCAATTAGCATCGCACTGTTTTCCGAGAGGATTCCATGGCACTCCACAGCTCCCCTGGCTGGTATCCGTGGCTCCCCTGGCTGGTATCCGCGGCTCCACGGCTGGTATCTGCAGCTCCCCTGAGAGCCGCGCCTCCCAGTTTAGGAACCACTGGAGTACAGTATAGAGATTTTACACGCAATGCCTCTTTTTTTAACCTGTAAAATAGCAGGAAGGCATTTCTTTGCACTCTCCAGGGCAATCCCATGTACATTTACTCCAAAGTAAATTCTAATGTGTTTTGGAACCACTAGCGGTTAAAGTGATTGCTCTGAACCAAGAAGATATGGGTTCAAATTCTTGCAGAGTCATGATGCTTACAGGATGATTTGGGGAAGTCACCTTCTGTCTGCCTTGCCTTAAGCATAAAAGGAGCTGGACAAGCCATGCACATCGCTCAGAGCTTCTTGGGAGAAAGATGGAATATAAATGTGAAAAATAAACCCATTATAAATATACTCCCAAAAGGGTTCTTTGGAACTTCCTGGAAGTCTTGTTGTCATCGTCCCCATCTGCAAACACACTGAAATCTGAAACGGAGCTTCTATAAAGACTCTTTCAAACCTTTTAAAGATGGCATGCTTGACCTCAGTGATACCTTAGCATAAAGAAGAGTTTGAAACACAAACATCATATGGATTTTTAAAAACACCAACGCTTGTATAGTCATTTCATCATCTCCGTAGGCTAGTTGAGGAGAGAGCCAAGGTTTTGTTGGCTAATACAGGCACAACATTAAACAAAGAACAGGCCCAGGAAAAGGGAGGTCACGGCAGCTTTTCAGAAGGCTTCTTGCCTCCTTTCATGGCAGGATATCTGTGTGGCTTTAATTGTTTGGCGTTTCACTTTCTGCTATGGGAGTTGCAAATGTGCCTTATTCTCATAATGCTGCAATATAAACCTCCATTTAAACTTGATGGGTCCCCTTTCAATGAAATTTTATTTTCCAGGCACTTTTGTGATGTGATCTTTTACGAGCAGTGTGAATGAGATACTGTGGAGATATTAAGCCATGCAAAACAGGCGAGTTAAAACGGCAATTTTAGGCAAAGAGGAGGGGAAACAAAAGTGAGTGAGTGTGTCCAGGTTTTCCTTTCTTTTATTCTTCTTTTTTTTTAATTCAGTCAGTCCATCAGCAACTTTGGCTGAAAATGAACAGCGTATGTCTCTTTCCTATTTCCTCTTCCCCTCTCTGGCGCTCGGTTTCTCTATAAAGAACATGTGTTTGTTGGAAGTCACCGGAATGTGCCAGAAAGCTAGCCTACTAAAAAAAAAAAACCTTTTTAACAAGCTAGGCAGAAGAACGACAGGGCATCTTCAGCAAGGCAGAAATACAGTCAGTTCTCGTTATCCGCTAGGGTTAGGTGGTTCCTGGAAAACCTAGCGGATACCGAATTAGCAGATACCGAATCATTGAGCCTGTGGGAAAAATGGGGTTAGGTTCCAGGGGACCCTCTTCGCCATACACTATATGAACTTGGTGAACCTGAATCTTACCTTGAAGTCTATGGGCTGGGTGATACTTAAGGAGTCTGGGTTGTATTTAAGGAGACAGTGCACGCCAAATTCACAGTGGTCAGATGATAGTGTGCATGTAGTTCTCCCATGTAATTAGACATGAGTGCACTGTGAGCCAAATACTTCCCCCTTTACCTGGTGCTGTGCCAGCTTCTGCTCCTCTGACACTCTAGCCCACCACTCTCCTCTCCTCTGACACTCTAGCCCACCACTCTCCTCTCCTCTGACACTCTAGACCACCACTCTCTTCTCCTCCACACTTCCACTTTGCCCCCTCTTCCTTTTTCCAATCCAGGGAATGGGCAGAGGACGATCCGTGTGTGTCCCCTGCCAGTCTGCTGCCTGAGGCAACCGCCTCAGTTGGCCTCATGAATGGGCCGGCCCTTCCCTTCTTCACCAGCTAATTGTGGGAGGAGTAATTCAAACCATCCCTCCATGCACCATTTAAAATACTACTTTAAAGTAGCATTTAAATCACACATGAAGTCTCCGTTCAGATGCCCCCATGCACACATGATTAGACAGCACTGGAATGGAGCAATCGGAAGGAGGTGGACTGTGCTCATATCTTAACGATTTGGGGACTAGATGATCTTATTCCAGTTGGCCTTGTATCTGGATGCACTACAATGCTGATGCAACAAAACTCCTAGAACAGGGGTTCTCAATCTTGGCGCGGCCACAACCCACCTTAACCTTCAGCGTTGGCCACAACCCACCTTGTCCTCCACCTCGTCCTCCAGCACCTCACCTCCTGCAGCTGCTCCTGGCCCAGGACGGCCTCCATAAGCCTCCGTGGGCCTCCCAATAAGACAGGAAGTTGCGTCGGTGAAACAGGAAGTGACCTGGAAATCACTTCCGGAGGCCTCCTGGGTCGAGAGCAGCTGCAGGAGGTGAGTTGCGACCTGGGAGTGGCCTCTGGTTACTTTCGTTTGGCTCCAATTTGGAGCCAAACGGAGGCAAGGGAAGGCGGGTGGGCCCATCTCACGACCCACCTCTGCATTGAGCTGCAACACACCAAGTGTGATATATATATCAAACACAGTTGCCAGCACACCTGTTAACCGTCACTGGCTGATTGGTTGAAAGACCTGGGTATGACCTGTATAATGTCAGAAACAGTCTTGGGGGGGGGGCGGTGTCCACTTGCTGCGATAGTTCTCTGCCAGCAGCAGGAAAAGTGCTTAAATTCTGGGTTTTAATTTACTTTCCATTGAAGAGCTGTTACTGTCGACGCAGCAGAGGCAAGACTTTTAAATCAGGCCAGATGAACAAAGCATTCCGGTGTCATTTTTACATTAGTGATTGCGGTTGATGTCATTTTCACAAAACAAAATTATAACCAAAATGGATATTTCAGGTCAAAGTGCCACAGAGAGTATATAGATACATTTCCATCGATAAATCTGCCCTCTTCCTGCCCCAAACGCAGGCCTACAACCCTTAATGATTGACGTTTTTACAACTAAATTATACTATGTCTGCTTCTAGGAGAAAATGTCTCCATTACAAAATTAGCTAACCATCAACATAACATAAAATAACTTGAACATGGTGTCATTTCACAAGGATATTGATTCGTACAGACTTACTGGATTAAATCTTGGATTCCCATAAAAGGAGCAGCCATTACATCTTTTGGTAGACAGAAAACTTCAGCCTGTAGAACAATATACTTGGGGACCGTTTGAACTTCAGCTGAGTGGAAGAAAGAAAAGATCAAGAACAATAAGTTCAGCATATTAACCACATTTCCGGAGAAATGGAAGAAATCAGGAGCGTTACTTTTCCAAACTAGGATTCGTAATCAACCCGTATTTTATAGGTTCAAGAGTAACATTCTGTGTGTACAGTATGTTCCAGATTCGGACAGGTTCTACCAATGTTCGTGGATCCACATCAGACTTGTACTGGCTTTGCTCGAACATGTCCAAGTTTCCTGAAGTTTTACAAATCCACATTTAGGGGCTTTTTTCATTAAGTTTCATTAAGGATCATTACAGTTTTGTCGTCGCAGCTTTGCGCAATGCTGATCTTGTTTGCCAGTTCGAGCATCTTAAGGAAAAGCTGGGATATAAATCCAACGAATAAAACAATAAGAAACAAATGAGATCCCTCTTATGAAGCTCTACCTTTTCAGCCCTTTCCTTGCTTGTTTGTTTGGCATATCATATTTTATCATTCCGAGCTTTCTTCCATCTTGAAGATAAAAGACTCCATGGGCAGGATTCATGAATGAGGGATGTTATTTATCAACACAGGATCTTTCTGAATATTTCCCCCCCCCCCGATGCATGAACCACTTTTCTGTCTCCCAAAAAACACACTTCATAAATCGTTCAGCACCAGCAGAAATTAATAATGAGTCCAGTTACATAAAACGGACTCATCCTGACAATTGCTGATAATTCTAGAAACGAGCGTCTTGCCAGCAAACAGGAATTCTGCTGGCAATGCAGGATTGGAAACCTCATTGTTTATGAATGCATTAGAATATTCCATGCCCCCCCCCTCTCTCTCTCTCTCTCTCTCCCCCCCCCCCATGTTTAAGAAAATCTTCTCTTTGTGGATTGCATTTATACTTACATTTAGGTAGTTATTTTATCATTGATTTTTCATTTATTTTGTTAGTTAGTCCCCATTCAGCTTTGCGGGTTTTAAAATACTCTCTCTCTCTCTCTCTCTCTCTCTCTCTCACACACACACACACACACACACACACACACACACGCACGCACACACGCACACACACACACACACACACACAGAGCGCAATCCGACTTAACTTTTGTGCCGGTTTAACCAGCAGCGCAGCTAGAACGGGAGGCCCCAAAATGGAAAATGGATTCAAATCCCCTTTGAATTCCTCTTTTGGAGGGGATTTGAATCCCTTTTCCGTTCTGGGGCCTCCTGTTCTCGCTGCTCCACTGGTTAAACTGGCACAAAAGTTAAGTCGGATTGCGCTGTTACTTACTCAATGGCCAACTGTGGCAGCAGCAGCGATCTCCACTAGTGCCTCTTAGCTACTGCCATTTTAATTTTCCCATAATGCCTTGGGAGTAGCATTACACTGGAGATCACGGGCAGCCCAATCCTAATTAAACTTTCCCACACCAATTCAGTGGTGCCAGGATGAGCTACGCGGCATCCTGTGGGAGAATTTCGACTGCTGGAGATCTCTTCAGGGAAGGGGACATTTGCCCCAGGATAAGCCTCAGCAGCGACAATGGGCAACTCGGGCCCTAGTGATATCACTGGCGCAAGTCTGTCTTGCCCCATGTCAGCGAACCATTGCTGAGACTACTGATCCTGCCCTGCTCCTGGGCCCGATCCACCCACTCACCTTTGCCGCCCTTCCCCCGTCCCATTCACCCCTCCCCTCCCTCCCCCTGCCAAGGCAAAGAGAACCAAATTGGTCTGATCTGGTTCAATGTTTCATTCGTCCTGAAACAAATGTGCTCCCCTAACGCTTCCACACAAGTGGACCCTCTGCCCCAAGGAACACTGATCCTGTTACTTCAAGGTCTTGACATTTGAAACCCATCTCACCCAAAGTTATTTTACCACTACATATAAAAAGAAGCCACTGGAGGTCTCAGCCTTGTAATGTTTTTAAACATGTCTCTTTTAAACTTGTAGGTGGTCCCATGAAGGGCCACGTTTCAAAATATTTAAGCTGGTTTTGGCAGGAAGACTAAATTTGAACTGGCAAAGTTCAAACAGTTAATGGGTTTAATCTTTTCAAAATAAACTGTTCCGTTCCAAAGCTGTGCGGACGGCTCTCCTAAATTATAGAGCGGGAGACCCCTGCACACAGCAAAGGAAACTGAGACAGGAGTAATTAAAAATAAACAGAGATGAAGTTTAATTTATTGCTTGGGAAAGAATAAAGACGGAAGATATGAACCCATTGGCAGCTTAAAAAAACACGGCTTTCAGTTATTCTCCCAATGTAAAAGAAAAATGAATGTGGGAATAATTAGGCACCATTTTCCTCTTTAATAATAATTTCAGGGATTATTTGTGAATGGCTAATGAGTAATTGACATGAGCTTCAGATCCAATATTCAAACAGCTTCCTTAAGCACAGTCAAGGATCTGGGCAAATCCAGTGTTTAAAAAAAAACTTCTTTCTTTGAAAAGCAGAGGCAACAAGAGAGCATCTCTAGAAGGTACCACCTCTGCTTTGAATGCCAAGAGTCCTTGTTTTGGTCCCTGACATATTCAGGTAGGGCTGGGAAGAACATCAGAAGAGCCCTGCTGGATCAGGTCAAAGGCCCCTCCAGTCCAGCTTCCTGTATCTCACAGTGGCCTCACTAGATGCCTCAGGGAGCACACAAGACAACATGATACCTGTATCCTGTTGCCACTCCCTTGCATCTGGCATTGATAGGCTACCTCTAAAATCCGGAGGTTGCCTACAGTCATCATGACTTGTAACCTGTAACCTCCATAGATCTTTCCAATCCCCTTTTAAGGGGCATCTAGGCCACGTGCCATTCTATGAAACCCTGGAGAGCCACTATCAGTGCAGAGAATCCTGACCTAAATAGCAGTGATGTAGACTTGAGTCTATTGACTCGGACTTGAGTCGAACTCAAGTCGTGTCAATGACTTGACTCGGCAATTGTAAAAGACTCAACTTGAGACTTGGAGCCTTTTACAACCCGTCAAATTTTATTCAGGTTGAAACCCGTTTCCCCCAATAAATAGATAGGGACTTGCAACCAAAGATTCGGGACTTGGGGGCAAAGACTTGGGACTTGATTTGAGCCTTGGACCCAGAGACTTGGGACTTGACTCAAGACTTGGAGTCAGAGTTGATCCAAATAGATCAATGGTCTGACTCAATATAAAGCAGTTTCCTATGTCTGGACCTGACCTGCGACACGAGTGCTAATGCAGTAGGTCCCAGGTTCAGTCTCCAGCCTCTCCAGATGGGACTAGGGAAGATCTCTGTCTGAAACAGACAACTACCACAATATTGTAGACCAGCTGTCTCCAAACCGTGGCCAACTGTCCGTCTGAAAACAGCACCCGGCGCAGTGCAACGGTGGCAGAGCTTACTGTTCCGCCTCACAGTCTCCTATCATCGCAGCCAATCTTTGCATAGGGTATGCATAGGCCTGCAGCCTTAGAATTGAACCACATAGCAATTGAGCATAAAAAACCATCAAACATATGTCAACTGACTCCATGAACCAAGACTCCAAAATATAATCTCATAATGTCTCCTTGTAGTACCTCCATAGCCTCATGGGACGTGATATGCTGGTGATGGCAATCATTAATCCCCTACTCACTGCCACAGATTGTTTTTTTTTAGTAACCGGACCAGGGTCTTGTTGTTTGTTGATTTTAGTTGCAATGCTTGCTTTTTAACCTATCAGCTGTCCAATTATTTACATTTTTTTAACCAGTGTCTCAACACAAGCGATAATTTGGGTCTGTTGTATGAAGACGATGGGCTAGAGTCCAGCGATCTGTGTATATTGCTGCACATCAGTGAGCAGATGGCCAGTGTTGTAAGCTTTCAAAAAGCCGATCATCTGTATAGGGAAGAAGAATGCATAGGATCCAAGGGTGGCATCAGTCAGTGGCACCACTAGGGGGGGTGCGGACTGCACCGGGTGGCACACTCGGGGGGGGGGACGGGGACGACGACACCGCTAGTGGCCAAAATTCTGGAAAGCTTGTATTTATAAATAATACCATCATGTTACTGTACATGAATTCCTCACTTAACGTCGCAGATAGGTTCCTTGAAACTGTGACGTTAAGTGAAAACAATGTAAAGTAAAACAAATGATTTGGGGCACAAGAAAAAGTCTTGGGCTCTTGCACTGCTGCCATGAGATGAAGTCTGTTCTGTGATTGGGCACACATGCATGTGCGTGCATGTGCGTGCACGCACACACACACACACACACACACACACACACAATCCATCTGCCCTGCAGAAAATGGAGAAAAGTGCACAATTTTTTGTGTGCAGTCTCAACAGGTGCCTGTAGATTTTCAAAATTCGCTCCCCTATTATATTTAAATACATTTGTTACCATTGTATAGAAGGATGAATCATTGCAACAAAATTAAGCCTCCTCCAATTCATGCAAACATTGAACGCCATCCTAGTCTGGTTTGTGTAAGATGTATGGATATGACTTCAACGGAAAACTGCATAAAAAAAAGATGCAACAGCAAAACTCTACATTGCCTCTGAGTTTAATTGGAGACATCTGGTCGGTTGGGGTTGAGTGAAATTTTATTTGGAGTTTCTGAGAAGGAAGAATTGCTGCTTGGCCAGTTATCTTTATATTGGTTCATTTCTTCTTGTTCCCCCATCCTTTTTCTTTCATTTTACAGTCTAAAGGATGCTAAATAAATTTAAATGCTTTTCAAGGCACTTTTGTTTTTCATCCCCTCAGCTGTTGAGCTTCTCCAGAAACTGGACATGAATGGCTAAGTGGTTTGTCCTGAAGTAACTTGCGTGCTTGCTGGTAGACACAGGGCATAATTGGCCTCGTGTTACAAGCCATAAGCAACCTCCTGGTTGTAGGAGTAGGTTCTCTCTGTGCCAGGTGCAACAGGATACAAAAAACAGGATCTGTTGCCACTCAACAGGATACAGGTTATCTGTGCCAGGTGCAAGGGAGTGGCAAAAGGATACAGGTATCATCTGGTGGGGCCACTGTGAGATACAGGAAGCTGGACTAGATGGGCCTTTGGACCTGATCCAGCAGGGCTTCTTAGGTTCTTATGTATTACCAACAAAAGCTAGAAGGACTGCATCACAAAATGATGCTCCCTAACTAGTAGCTGGGACTATTAACTGAGAATAGGGCCAGTGCCACAGGTGAGGCCTTGGCAGGTAGAGATAGGAGGCCTTTGCCCATGCAGGGGTCCAGCTGGGACAGATCTGGCCCCAAGGAACTGGTCCTAAAGATCTGGGGCCTACCTGTGTGGGGAGCATGTAAAAATATAAGAAAACACAGAGTTGAGCAGTGTCTCTATATATTCTTATCTTTATATTGTACTCACAGATTTGACAGTGCTGTACAGCCCCCCCCATATCCACGGATTCCTCATCCGCGGTTTCACTTATCCACGGTTGAGGAATCTCCCCGCACCCTCCACAGCCCCCCCCCAGGCACTTACTTTTAGGAGAAACCTCCGTTTTTTTCTTCAAAAGTTCCGAGTGTGCAGCTTCCTTTTAGGCCTGACCAACAAGACTTAGGTGCTAGCTAGAGTCTCAGCAAGGTTGCAGAGACTCTAGCTAGCACCTAAGTCTTGTTGGTCAGGCTTGCAAGGAAGCTGAACACTCAGGACTTTTGAAGGAAAAAATGGAGGTTTCTCCTAAAAGTAAGTGCCTGGGACGGCTGTGGAGGGTGTGGAGGGTGTGCCAACCCACGGGCGCACAGGCCCACAGGGGGGGCGCCGGCCCACGGGTGACCTCTGAAAACCGCAGAGGAGGTGTTCGCCCCTTTCCGTGGTTTCAGGTATCCACGGTGGGGGCTGGAACGTATCCCCCGTGGATACGGCGGCCCCCCTGTACTTGAAAGTCTCTACATGTGTCATAGAGATAAGAAAATATAGTCACCATACAATTCTATATTTCCTTATACGTCTGTATGCAACTTATGCAGAATCTCCTTGGCCTGCTCTCCCCACCAGCGAATGTGCTTTTCCCCAAGACTAAAACTGTGCAGGAGACACAAATACAATGTTATGTTAGTCATCAAGGGCAGCAGGTACCATAATTCCAGAACTTGAAGACAAGTCACAAAATATGAATCATGTATTGCAATGAGAAATTGTTAACAACTTCAGACAGCAAGGAATCTTACAATTTTTTTAAATTTATTTTTTGACATCTTGCTGGTTTTATAGCCGGTCTCCGGCACGGCTATGGAAGCAAAAGTTGAAAGACGGACACACAAATTGCACGACACAGGTTGGACTGGTGAGCTCATCGTTGACCTTGATTTCATTGGATCGATACGGTACAAGACAGATATCAGAGCAAGTATGGAGACCCATCTAATGGTACTTGGAGTAGGCTACATTTTTTGACAGCTTTTCATTTATTCCATGGGTCATTTGACTAACGAGCAGAATTAAGCACCAATCAAAAGCATTGTAGCTCATGTTCGTACGACCGTTGCCAATGCGAAACACAATTTGGTCAAAGGAAAGAATAAAACTCGAAAGGATTTCAGGAACAGTGTGGCTTCTCCCCTGCTAGGGTTTTGGGGGGAGGCAGCTGGAGTCCCCAAGTTGGTGGGGCACTTGGTAAAACCAGCTATTTTAAAATGGTTTAAAAAAAAACACGTCAAATAATGAACAAGACAAAGTTGGTGACAAGCATTAAGTAATTTTAACCATTACCATTCAAAAGTGTATAATGTGAAATATTGGAAAATTACATGTAGGGTAATCTAAATAATGAGATGTTAAAATTCCTTGGAACCTTGAAAATCTCCTGTTCATTCTGTGCTTCTGTTCTTTCAACCTCACCGTGGGAGGTTCCAATGCTGACATCTTTATATATGACGTTCTCATTTCAAAATGCCACTGAACCTTCAAATGAATACTTGCCTATGATCTTGGAATACAAAAACGCTTAAATCAAGGTTTTTTATATTTTAGTGCACTCAGCCATACCAGGCAGGCAAGGAATTTTGGTATTTAGTTGAGGTCTCTTTTCAAGAGGAAATGAAAAGAAGTTTCTGAAAGTGAATACAATTATGTAACGATGCACAGTGTTCATGGAAGTGCTGTATTTCTCCATAGGAAATTCACAAAAGCATATAGAAATTATACAGCAATAATAATAATAAGAAAATCCTCAAGCAATAACTAATGGCTGGTAGGAAGGGGAATGTAAGTGACAACAGGAAACGGGTATCTTGTCAGTGTGCTCTTTGAGTAGGCTTACCAGATCTCCAACCGGGACAGAGTGCTAGACCTTTAGGAGAAGGAATGTGGACAGGTGTAGCTTGTTAAACCTTGGAGCACAATCCTAGGCATGTCTATTCAGAAGCAAGCCCCATGGCTGCCTAGGATTGTGCTCTAAGGTTTAACAAGCTACACCTGCCCACATTCCTTCTCCTAAAGGTCTAGCACTCTGGCCCGGTTGGAGATCTGGTAAGCCTATCTTGAAGGCATCTGGTGGGGCCACTGTGAGATACAGGAAGCTGGACTAGATGGGCCTTTGACCTGATCCAGCAGGACTCTTCTTATGTTCTTATGGCTGTCTGGACAAAGTCTCTTCCTTAGAAAGAAGTTTCCCTTGGAGTCAAAAATTACCCCAAGTTGGGGTCAAATTGGCTGGTTAATAAAAAAGCTGCTTTCCCACCTCGAAACTATGGCCTTCAGAGCAGCTTACAGTAACCAAGGAAGAACAGTAATAAAGCTAGATATGTCTTTGTGAAAAGTAGTTATCAACAGTCAGCAACTTACTGACAGGAGCCATGGAACGAGCTTGGCATCAGAGGTTGGCCTGGGGAGGCCCTGACCCAGCCAACTCTGAAATCCCCAGTACTAGGCTTACCATCTGGATCAGCCGGGGCAGTCCCGGTTTCCAGGGTTCGTCCCAGCTGGCCCTAGAGTCTCAGCCGGCCCCTAAAACGTGCCCTGTCCTGGCCTTTCCAGGACAGCCGGCTGCATCCTCTGTGGCTGGCCAGGACTGAATACTGGCTTGTGCACCTGTGCGAGCCTTGCACAGGAGCACAACACCTGGGGGGGCCTTCAGAATCGCCCAGGACCAGTGGTGTTCTTTGGGGGAGGCCCTGTGGCCTCGTGCCCCAGGCGCCATCTTCCAGGGGGCGCCATCTTCAGCCGGGGCCCCTCAGCCTCTTAGGCGTTTTGCCTCTTAATTTTGCCCTCTCTTGGCCTCTTAGGCGTTCTGCGCATGTGCAGAACAGCCAATTTTAAAAGGAGCCGACTCGCGCCGAGGTGAGCGCGGGGCCGGCGGCGGCGAAGAAGAAGAAGAAAGAAGAAGGTAAGCAATGGTGCTCCCGGCCCCCGAGCGCCCACCCCCATCGCTCTCCCTACCTTCTTCAGCCTCCTCACCGCCGCCACCGCTGGCCCCACGCTCACCTCGGCGCGACTTTTAAACAGCCGCGCCGAGGTGAGCGCGGGGCCGGCGGCGGCGGCGGCGGCGGCGGCGGCGAGGAGGCTGAAGAAGGTAAGGAGAGTGTTGGGGGTGGGTGCGGGGGCCGGGTGGGAGCGCCCTTCTGGGGGGATGGGGGCGCTCAGGCCCTTCTGGGGGCGCTCGGGCTCATGCCCCGGGCGCCCGGAGGGCTAGTGACGCCCCTGCCCAGGGCTCCCTGTTAGTTTCCTTCAGCTGAGAATGAACAGAAGATTTAGGGTATCTTTGAATTATCTTCTTAGATTACACATATGGAAGCAGAATATAAGTGGGAACAAACAGGCACCCCCACCAGACAGAAGACAACTCCCCCTTTCCCAAAGGTTGCACCTCCAGTTTTCAGCTCACTTCAGTTAAAAACTTCCAGCCTGCTCTCTCACTCTCTCTGCCTCTGTTTCTGTCTTATCCCAAAATGCTGACTGTTGTTTCGTGTGTACACACACACACACAGACACAGACACAGACACAGACACAGACACAGACACACACACACACACACACACACACACACACACACACACACACACACCCCTTTGCCCCCTCCCCTCAGCTGTAGGGCTGTCTCCATCTCCAAGCTGATGACTATCTTCTTCCAAACTCTCAAGGGAGAGCTCCAATTTTCAGGGGACTATCTCCTGTCATTAGCTCCCACTGATCAACAGAGCATTCCGGGCTGTTAGCCTAACAAAAAGGAACAAGTCAGCCAGCACCATAACAACTGCTTTGAGCCACGTGGTACCGAAATGAACATCATAATGCTCCTTTACGAAGAAGGAGAGCCATATAATGAAGCAGAACGATGAACCTGCTGCAGTTTCCTGCAGAGGTGCTTATCCGCCATTCAGCAAGGAAGAGGTTAAAGGATCTTCCCTTGAGTGATGAGAGGAACTGTTTCTTCCCAAAGGGATTGTCTCAGCTGCTAGGCAAGGAGTCAAGTACCACCAGGTGAGGATTCAGGTGGGCTCACTCCCAGAGAATCTGCTGGGATCAATTAAAATGACCCAGATAGAAGAGAAGGAGGGGAATGTTTCATCAAGATAGTGCCACATCAGAGTCAAAAATAGGAAGCTATGCGCTACAATAAGACCTTCTGCTAGGATGCCAAGCAACTCATTTGGTCTTCAGGCCATGAGGCCACAGCATTAAACACTCTAAAGATGTAACCCACATTTGCTGACTGTTCCCCGTCTCCGGTTGCCTCACTAGACTGGATGGAACGGGAAGTGAGGAAAGAGACGAGAGAATAAACCAACACGAGACAATTATGGCATTGCATCTTCTGGAGTTCTTCCTGAAGCAACTTTTTGAAGAAAGCCATTCTAAAACATTGCTGAGGTTCTGAAATCATTGGCTTTATTTTTAGAAGGAGAAGAAAGAAATTAAGATATACTCGATATGAATGATTCATGCATCGTTACTATACTGCGGTTAAAGATTTATGTTCAGGGTGTTAGCTTTTTATCACTGATTGGGTACCCCAGCAATCCAGTGTGCAGCTAATCATCCCCTGAGAGTTCTGAAAATCAAGGTCACAAGACCCCCAAGTCCTTGACGTTTGTTCAACATTTAGGTTAAATCGTTCATATCAGGGTCTCTCTTCCCTTTGGCCCTTCTCTCACTTGTGGAAATGCTCATGCGAATCAGAACTCGTTCAAGCCCAATCAACGGAGCGTTTTTTATTTAAATTATTTGCTAAACTCTTGGTTCTGCCTCAGTGAGACGTATAATGTCAAGTCAGGGTTTTGTAGTACAGTAGTAAACAGCGTCTGGAAAAGCCTCTGAAGACTCTTCACAGTCTCAGCTTCATCTCAGCCAGGATGGTGTAGTGGTTTGGGAGTCGGACTTAGACCTGGAAGATCCAGGTTCAAATCCCGCTCAGCCACGAAGCTTCCTGGGTGACCTTGGGCCAGTCACTATCTCTCAGCCCCACCTACCTCACAGGGTTGTTGTGAGGACAAAAAGGAGGGGAGGAAATATGTACACCACTCTGAGGTCCTTGGAGGAAGGGCGGTATAAAAAATGTGAAAAAAATGTGAAAAAAAATCTCATCCATTGGGACCTGCCCAAGGTCTCTCAGCTCAGCTTCAGGTTCAAACGACGAGAACAAGTTGGCCACTGGTTTTTGGTTGGTTGCTGATTTGTTGGGTGACCTGTACTGTTATATATTAAAATAAATGAAGTTAATGTGGGTAACACCATGAGTTACCGCACCGGGTGACACCAACCTTAGATTCCAACTCACCAATCTCTGGGGTGATGCAATGATACCACTCAGGTGGGAGGTTCACTCTCATTTCTCGTGCTAATGAGGACCTTTCTCAGAAAGATCCATCTTGAACATATCGTGGATAGGTTGACATTATCCTTACCCTTTCTTTTTCACTGGTCCTACTGCCAATGACGTTGCTACACCACCCCAGGGGGGTGCGTCAGCGTGACACCCCCTGTGACATCACAAGCCCCGCCCCGGAGTGTAATGTCACAAGCCCCGCCCTTTTCAGCAGCAATTCGGCGGCACACTGAAAATGCACCTCACACAACCAAAACGTAGTTATTCACTATGAACAGTGGCATCACTAGGGCGGTGAGGGGGAGTGCGGACTGCACCAGGTGACACCCTCGGGGGAGAGGGGTTGACACCACTAATGGCCCTTATTTTATGCAAGGTATTGGCTCTCAGGATTCTCCACTATGCATAGCAGAAGATTTCTGAATAACGGTAATATTTCTTTTAAATGAAGACTACAAGCAAATAATTTTCTGGGAAACATTTCCCTATATATGAATGTTACTCTAGATGCTCTGACCTAATTTGATATTGGTCAATTAAGCCTTTGCCTTTTAAATCCAAATCTATACCCTGAAGAGAAGCAATTGTTTGCACATACAACCATAGAAATCATTGCCTATTCAAATTCCAGGAAATAGTCCTTTCCAATAATCATCAAGCAATTTTTGTGTACAGTTTGAAATCTTTATTGAGACCATTCTCTAGAAAAGTTGCAGTATAAGACCATGGTATTTTTAATTGTTATTATTACACTTAAACTTTAACTGCTACTCGTGGGACAAATTTACTGGAAAACACAGTTCCAACTCATTTTAAATATTGCTTTTATTATTGTTTATTATCATAATACCTTGACTGAGTTAATAGATTTTATTTGCGTTTGCAGCCCTATCACCATAATGACTACATTTTCTACTGCTAATTTTTTAAATCAAAAAATGAGCTGTTTGGACAAAAGGTCCATTTCTTTAACACAATCGCAGTTGCCTTTAGAGTTTCATAGATCTGCATAGAATTCCCTATAGTTCTGTGCTTTTGTGAAGAAACAAGAAAGTGTGGAAGGAAGAGAGAACATTCCAGAAACCGAGAAAAGTAAAGAAGAACTTAGTGCCACAGCCAAGTCTCCCCATTTATTGCTCAAGTATTTGTTTGAGATGAACTCTGCCGCCATGGTGGAACACAGAGGGGAAATCGATGCAGTCATGGTCAATTTTTGTTGAAAAAACGGGAAACAAGAAATTGCATCAAATTCTCGGTGTAGTTTGCCTTCATTCCAGCCCTTGTGGGGGAGACGAATGCACAGCTATGCTTGGACCAGCCGGATAGAGCTTAACGAGCGCATATGAAGATCACATAAATAATTCAGATCACTCAAGAGGTGGCGAGTTGAACAAGTCCCTTCTGGTTAAACTTATTTAAAGATAAGGTGAAGTTAAGTGAGTGATGGCACAGTTACAGAGGCCAAGGGTCTAGAGGGAATATGGACCGTCTACGTTACATCGCCAGAGTGACTTGTGCAGAATTATGTCAACTTACAGATCTCCGAACCTTCAGGGAGAAGGAAATGTCTGATCTCTTAAAGACGTGATACAAGATGAGTATTTTACAAAGGGCAGCCCAAGCTTTCCCCCCCATAAAGCTCTCCCTATTAGAGCAAAACTGCCCATTAGCTAAGTACTGCTAAAAAAGAGAAGCAAGGAACACTGCTAAGCTCTTAGGAAAATATTTTCAACGTTGCATCGGTGAGAACTGCAAAAGAGCTTCACAAAATACTGGGATGCCTAGGAAAAAACTAGTTTCTTTTGTTCTGGCACGAATATAGGTTTTCAGGAGGGGGAGATTCGCTTTATATATATATATATATTTATATATTTTATGTTATGTATTATTGTAACTGAATTATGCCAATAAAGGTTCTGATGAAGACGGTGATGATGGTATGTCCAAGATTCATTCTGTCTAGAGTCAGGAGTGTATACCAACCTCCTTGTACTGTGATACAGAACAGTGCAAAAAAAAAACCCACTACTTTCCTGTGTGTGTGTGTGTGTGTGTGTGTGTGTGTGTGTGTGTGTGTGTGTGTGTGTTGTTCACTGCTATCTTCCTACTCTTTCACCTCACCCCCCCCCATACAGATTGTTTTCACTTAAACCCCACGGCAGCAGTGCAACAAGCAAGATCATTTCATTTGTAATGCTGACTACAAGCCTGCAATATTTTTCACTGTAAAATTAGGGGAGGGGGAGGGCCCTTAGTACAGTGAGAAAAGGAATTTTTATTGCAGTCTTCACAGAATAATCTACACACAAGAATGTGTATATCCTGACGAACTCATCCAATGTCGTCTACGGTAGCGCCAAAGAGAGATTGTGTTGTTGCTGGCTGTTCAGAGCAAGCAGGGAACTGTATCACCTTTCCGCCACAAAATTTACAGAGAAAAAAAAAGTCATTTTGTTGTTGAGGTGTGTGTGTGTGTGTGTGTGTGTGTGTGTGTGTGTGTGTGTGTGTGTGTGTGTGTGTTTCTACTTTCTGAACATCGATGCTCGATGCATGGAATATTCCATCTCGGCGGGTCTGCCACGCAAAGCCATGTCGAAGAGTGACAAATAGATACTAAAAATCCCAGCCATAATCCTTGCTGCATTGAACTTTGAAATTTAACACTCATTTTATGTTTAATTAATTCTAAAAAGGGGGGGAGAGGTGGGGGAGAAAGAAAAGAGAGGGAGGGAGAACTTTTAAGGCTAGCTTTGAACAGGCTGTTTGTTTTTTTTAAAAAAAAAATAGAGAGAACATTTATGTTTTCACTGTTGTTTTTCCAAATGTGATGTGACAAAGTGAAAAAGCGGCATGAAAGTGCAGTTCTTTGTGTGATGGAAGTGGGATGCACCTACCAGTCTCACATCATCAAAGAAACAGACGTGTATCTATAATTTATGCTTTGCTTAAAGCTTCTGCTGATCTGATGTGGCTTTTTCAGACAACACAGGCAGCCCTGGCAAAGCCTGTCAATCATCCGGGCTTGCTCAAATTGTAGACCATTAGTAAGAGAGACAGCAAAGTTTCTTTAATGACGCTTTTATATGTGGTGTGTTGGCAGTGAAACAGAGAAGAATTGACTTGATCAATGCATTAGTCTAATCATGGGGTTCCTACTCTTAATTTCTTTTGTCGGTAATTTCCATACTCAAACAGCATTCAGGATACTTGTAAAGACACACTTAGAGCACTCCCTGATGTATGCAGTCACCTATAAAGCATAGTTTGGATACTGCACTGTAGGAAACATAGAAGGAGGATAGGAAGCTAGTCAGATTTCTCTTTGAACTGCCTTTCCTGGTGGGAGAATTACAGTACCTTTTCTCAAAAAAATAAAATATGGAGCATTTCCTTTATGATATTTCACTCATATGGTGTGTGTGCATGTGTGTGTTAAATCTCTCTCTCTCTCTCTCTCTCTCTCTCTCTCTCTCTCTCTCTCTCTCTCTCTCTCTCTCTCTCAATCTCAATCTCAATCTCAATCTCAATCTCTCTCTCTCTCACTCACTCACACACACACACACACGGATGGACAGACGGACGTACGGACAGAATTAAAACGGAAACAGTTTTAAGTTCCTTCCCTTTTTGTCAGTCACATCCCTTAACATTTCCAACATCATGGATTACACTGGACAACAAATTTTCACAAAGGTCATGCTCCCAAAATTTAACACACACACACACACACACCACACACACACACACACACACACACACACCAAATTAGTCATTTCTTACAGAGTTTGAGGTGCTGAACACAAATATGACCATGAAAAGGCCAAATTGGCTATGGTTTGTGAGAGTTTCGCAAAAGATAGTTCCATAGACATGTACCGGTAAACGCCCAACGTCACTTACAACACCTTTACAGCGCGCACCCCCCCCCCCATAAGAAGCACAGCAGACAAGGGCGTGGGTTAATAATATTTATTTGAATATAAAAATAACTTCAGCAGAGGGCTAATAAATGGGGGGAGACTCCACCCCCCACCCGTGTATGGGCACTGATTAGGGGAAACGGTTCATCCGTCTGCCTGCCCAGATTAAGCAAGCGTCACAACCTGGCTCCAAACCATCCTTGGTCCTAAACCAAGGTAGCTTATCCCGGCCAACCCCTGAAGGGGTTGTGGCAGCTGGAGAGCGCGGACTCCCGCGGCAAAGCCGGGCGGTGCCCTTGCCAGTTCCAACCAGAGAGCTTGCCAGCCAGCCTCACCAATCCAGTCAAGCATCTCGTGAGCGGTTCTGACTCACCCTCTGGCCTTGCTAACCTCAGGCTGTATGCATAGATGTTAAACCTACCTATCAGCCCACACACACAATACCTGCCAGGAAAACCATCCTATTTAAACAAAGTGCCAAAAGCAATCCCAAACCGCACCGCCAGTCTGAGGGAGGCGGAACAAACACCTGCCCATGGCCAATCAGGCTGACGGCAAAAAAAAAAATCCTACCTGGCCCCCCAAGG